>BMAV01012216.1:0-10936 GCA_019973955.1 Trichonephila inaurata madagascariensis | reverse complement strand
TTTTTTAAAAAAAAAATTTAATTTTGAAGTGATTTTAAAATGCTACTCCTCCTCAAAAACCCTTTTGCATGCAATTTGATTTACAAGTAAGTTTAAAATGTAAAAAAAAAAAGTTGGTATGGTTTTATTAAGTGTTTTACTAATATTTTTTTATGAATGAAAAATTTTAAAAAAATTTGAGTTCAATATTTAAAAAAAAATATTGTTGATTAAAATGCTAAAACTTTTTAACCAGTAGAAATGGTAAAATTTAAAGATTGGGAAAAAAAAAAGCCTTAACTTTTTAAATGAATACAAACTAGTTATTTTATCTTTCTGAGATAAGTGGGTTTAAAAAGTTTTTTTATACAGATGTGAATTAAAAAATGAAAACATTATAATTCTGCTTTTTTTGTTTAGGGGTTCAATTTTTGGAGAATATAAAAAAGTTTAAAAAGAATAATTTAGGCAAAAAAAATTGTTTGATTTTTTCTTTGATTTTGGTCAATTAAATTTTACTTTTCCCCTTTAAACTTAAAAAGCAGAAATAGCTTTTATGTTGGTTTATTCAATTCCTATGAAAATCAAAATTTTTAAACAATAAAAGATAAAAAACTGGCTTTTTTAAAATCTAATTTTTTTTCTATTGGGCCTAATCTTTAAAAATTTTCCCCAAATTTGGTAAATTTTATGATTTTGAAACAAACTCTTATTTTAAAAAATAAAAGGAATTTATAATCTTTTAAATTTTTTTTCAATAAGCATTCAAAAAAAAAGTATTGTAGAATACCAACGTTTCCTAAAAACCCATTCCTAATTTTGATTTTTTTAAAAGGTTTTTATTTGTAAATCAAATTTCTACATTAGTAAATTTTTTTGGGGGAGAGATTTTAAAGTCACCCAAATTTTTAAATTTTTTTTTTCCTTAAAAATTAAATTTTGCTTTTTTGAAATTTTTCACAAAAAATTGTTTTACATAGTAAAATTTTTTAAAAATCTTTTTAAAATTAAAAAATTTTTGTGTAAATCGTACCCTGTCCCTTAATTTTACTTTTTCACCCAAAAATTGCCTTTTTGGAAAAAAATGTTCTCTGGTATTTAGATGAAAGGGAAAAAATTATATATTTGTTAAAATAAAATGTAAAAGGAAATAAAGATTAGGACACCTTTTTAAAAAGGGTAGTTAAAAAAGAGAAATTTATTGGGTAAATTTAAAGCCCCTTTTGAGTTAATTAAAAAAAAACGTCGAAATGACAGTGCTTGATAAAGGGGGAAAAGGGGGAGGGGAAACTTGGATCAACGGTAGGGAGGGCTGAATTAAAGATTGTGCAATGTTAAGTGGTTGAAAACAAAATTCAAAATTACAGCCCATTGCCCCCGTAATGCTTCTCATGGTGACATTAACACAAAAACACTAAAAACACACCGCGGACAATATGTGGTTGCAGTTTTTGTTTACACCTAAATATCTTTTATGTATGATAAATTCTTTATTCATATTATGGACAGAGATCTTGGCAATATACAGTGAAAAATCGTTTAATGCGAAAACTTATAGGACTGAAGTATTTTTTTTTGCGTGCTAAACGATACGTAAAAACCATATATATTCAACAAAAGTGCACTTTATTTTATAGGATGTGTATATATGCATGTATTTAATAAAAATCAACTAAACATTCACAAGTACTTAAATGAAATTTGACGAAAAGTTTTCAATTTTTTTATTAGGGGAGGGGAATACAGATATGAGTTTTAAAATAGCCTTTCTTTGCATTGTATTTTGGCATCAAATTGTTCAATGTCATCCATTTCTGTTATTTATTCTTTGCCATTGAATGGGCGTATGTTCCTATTTCGGATGACGTGGGAACAAAAGCGTATCGTTATTCATTTCATTTTCGTAGTCCGAATCGGAATCAACGATATTTTTTTGAGTTTTGAACAAACTAAAAATATCTCTGTCTGCGCCATAAATGTGTCTGTACACGCATTATCATTTAAATCCATCGCAGATTACCAAACTTTTTGTCTCCATAGACCACTTGCCATGTTTTTTCGGTATGGGGTAGACCCCTGCTGGCTCTTAGAGGCTTGAATTCTTGCAAATTCTATCAACTTAAATGTCTATTTGACAGTTAGTACTACTAATATTACTTCAAAAAGAATTAAATTTTTATAACTAATGAAGCATAGAGTTAAAAGTTTAAAAGCATATGTTAATTTAAAAGTTAATTAATATGTAAAATCATTAAAATAAAATAACCAAACAACACATAGCTGATTTTATCGGGAGGGATGAATCTGGCGCTACAAAACAAATTTTAACATTTAGTACCACCTTACGGGGTTTAACATTAAATCAATTCTGTTAGTAGTATCCAGTTTTTGTTTTGAGATTGGCAACTGCGCTGAAACTCCTTTTTACTAGGAAAAATAATTAAAAACTTCCTCACGATATTCCATACCTGGGACATATAATAGGTTTTACCTTTTTTAAAGCCAGAATTACTAGTCTACAGTTTCTTAACTTTAAAATATCTATTGGTGTATAATACGATCAGTTCCTGTTGTCGTGTGATTTTTTCTAATATGACTATATAAATGCATTGCCCACTGTGATATTACCATAGTCAAAGCATTCTCAATGATTGATTAAAGCTATTAACGTCGCACTGTTCAGCTACACGAGGGCATATTTTATGACGGACCACGTAATTTGAACCATGGTCAAGTGACGTGGACGACATCTGAGCTGGCACCCCCTCCCAACTACCACACCACACCAACGGGAGGACGTTTCAGCTCTCGACAGATTTCTGCACGCATTGCTGCCCTACACGGTGGGTCTTTAGGTGGTACTAGCTCGAACTCGTGACAAGGCAAGCCACGATCCGGATAAAATTTGAATTCACTCGGTCAAGCAGCCCGCAAAGCATTCTCAAACCTGGCTCGGATCTAAATAAAAGGCAGTTAAATGTTGAACGTAGGTTAAAAACGTGCTGACAAATTGTTTGGGTTAATTTGATAAAATTCCGGGCCTCCGTAGTATTGTACTTCTGAAGTTTGTCCTCGTAAGAAGTTCGCTGAAATGGTTCCTGTTTTTAAAAATCTATGCTGTCACCTTGTAAGGTCAAATGAATTTGCCAAATTTATTTAATAAATCTGCTAAAAATAAGTAAAAATTTGGCTTCCACTTTGATTAAATTTTCTTCGAAATTAAAGTCCCGATCCAGTTTAATGAGAGTCAATATCACATAGAATTTTGTAAATTACACCTCATTAACTTCAAATTGATGGAAGTATTACGCAAACCCTGATAGTTTACCAAGAACCCCAGTAGATCATACAGAAAACTTTGGGAATCGTTGATCTACTGCAACGAATTCTTCCTGATGATAAGGTCGCATAGTCCAGGCTGATATTTTCCGAATTTTGTTCATTCCGAGAAGGAAAAATCTTTCCATGTTGTTGATTTTTTCTTTTTCCCGTTTTGTTACGTGAGAGGGGGAAAAAGGCCGAAATATGCAGTTAGTCGGGACCGCTGTTCATTTCGTGTTAACCGACATTTTGTCTTATGCGTTTTCGCGTTAAACGTATTTCACTGTATGTACCTTTATATGCAATAACGTCAATTGATTGATTCACGTGGTTTTTTTTAGTTGACATTGTAAAACTTATTTGGGAAAAACTTTTTCATGGTATTTCAGCCGTATTCAGTCGATTTTTGTCTTGTAGTAATTGCTGGTCGTAACCCATACATACTGCAGTGGCGTAACGGAGAATATTAGGACCCCCTGAAAACTCTCGTGTTTGAAATTCCAAGCCCAAATACGTATATAGCGTCAGTCAAGCTTTTGTCCCTTAGGGGAGTCCATGCCCCTCCCTGCACGCGGGGGTGTACGTGACGCCACTCAACATACTGTTCTTGTTACTTTAAGTCGTAGTCGTATTGTTTGGTAAAAATTGTTTGACACTGAGTAAATTTAGTTTACATATATTAGCTTTACATGACACGTTTCTTTGTGGACTTAGCTTTTATCCTTTCAAATGCAAATTGTTGTGGTGAATGTTATTAAATCACTTTAGTTTAAAACTTTGCATATATTTGGGACTCATGTAATTCAAATTGTCATTTTGACTGATACAGCTGTCGAATTCCTATTCCTTCAATAAAAAAAATGAATATTACGCGTCTTGTTTCGTGCATGGAAAAGGTTGCAAACAAGAGAAAAGTATAGATTTCATATTGGAAATGCGGTATCAAGAGAAAGAGAAAGACTTGGAATCTATCTAATACGAACTTGTTTTTTGAATATCCTGTCGTATCAACTTAAGTTTCCTCGTATGTTTTGTTTGTTAATTACCACTCGGAATGAATTTGTATATTTTCAATTTTGTAAGCAGACTCGCTTTGTATATAGAATTGGTGAAATATTTTTTCTTCAAAAAAGCTGAACACTTTTGAAAACCACCTAAAACGAACAATTTTTCTTTTCTCCAAGAACAATGCGTGGAATACTTGACGCTGTGTACCTCAAGAACTTATACGGAATGCAATATTAATTTCGTAGAGTTATTTTTAAAAAATTAGAAAGAGAATTTGAGGGAAAAATTTCTAATTGTCAACATTACCATTTCAACTGGAGTAGACCCCTTTTAATTTCTAGTAATTTTGAATTGTTCGATTTGGAATATTAATCTATACTTTCGAATATGTGTAAATATTTAAACTAATACGAATCGAATTTAAAAAAAAATATATATGAAAGTAACATTAATTTATTTCTTACAATTAGCATATGCGGCCTTCTAACAATTTTTCTTTTTGGAATAACTTTTGAACTAATGAAAGAAATTTGATTTGACTTAAATTAATGGCATATATTCTAAGGGGTTGCGGAAAAACATTGTCCCAATACTAGCGCAGCTTAAGACTGTCTTCGGTAAAAGTAAGAGCTTGAACTAAACGCGTGAAGCACATTTTCAGACAGAAAAATGCCTCGATTTCCATGGAAATTTGCAATATTATAACTCATGCCTCTGTTAACAATATAGTGTTTTTGAAAACTTAAATATATTCCACGAATATTTTCTTTTTCGTTTTAAAACGAAGGCATAGCCCATTTAACATGAAGTAGAGAGAGGAAAAGTACCTGTCAATATTTACACCAGAAAACATCCAACCTGGTTACAAATGGGAAGTATGATAAAAAAGTGCTGCTCTCTAAAGGATAGTGAGCCAGGAATATCATATTAAAATGTTCATTTTATTTATATCTGAAAAAATGTTCCAAATGAACTGTATTCTTTAACATTAACCGAAAACAGCATTAAGTTAGATATCTAACTTTATAGCACACCAATGGGCTAAATTCCCGGCATAACTGTAATCGTGTTTGTGACAATTAGTTACTTGTCTGCTGCTACTGACTTTAGCTTTTACAGAAACTTTTCTCTGTGTAATGTACTATTATTTGTCAACAATAACTCACGGTAGGTAGACAAAATGCGCTTTGATTTAAAAGTACACTATACTAGAAATTTTAATTTGAAGAATTTTGATACTTGGACATCTTTTATCCAATTAGCAAAGTTGAAATTGCACTTGTTCGACTTGAAAGGTTAAATACGTCTAGTGTCTTAGTTTTGCTTATTATTTGTCACGTGACGGTCATGAATTTTGAACCTTGGTAAAAATGCAATTTTATCATGTTTATTAACTCAGTTTTCTTTGTTTTTCCGTGGAATTTGTAATTAGATTTTTAAACCAATCCTCGGATGAGCTAGAGATTTAAAATTTGAACGATCACCAGAAGTGGACAGACAAATTTCATGAAAATAAATATATATATATAAAAAAAGAATAGAAGGAGAGAAAGATGAATAAAACGAAAAAGACGAAAAACAAAAAATTATGCTTTTAGTCCTTTATATATATAAAAAACATGGTGTATTAAAAAATTTTAGGTAATATACTTGTTTTTTTTTTTTCATAAACGAAAATGTTTTGCCGAGAACGACCACGAAAACCATTTGTCCTGACAAAGTCAGAAACCGTTGACACCCCTTTTTTCTCTGACTATGAACCGTAAATCACATTTAATTGTGTGTGATCTTTTTTATCCACCAGGAGGCATGTTATTAAAAAATCAAATCTGTTCAATAAAATACTTCCTTTTAATGTTTTTATTCGATCTAATGTACAGTGGAAATCGCTTAACACAGAACTGAAGGGATTGAAATATTTTTTCGTGTTAAAGGAATTTCGCATTAAGAATATTGAGGGGGTGGGGAAGGGAACATATCAATAAAATTAAGTTTATTAGAGTTAATAAAATTAAAATGTTAAATTTAACAAGCAACTATATATATGCGCATGTGTTTAATTAAAATCAATGAAACATAAAGTAGTAAATTGAATACACAACTTTAAAGTGTATTTTTCTTTTTTGCAAAAAGCATTTATTGAGTTTTGGGAAAGTAATCTGATATTTTTTCTTTGTATTGTCCTTTTTAGTTCTAAATTGTCAACAAATTATTGATGTCGTCCATTTTGTTATGCATTTCTGCCATTGGAAAGTGGGTCTAAATCACTGCGCATACTTTTTCTATGATGTTCCTATTTGATGACGTGGGAACAGGAACTGCATAATTCATTTAACTTTCGTCATCGAAATTGCATTAAGGATATTTTTTTTAAGTTTCTTTGAACAAACTCTAAAAATGTTTTGTCTGCCAGTACTATGCTGTACCTAACATTATCTACTGTGACGAATTCTTCGATGATGAACCTGCGTGGCTGGTGTTTTCCGTATTTTGTTCCTTCCCAGAAAGAAACTTTTCGTGTTATGCGTTCTTCATTTCGTGTCAACCGATATTTGTCATAAGCGTTTTCGCAGTGAACAGTATTCCACTGTACTATATTTCTATTTAGTGAAGTTAGATGAATTCCTTACAAAGAATATCGACGAAGAGACCAATTTGACAAAAAAACTTGTAATACCGAAGATCCAATGTATTTACCGAAAATTTTTATTTTATTTTAAATAAAAAACATGTAGAGAAAATTTATATACGCAATGTGAATGTAATTTTCAAATACGCAAATGTAATTATCTTATGTAAATTTAAAATATATCGCCAAAAGATAGTGGAAGGTATATGGATATGGAAGTAATAATTTCTCGAACGTCTGTCCGCACTTTTAATCAAAGCGAAAACAGTGGAGAGCGATTTGATAAAAGAAATTAAATTCTCTTCAAGTGTCAACATGTACGAGGGAATTACTTATAGTGTAAATTTAAACTCAAAATTTTGGAATTCAGATTTGATTCTTCGCTAGTTAAAAGTATCTTAGTTTTCAAACATCATTTCGTAGGTTACCAGCACGACTATTCTGATATCTTGATTTATGCTGATAACGTAAGTGCTTAAACTTTAAGAAGTCTCAGGGGTGTTCTCTAGAGGTCTGAAAATGTGAACAATTTTCAAACGGGTATAATTCTTTTAAATTTAAATTAAATAATTCGAATCTTTCACACATTATATATTTATAAGCAATGGGGCTTCAAATGTATAAATGTTTAAAACAAGATAATTTTAAAAATTATAAGCATTTGAAATAAGAAACTTTTTTCAAAGGAAATATTTATTAAGTTTTACGTCGCGCATGCTATTTTCTAAAATAGTAGCTTTAATTACTACGAAGTTTATTAATAAAGTTAAATGTAATCTCATTACACTGTAGCTATTTTATATAAATAGAATAATAACTTCCATATTTTAATAAATAAAAAATACATTTTTAAAAATAATATTTAAAAATTGCAATGTTACAAATATTTGAAATACAAAAGATATATAATACTAAAATTAGGTAGGCTTAAAAGAGTATGATGCATTTTATAAAATTTAGTGTACCATACCAGAGGCTACTATATTTTAGAAAATAGCATGCGCAATGCAAAAAATACTTAATATTTATATATAAGAATTTTCATGTATGCTTATATGATTTTTAAGTTATTATTATATTTTAAAGATTTTATATTTTTTAAAGCCCCATTTTTCATAAATTATGTGTAAAAGAATCGAATCCTTTAATTTAAACTTAAAAAGAATTATACTTGTTTGAAAATTGTTTATATTTTTGGGACCTCTAGAAAATTTTAAAAACCCTGAGACCTCTTAAACTGTTAAGATTTAAAATAGCAAATTAAATAATTTTTTTCGCATACTTTTCTTCATCATTATACTATTTAATTCAATTAGCAGTTTGAAGAAGGGATTGATCCCCTAAACTGTTTGGGTGGAAATATATTTTAAAACTCAACTTTTCTTGTCTCTCATTTTTTTTTCACCAAACTTTTGTGCGAGATCCTTGCATTAATATTTAGTTATTTTATGTAACAAAAATATAGCAACTTGTAAACAAGAAATCAGCTACACGAACAAAATGTCTTAAATACCAGAATTCATATTTTAACGGGACGCGATCGTTATCGACAATAAATGTTCAAGTACTGATGGCCTAGCCGAGTGGTCTAGGTTTCGGATCGTGGCTGGCTTTGACGAGTTCGGCCCCGTACACTAAAGACCGCCGTGTAGGGCGCGATGCACGCCAAATCTGTCGAGGTGTCGTCACTTGACCATGGTTCAAATTACGGTCCGTCGCCAAAAGCCGTCGTGTAGCTGAGCATTGCGACGTTAATATTCACTCACTCACTCAAGTACTTGTATATTAATATTTATCTCTTTCTAGTAACATTAGAAACATAATAGATTGAGGGGTTGATTTTAAAAAACTGAATCTATCCTCAAACAGAAACTGAGGGTGAGGCTTTGAAAATAATTCCTAAGACATCAACCGAAGTAAGAGAGCATTTTCCTGCGACAGGGTTATTCATAATCAAGCTATGGACTAGGCTGAGTGATAAAGCATCGATTGCTTGCTTTCTCAAGTCACACTTTAAAATTAAATTTTTTTTTTTTTGTCTGAATATATAAATGAGTACAAATTTTGGAATTTATATATATCCTTATTTATAATTATTATTGAGGTCAATTAAAATAAGTTTAAATTTTCAAAAAATTTAATGTATTTTCGGAAGGGGGAACCGGGAAATCGAAACCCTAGTGTCACCCGAGACATGTTAACTAACAATGAGGTGGTTTTTTCGCTACATCGCAGGGGGGTCCAACTCTAGTAGCCATCAAGCACTCGAGCGCTTGACCTAAACCCGTTAGTCACGATATTGAGGACATAAGTTCGGCAGAATGCTTATTTGAAAATGGCAAACAGCATTTCGGTGGTCGTATACATTTCGAATCAAACGGTTTAAAAAATTAAAGATTTCCTGCATTTTTTGGGTTTTTACCATATAACGAAGGTGATTCCGCTCTTTTAAAAAATTATCACTGCTTCCCTGATTTTGAGTGGTGATTTTAACTTCAGTTTTCCAAAAGCTGAACCGCTCATAGCTTTTATGAATGATGAAGTCAAGCTCGAAATGAACACCAATCAAAAGTTTCGACTGCTAACAGTGGTACTGTTATTGACGCTGTTTTTTAACGGTTTTTTAAAAACTTTGAAATCACGAGTATATTTTGTCATATTTTAGCTATCATAAGTTGATTGTCTCCGCTCTTCCCAAATTGAACAAGAATAATTATTTTTGATAAAATATTGACATTACTCCTTTACAATTCCTCCTTTAAATAAAATTTTCATTAAAGATATAATTCAAAAAAAATTATTTTCAATCTATCCGGCGAGAGTCTTATATTTTTCGGGAAAATTTAAATTTTGCATATTTCCCATAATAAGCGTTGCCATCATATGGGATCGAAAAACTAGTTTCTTTTCTTTTTTTTTTCGAAAAATTTTATATTTTTTTCTGAACTATTATTAGTATAATTTTTTTTTTTTTGGGGAACTATCTTATTTTTTTTTACTTTTTTAAATACCATTTTTTTATTTGTTAAACTTCAAGGGTTCAAGGGGGTACATGTTAAATCAAAGTTTGGAACAACCCCTTTTCCCACTAGTAACTTTCTCCCACCCCGGGAGGGGGCCCCAAACAAATTTTTCCCCCACAAGATAATGGGTTTTGGCTACCCAAATGGGACAGGGGTATTAGTTTTGGGAGATAGAGCCACACGGATGTTTTAAATTGTCTCGAGTGTAGTTACTATAAGTTAAAATAAAACGTTTGGATCCGAAAACCCACGTGACCTTTTTTTAAGAAATTCCTGCTAAAATGGGGGTTCCTTCTCTTGCATTTTACTGTTTCAAATGATAACTGGTAATTGCGTTCTTAATTTCGAATTATTTTGTATTTTTAAATTTTAAAAATTGCATATAATTTTTATACTCACTTTTTTGAAAAACTATTCCATAGGTGTATATCTATGTGAAAATTAACTTTTTAAAATTTTAAATTTTTTTCTTTAAAAAGGCGGCATTTTTTCATTTTGTCCGGGGGACCAAAACTACTAGAGCCGCCCTGGTGACTTTAATAGATCTTGTATTAAATTTCATTCGACTGATGTCGGGCAGAATGCGCACAAAAAAACAATCAAGGGGCTACCCAAAACCCGGGGCCCCAGGATCCCTTTTCCATTTTTTACCCTCCATCTTTTATCCAATTTCTCCTTTCTTTTCCCCTCAGACCACAGACCTTTAATGTTTGGCGCAGAAGCCAAAGTCTTTCGCCATAAAACCCCAACTCCCCCCCCCTATTGGGCACCATCCCTAAAAGGTTAACATTTTCACCTTTTAAAACTACAAATAATAGATCGAAAAAAATAGAAATCAAATTTAAAATTGAACCTTGAATATTTTCTGAAAAAAAAAGTGTATTCAAAGAACAGGGGGGGGGCGACCTTTTTTGGGTCCCCGATTTTTTTAAGAAATTTTTTTAAAGAGGTTTGAGACGATGCCGCAAAAAAAGAG
>BMAV01012215.1:0-11816 GCA_019973955.1 Trichonephila inaurata madagascariensis | reverse complement strand
TAAAATTTTACCTTTGTTGAAATAATATTGACGTAGAATATGAATAAAATAAATTCTTTTATTATTTTGCAGTGTGACTAAAAACACTACCTCGTCACTACGTTACAGTAGACTCAATGACTTCCTTGAGAGTAAAGTAAATTTTACACTCTTGGTTAGGATTCGATAAAGTAATTACTCCCCGTATAATTATTTATATTGATATTTTGATTTAAAATGAATAAAATTGTTTTAAAACTTTCAGTATGTCTCGAACTAACTTGGCTCATACGGTTTCTGCAGAATCTGTTTCGTATCGCAATACACGTTTATACAAATTGCGATATTACTCACTAAAATGGAATGTCTTTATTTTGTTTCTGAGAGCTTAAATAGTTCCAAATATTACTTAATTGGTAAAATAAAAAAAATCTAGAAGACCATTATTGAAAATGTCATTTTATTTTTTAAACATATATAAGGTAAATTTATAAATAGAATTTTTTAATAATTTATTCTGAAATATTATTTGATAACTACACTTACAAAATTTTTATTAACAAAAAAATCTTTTAACTTCTTAAATTATTTTGAAAGAAATTACTTAGTAGAAAATGTATTTATATACCTAATAGTATCCTAAATTTTAATTAAAAAATTGAAATCGTTTGCTGTGACTTTAACTTAGCACACGATTTTAAATTGCGTAGTTGGAGATCGTGTGCTATATATTTCAGAAAATACCAACGGGATTGAAAGAATGTGTACCAATTTTCATTGAACAAAAAAAAAGGCTTCCTTCCAGAAGTCTGGTTTTAAATCGTTCTATTATAAATTGTGGTCAATTTATTGAAGACAAAAGTGTGCCAAAAATGGCATTCCACAGTTTGAACAGTTTTTTAAAGAAAACAGCGTTTTAAATTCTCATGGAGGTAGTGCATTCCTCTATAGATAATTTGACAAAGATACTTACAGCCTTTGTGAAGTTAGATAGGGAATAAAAGGTAATAAATGGTGCAATAAGTTAAATTTAGAGTTAAAACATAAAATTTTAAGAAGATTTGGTTTTAAAAATTTGATTAGCACTTCTTTATTACTCCTTTGTAATTACTGTCGAACCTCTATATAACGAACCCTATTTTTCGAATTTTCTATTTAACGAACTTTTTCCAGGAACCAAGTACATTTTACTATTTTCTTCGTAAAATAACCCCCAAATAGCTAAGTGCATTTTCTATTTAACGAACGTTTCCAACATAATGAAATTGCCGTAATTTTTCAAACAAAAAACTCAAGTAAAATTAACAGTTATTATCGGCAATTAAATTTAAGGACACATAAGATAGTGTATGATTCAAATTATTGGTTATAAAATAATGTATGTTTATAATTACTCATAGGTTTAAAATTAGAAAATATCATTAAAAAATTCTTTAATTTTAATATAAAATTATTTTTTGAAGTTGAAAATACGGTGTATTTCTTGTGTACAATGTTTTTTGATGAGTAAAAAATATAAAATAATACATATTAATTTTCAAAAAAAGTGTGAATAATTGCTCTTTTTAAAGAATATATAGCGCTTATAATTTTAAAATTTGTTTTATGTAGTCTAAAAGATGAATCTCTATTTCACGAATTTTCCATCTAATGTACTTTTTTTCAGGATTTAGCTACTTCGTTAAATAGAGGTCCAACTGTATATCAGAATTTATGCCACAACTAGAATGAGTACATATGAATAAGTACTTGGAATCAATAAAAATACATGAGTAGAATTTTTTTCATCAATTTTAAATTTTACGTTTATGATCCACATGAAGCAATTATCAAATAAGTTAAAGAAAACGGAAATCAGAACAAATTCAAAATACTTAAAAACATTCTTTTTTTAAATTACAAAAAAACAAATTCATTATTTTAAAAAATCAAATTTTGTCATTGCTTTTTAGTTAGAAATCAAAAAATAATTGCATTTTAAGAGGAATTGGAAACCTCTCTCTCTCTCTCTCTCTACTGACAATGTGAAATTGGCTGTTTTCGATGTACCTTTTCACAAAATCTGTTATATGTACATGTTTGAAATTTTACACACATGCAATTAAAGTACACATTTTTCATTATACTAAAATAAGCTCTTAGCTAATTTTGGAAGTTTTTCATAATTTATAAAATATCTTATCAAACATAGTGAAATATGACCTACTTTTCTCATAAAATAATTTGTTAAAAAATGAATTGTTAAGTTTTTTACAAAAACTCCTTTCAGTATATATTAGCCATCATTTTAAATGTATCATAAAAAATTTACGTATCTGTAAATAGTAGTTTCTCAGAAAAGGTACATCAAACATCAAAATTTACATTTTGAGATAAATTGATTTTAATGTATACAGAGAGACTTCTAATTTGCTAGGAAATAAGAAAATAAAAGGCTCAATTTTCAATAAAAGATACATGTTTTGGTTTATATCAGACATTCAACTTTTAAGCAAAATCGAAGTACTTTGTTTACATTTTTCGCCATTCAAATAGGCGTAGCCTAGTTTCAACCATTACTTAAAAACAAGTTTTAAGGGCTTCTAATTACACTACAGGTTAAAGTAAGGTATTTTTAGAAAGGTTAAAATCTAAACAATATGAAAATGTAAAAAATCTCAAATTGTCAACAAAATAAGATTTTAGCTTTCCAACACCTCTTAAAGTCTATAAAGTTTGAAATATTTGATATATTCTGCATTCTCCTGAAATGTCTTTAAATATCTTACCACAGATTTTACGAAGAATGTTATCTTCAACTTTGAACACTTCAATAAAATTCTGAGTTTCTTAATTCATTACTTAATCGTGTACCTTATAGTGCAATAACCTAACCCACTTCGTTCCCCATCCCCTGAACTGAGCCATTACCTCTAAATTTGAGAGGATTAACTTAATACCTCTATGCGGGTAACTGCAACGCCCTTCCTAACTAAGATTAAGTGTAGAATCGACTTAATCCGACATGTTCCATAATCCATATATGAAGTAACATCACCAGCATCCTCCTTTGAGGTGCTTCCATTCGCTTCGTTGATCTTAATCTCATTGCGAGGATTTTCAGTAAGTGAATTCTGAAAGTTATAATTCCGTATAGGCGCGCAATTTACTTGTCCAAGAAAATGAGGGATTTTTGACGAGTATAAGTCTTATCCACTTTGATTTTGAAACTACATTAAAAGGTAACTTAAGGATTATTTTGCTAAAAAAAAGTTTCTCATTATGACTAAGTAACATCAAACTTGTCATTTAAGTTTCCTGAGTATAAAACAAATAATATAAAAAATTTAAGGTATCCGACTACGTTCGGAACCGTGATTTTGCAAAGGCGTCTAAATGGATAATATTTATGATATTTAGTGTCACTTAGATTAGAATACATGTATAAAGTTGTTTTAAGGACATTTTGACAAAAAAAATTATTTAAATACAATATTTTGGCTAAAAATTAACTTAGAATAAACTTTTTCAAAGTGTCCTCCTTTTGTGAAAAAGGCTTCTATTATAATAATATTTTGCCTGCACATAGCTCTGATCTCTGTACAAAGGCTCAACTAGAATTTTTGAAATATATAACTTAGAAGTGGGTTTATTCGTGTTTTACGGCAACAGAGGGGAGAAATTTTAAGAAAAAAATGCCGATAATTATTTCAATTGGCTGTAACGCTGAAAATAATGTGAATTTTTCAAAAATCATAGTTGAGCCTCTGTACAAAGGTCTGAGCTATATACAGGCAAAATATTATTATAATAGAAGCATTTTTCACGGAAGGAGAACATTTTGAAAAAAGGTTATTCTAAGTTAATTTTTAGCCAAAATATATTGTATTTAAATAAATTTTTTTTGTCAAAATATACTTATATAAAAAACAATTTTATGCATGTATTCTAATCTAAGTGTCAGTAAATATCATGAAAATTATCCATTTATGCGCCTTTTTAAAATCACGGTTCCGAACGTAGTCGGATACCTTAAGACAATTCCTACTTAGATCAACAAAGAAACATTTTATTTTAGCTACTTTTTATTAAATAGTTACAATTAATATAAATATATACATACATATGACAGAATCACAACACTAAGTGGTAATTAATTTTTATTAATTATCATTAAAGTATCGTATTGTCATCCAAAACAATCGTGCATATAAAATTTCAGTTCAACTGAATGCTTTAAAACGTGAGAAAGTTTTTACCAAGTCGCTAAAAATGAGACCAACGTGGCTGTATCTGTAATTATTTAAGTAATTAGTTTCAGTCAATTAATTTTAATTAATTATAATTAAATAATCGTATTTTTACCCCAAACAATAGTGTATAGAAAATTTCAGCTGAAATGAGCGCTTTAAAATGTGAGAAAAAAAAACCTTTTCAAATTTTGACACAAATCGCCAAAAGAGTCGCTAATTCGCCAAAAATTATGCCAACGTCACTGTATCTGTAATTCTTTGAATAATTAGTTTTAATCAATTATTTTTTATTAATTATAATTAAATTATTGTATTGACATCCAAAATAATCATGTGTATAAAATTTCAGCTAAATTGAGCGCTTTAAAATGTATTTTGATTAACAATTGAAAATTCCACCAAGATAAATAAATAAATATATAGAGATGTGAGCTAATAGTAGGAATTGAATAAGAATATGTATTCGATTGATGTATATTTGAATAACATTGTTTTAACCTCTGAGTTGAAAATAAATTGAAGACCAATAACATTTATATTTGTGAATCTAAATTTACTGAAATAAAGGGGGAAATTAGGAATAATATTTCTTAGATGAATATCGCTCTCATAGTTGCCTACCACGGTGTAATAATATCTAGATTGATGTTTCCTATATATATATAAATGTGATATAAATTCAAATATGTAAAATATTTAATTATGCTGGCCTCTTGAGACAAATAAGATTGTTTTTTCTTGTAAAAGGTCTGAATTAATTAATGCATATGCAGCTTTTTCTAAAATAAAATCTAACTACTCGTACGGAAAACAACTAGTGAACAAAATAGTTAAATAATAAGAAAATTTATTCAAATTCTCACTCTAAAATGCTGTGTCCCTTCCGTGCTTGTGATTGGGAGTTAACCTATAGAATAGCATCACTTTTTATTCTGTAACGATATTTACAAAATCAAGACAAATTTATTGATTTCTTCGTTCAATATTTTATTGTAAAGACTACTGAAAGAAGCATGGGAGATATAGTAAAAAATATATATGAATGCAGAAGATCGTTCACACTTTATGCTAACGATTTTAATAGTTAATTTTTATCAATATAAAAACCGTATTTTTTGCTAAAATTCGCTTCTATCTGATAGCCATGATTCTTGAGAATAGCTCGAATTTTTTATAAAAGTATTTTTTAGTACTGCAGTGCTTCTCAAACTTTCAATACTCGCTACCCAATATTCAATCATCATTTTCATCGCGCCCCCTCCATACAATAACATTGTATTGAATTTTATAATACTATACTCTTACACTAAAGCTAAAGTACGACTTTAACTTCTTATGTGCCACCGACGTATATAAACGTCTCGCTCAGCGAAAGCATTAATCTTCTGGACGTATATATGTCTTTCCGAAGTATGATCTTTTCTGCGCATTACTATTTATAAAATTATTCCTAAGCCTTTGGAATACAACAAAAGGAACTTGACAGTCTTTGCAAATGATTTATTTATTTCAGATGATTTTGCTTATTTATTCCTTTTCTCCTCCCCCCACCAAAAAAAACCATCCAAATACGCGCGTCTACGTGGAAAACCGAGGCATTCGGGACCGAACCGCGTAACTTTTAATCAGCAATTAAGGAATTAATTATAAACCGTACAAATAATCAAGATAAGTGTTAACACAAGCCCATGGGGTCACTGGTAATTATCAAATTTCTTCTTAACTTAGTATTGTTAAATTAATAATAAAATACATTGTACAGTACAGATACTTTTATAAGTGTATTATATCAGTGTAAATGTGTATTTTATATTTTATTATGCCAGAAAGTATTTTGTTTGCTTACTTTCAGTAAATTAATAATGTTTTAAATAATTTTTGTTTTAAATTTTTCTGCCCCCCCTTTTCCTTTTAAGTTATTCCCCTCAAGGTTCCCCAATTTAAAAAAGCGATATTTCATGATTTTTTTTTTTAAACCGTGTTCCCAAGCCCAAATTTTGGAACCTTTTACCAAAAACACAAAAGCCATTCGAAGGTATTTATTTAAAATATTTCCAAAGGGGTCCATTTTACCCTGTTTCAATTCTTTTTTGAAAATTAACATACTGAGGGGTTTTTTGTATAAAAGAATTTAGTCAATTCTTTTCCCACAAAAGGAAATTTTTCTTAAAAATTTTTAAAATATTCATTAATTTTAAGTAATTAAATTTTGGACCAAGACTTTTTTATTTTTAAATTTTCCGTTGATAGAAAAAATCCTAACGAAAAAACCCTTTTTCAAGTTGACACTACAATCCATTTCATGGTTTTGTATTAAAATATATAAAAAATTTATTTCTTATTAAAAACCCCTTAAATTTCCCATATCATGATTTTTCCCCCAAAATTTTGCTTTTTTTTTCGTTTTTTTACATAATTTTTATGAGATTTTAGCAATATAGAAAAAAAAAGGGAAAAATTTAGGTTTAAATCTGTTTAATTTTTAAACCCTTTATAACTTTTTAATTAAGTTCCGGAAAACTTTCCCCTTATTTTCCCCGAACAATGAATATTTCAGCGGCGGGTTTTTTTTCCCGGATCACAGACTTCATTTTTGATAGTTGCCTGATTCTTAAGAGAGGTTTCGGGTCATTTTTTCTTTTTTTGCTTTTTTGTGTTTTTCCCTCAAATTTAAAAATATTAAAATCCCTTTTTAACAGAAATGCAATAAAGAGATTTTTTACAGTTTTTGATTTTTTTGGACAAAAATTTTCCTTGGGAAAACATAATTAGTAAACCTTTCGAGCCATTTTCAAATTAAATATTTTATTTTACATTCCAATCAGACACGACTTATCGATGTTAAAATCTTTTTAAGCTGAAGATATGAAATTAGTTATCTTAAAGCTGTCTAATTCTACATTGAAAATTTAGATTGAATATCGTATATATACAAATGTAATTAAAGTGACATTAATTACTAGGCAGAGAGCTGCCTAGTACTACCTACTGAGAAAAATTTTTCTACCAAACCTATTTTGATAAGAATATAAACTGGTCAATGTTTATTTTTTTTCTTCTCTTTTTTTTCGATATAATTTTGTAGTCTTGAGAAAATAGTTACCACACATATACATTTTTTTTATTCTCTTAAGTTCATAGGGAACTATTATTGATCCAATTCTGTAACCACTTTTGAAATGTGTCAAGTTTGTTCCAATGCCTTCCACAATCAACTTACAAAAGCTCTTCTGCCATCTAAAGTACAGTGAAAATAGTTTAACATAAAACTGAGAGGAATGAAATACATTTTCGTGTTAAGGGATATTGCAAAAATAAATAAAAAAAAACGCATGATTTTACAAAATTAAGTTTTTAATTAGAGAGAGTATATTTTATTTATTCTCTTTTTTATATTATTGATAATAAAGAGTCGGAACTATCAAAATCTTAACAGATTTCCGTTTTCGACTTCGGTTTTTAATCAACAGCGTTAAAAAGCTCCATCTTCATTTTAAGCAAAATATCATTTTGCTTTCCCCAAAACCCTTTGCAATGTCCTCGTAAAAAATCGAAAATCGAAAACTGTGAATCGAACTCACTGATTTTTATTCACACCCAATGTGACTGTCATCAAATTCCAAAACCAACTGATGAGACATTAGATGTTTCTGTGTGACATTTGCAGGTGTGGAGGGTGAAAATATCTTAGATAAACAAAATGGCTCATGTCACAGGCTATTTTCCAGGGTATTTCCCAGACCAAGTTAACCTCCTTTCCACGTGAAACCAACTCCTTTAATTTCACCCCACTCAAATCCCATTCAATTCTCTCTCTTCATTATCTCCAAAAGGGAAATCTTTTCGTCTTAAAAGTATCCGAACACGTTCGAAGTACTTTTTAACAAAAAAGCATAGTTAAACATTATAAATGCTTTTTTAGAACTCAATACCAATAAATGCTAACATTTAACTAACAATATTTAAAATGATTTACTTAAATTTTAGAAAAATCACAGTTTTAAGTGAAATTTTAGCAATATTTTTGAAAAACTTCAAAGCAGTTAGAGAAAAAAGTAATAAACTTATATTATTTCGAGTATTACAAAACAAATAAGATGCATTTATCTAGGAAATGTACTAAAATTTTAATGTTTTACTAAAATTTGAAAATTTTAGATCTGATTGGGTAAACCTAATAAGAAATGCGACATGCTTTATGGGACCATTATTTAAATAACAAGCCATAACTCAAAAAATATTTATACAATAAGAAATTTTTTAGTACATTCTCTAGAAAATAACATAAATATCAGGTTAAAAAAGTTTTATAGAAATACATTTGCATCAATTTGAGTTATCAGACTCGCCGTGATAGGTTTTAGGCAATTTAAATGCCTACTTCTGGTAGATCAAAGACCCACTTTCGGTTTTTCTAACTTTATAAAATTAATTTTAACTTTCTTTTTTAATTAATTTTAACTTTCTTTCTACTTTCTTTTTTTAAACAAAATAAAGTATGTTTTGTAAAGCCAAAAGATAGCTCTATTCAATAAAATAAAAAAAAAAATAAAAATATCTGCGTTGAGACTGAATTTGTTCATTTTCAACGGGTCCGGATACCTTAAGTGATTTTCGTTTCGAGTTAAGAGAAAAAATTGCAAAAATACATAGTAGTTTGTCGGAACCGTTGTATTATTTGTGTTAGCCGATATTTCGCCTTAAACATTTTCGCGTTAAACGTATTTCTCCGTAATTTAAGTAACTTCTGCGGTTTCTTTCTTCTAATTATTCAATATAATCATTAGAGCAAAGATTCTTAAGAGAAAAATAATCCTTCTAATTACTATTTTCTGTAACAGTATATTTATTTCCCACAAATTTTTAGTGATTTAATATTCAAGCGTCTGTATTTACCAGCACACAAACATTTATAAGAATTAACTTTCCCCACATAACTGTTCGGGACAGAAAACTCACTGAAGATGAATTCCATTCGCGCTGATCCATTTTCTCTCATAAAAGAATGGAGAACCCACACACACCGGGGTGGTTGTCGCTTTTGAAAAGGGGTCTCCTTAAAGGGACTTAGAGGAAACTTAACCAAAACTCTAACTTTTGACGTACGCTTCCAATTTGCATAATAAACACTTTCTGAATACCTTGTATCATTAAATGTCTAGAGCAGCACTTTACAGTACGTGGCGTCCTATTTTTCATGCTTAATTTAAGAAGATGGAAATTTTGCTTTTAAGTCTTTTTCAAGGTGAAAAGGGAGAAGAATATTTTTTTATTTTATTTTATACGAAGCAGTTAAGTTTGTTTAAATTAGTGTGAAATTTTATGTTCAATAAAATTTCGTTAAGATCAAGGAGGCTTAAGAGTTGTACCATCAACACCCAACGGGATATAAAACAAAAATTTCTCAGAAAAAGGATTAGAAAGGCTGTTGTTTTTGTTCTTTTTCAAGCAATATTTTATCTAATCTCCTTAATTAGAGGGATTTTTGCAAGAATGAAGTACATTTTTAGGGATTTATGTTCTTAGATGTGTTATTCAGTAAAGTGGGATTTTTAAAGAGAAAAAAATAGTCATTTTTTTCCTTTTTTCGTAATCTTGAATAAGGGTTTTAAATTGTGGGAAATCGGGGTATAATTTAGCATATAAATACTTGTAAATTAATTTTAATTGGGGCCGGAGACGAAAGAAAGGAAATTTGTGTGTGTTTAATACAGTGCTTCTCAAAGTTTCAATATTCGCGACCCAATATTCTATAATAATTTTCCTCGCACCCCACCTCATACAATACAATGCATTGAATTCAATAATATTATACTTTGACGCTAAAACTACGAAACAACTTTAACCTCTTAAGTGCCACCGGCGTATATAAACGTCTCGCCCAACCAAAGCATTAATTTCCCCAGACGTATATATACGTCTTTCCGAAGTACGATCTTTTCTGTGCACTGCTATCCATATAATTATTCCGAAGGCTTTGGAATGCAATAAAAGGACCTTGACAATGTTTGCGAAGGATTTACTTATTTCAGATTATATATATTTGATTCTTTATTCGTTTCCCTCCCTTAATACACATACTCGCGCCTACGTGAAAAATTTTAGAAGCTCATTAATTGTCAGCTCCTGACTGTAGGTTCTTGAACGGCACCATTATCCACTTCCAAGTTTGTTTACCTGGTCAGAGCAACGATTTCTTCGGTGTCATTACCAATTTCATCAGGCGCTGGAATTGATTTCACCTTAGTTTCAATGATTTGGGGGAATGCGAATAGAAGAGATTTGAAAAACTCTCGGTTCGCGTAGGTCGTGGCAGCATAAGTCGAACTATCACTGTACTTGAAATAAAGGCACCACCTGAAGTCTTCAATTCGCTTATATATGTCAAAATATCATGCGATTATTGGATGATTCAATATATTATGCGTTACCTTAATTTAGAAATTTGATGGAAAAATGGAAAAAAGGCGAATAGACGAGATTTGAAAAGCTCCGAGTTCGCGTAGGTCGGGTAGCTTAAGTCGTAGTATTACTGCACTTGAAGTAAAGGCACCCCCGAAATCTTCAATTCGTGTGTGTATGTTAACGTATCATGCGATTATTGGATGATGCAATACATTATGTGTTATCTTAATTTAGAAATTTGATGGAAAAATTTTAACTAGAAAGGATATAAAATTTAAAAAAAAATTTAAACTTCCTTAAAAAGGTTAAAGATGGAAAACAGATTAAATTTTAAAGCTGAACGTAAAAAGTTGTTTCCAAAAAATTGATAATCAAATTTTGTTATCAGTTAGATAATTAAATGAAAAATTATAATATTCCGAAACAAATATAGCTTGATTTATTTTTAAAGTACTGTTGCGTTTTCAAGAAAGATAACGAATCTTACTTAGGTACTAATAAAAGATTTGGAATTAAATTATCTAAGAAAATTTTTATAGTTGTGAGGTTTTTCAAAGCCTGAAACTTAAACAAATTTAAAAAAATATTATATATTCAGATTTTTATAAACTTATAAAAAATGATGTTGTGAATATTTCTTAACATATGTTATCAAAATTATTATGCTGGCTAAAACTAAAGTAAAAATATCATGATCTATTTTTCTACATAAACAGAAATTTTTAAATTTTAAAGTATTGATAATTATTTAAGGTTTTCTACACGATTTTGCAATCATTAAATAAAAAATGGATATTCGATTTTGTTTTCACGCTATATTAACATTATGACAAAATATGACAGCCGTCGGTTACGTTCTAGATTCTTCAGGTATTCGGCATACACGGAAAGAGAAATATTCTTTTAAAACTGGAAAATACATTTATTAAAAACACTTAAATAAAATCATAGGCAAGAACATACCATAAAAAAATAAAAGCGGGAAAAACAATATCAGCAACTTGGACAATCGCAAGCGCGCATGCATAATAGATATTATCCGTTGTACGCATCTTTAATAAAATATCGATTGAGATTAAAGCCCGAGCATATCGATATACATAACAAAATGTATAATAATCTTTACAAAAAAAAATATTCTATTTTATACTTAAAATCAGTAAAGAATTCTTAATTAAATTCCTGAAGCATTGTAAAAAC
>BMAV01012214.1:582242-599376 GCA_019973955.1 Trichonephila inaurata madagascariensis | reverse complement strand
TCTAGAGTTTGCCAAGCCATGCCTAACACTTTTGTTTTGTTTGTTCCTAAGCTAATGGATGCATCCATAGGATATGTGTCGAAACCTTCTGCCGCCCACTGAGCCATTAAAGAGGCATCATTGCTGATCCATTTCCTCATCTCCATTCCTGCTTCTTTCATAATGTTCTTAGCATGGCGAGACATGAAAAGAGCTTCTCGAGTATCCTGTCCCGTAATCCAATCATCCACATACATGAAAGAATCTAAATGTTGTACAGTTTCTTTAAAAATATTCATAGCTTGGTCATCTTTCCGATAGCAAGGGTCATCTTTTATGCCAAGGGGTTCGAGCTCAAAAAACAGCTTTAATGATCCTCAACAGAATCATTATCTTTAAGAAGGTAACATGAAAACTTATTAGTTTTGGTTCCCTGGAGTCGTCCACCAACAATCCATCCAAATTCAGTTTCCCTGAACAACAATTCTTTGTTTATTTTATATGCGTTATCTTTAATTATTCTAAAGAAAATATCCGCATTCAGTAAAGCGTGAATTTCTTTAGCTTCGTAAAAATAGGGGTCCGATAATTCTAAAAATTCGGGAATTTTTATTTCCGAAACATCTAAAGTAACACTTGGTGTCAACCCAGTAATTTTTTCAGTCACAAAAAATTCTACGTATTCTCTAAAAGTACCGTTTTTATTAGAAATTAAAGTATTAGTTTTTCCCTTTAAATTTTGTTTCAATGAATTGAGTCCTGAAACCGAGGAATTTATTTTTTCTTTTGTAATGCCAAGAAAATCACACATTTTTCTAGATATAATATTAATGTTAGACGCTGAGTCAAAAATGACGGGGCATTTTAGTTCTCGGCCTTCATTATTTCGTAAGAAAACGCTACCAGTCGATATTAACACATTCTTTCTATGTTGAGCAGCCGTGTTATTCAAAACTGTTCTGTATGGAAGAATTTATTACATCCGATTCCCGGTCCCCTGTTTTTGTTAGTACTGGAGGTTCGGCGGTGGGAATAACCCTTTTTCTTCGGTCACCTATAGCTGCAGTACAGAGGGATCGAGAATGTTTATTTCCACATGGGCACATATACGTTGAAGTACATTACATCCTTTTGTGGTTTTTTCGCAAACACAGTTCACATAACTTATGCAAACGGACTAGATCTAATCGTTTTTCGGGGTTCAATTCTAGAAACTTTTTGCATCGAAATATCGGATGTGAAGTGTTTTCCCTTACAAACTATGCAACTCTTATTTTCAACAGATTGATTCATTAAAAGATTGATTTTTGTTTTAAAGGATAAGTTAGGTTTTCGTAATGTTGTTTTTGTTTCGACAATACAATTTTTATCTACGGATAAAAGAATGGTTTCGCGTTGTTCTAAAAATGCAATAAATTCATCAAATGTGGGAACGTCTTTTGCTTTTAAACTCAGTTCGAAATTTTTTCGTGATTCATTATCCAATTTCTTTAGCATAATATTTAATAAAAATACATTAAATAAATTATTTTGTTCGTAGTTTAATAATTTTAGAGCCCGTAAGTTTTTTTAATACAACCAATCATTTCACGAATTTCTTTCGGATTCTCACGTTCTATCTTCTTAAAATTTAATATTTGTTGCACATGAATATCGACAATCAATCTTTTGTTATCATATCGGGATTCGAGTGCTTCATACAATGAAGAAAATGCATCGAAAGTGGAGGCAAATTCTTTAACTTCATTTGATAGACAGGAATTTAAATAATACAATTTCTGTGACTGAGTCAGTTGTTCGTTTGTTGTAATTAAATCATCAAATTGGGATTTAAAGTTACTAAATTGTTCATATTTTCCCGAAAAGGTGGGAAGTATTATAAGTGGGATTCTTGTTTGAACAAAAGTTCCGTTTTCTTATTTTTTTTTATCAACTGCAGTCACAGACAATGATACATTAATAGAGTTAATTAATTTTTTAACTCTTACCTCCAAATCGTCCAGACGTGTTTCACGTATAAATCTTCTTCGAATTCCGCTTCTTCTGTTGGTTTTGCGGTTTCTAATCCAAAGAGTAGCTCTTTTAATTCTTCAATTTTCCTCTGGAGTTGGTCAATTGTTTTGAGTTTGACCTCCAGCTCGGTTATGTCAACATGTTCGGACACGTTGTCCATGAAAGTAACAATTATAGTAATGCTTCCTTTTAAGGAAGTTTTAGCTTTGTTCAATTTAAAAATATCCATATCGCTTAAGTTCTTCGGGCCGACAGGACCAAACAATGTTCGTGAGTGTCACGAGTTTAAATAATTTGACGGACCAGTCTTTCGACTAAAAATTTTAATAAAAAAACTTAACAAAAAAAGTTACATAAGTTATTGTGGGTTTCGATGTGTGATAGCAGTTATATATATATATTACCCACGTCAGTAAGTTAGTAATGCCGAAATCCTTCAGCTTCCAATATATCATCCGGCTGGCAGGTGGCGCACGCAGGCGTCTTCACGCATGTGCCATACACGCAAGCGTCATACTCGTAGTCGTAATACATGAAGTCGTCATTACGCAGGCGTCAACAGATGTAATTCAATACTAAAAAAATTAAATTAGTATGAACTAAAATAAAACATCTATCTAAAATAGGTCCCCGTGGAAATAATCTAAAATCAACAACAGTTACTGAATGATACAAACAATAAAACATGTTGCTAAAAAATTAATTATTCAAACAATACTTTTTAGCAATATATTTCTATTAGCAATTGTAATTCTATTACAAAAAGCAAACAAATGAGTACATACAACCATAAATAACTATAGTAGTAATTGAAATATATATATATATAGGCTAGTTCTCTACAAACAAGAGATAACATTCGAAAAACACATAGACAGTAGGAAAATCACACAATGAAGGACATATGAGTAATCGAGATTAAAAATTATAAAATGGATGTTGCAGTGTTATAAACAGGACAGCTAATATATAAAATAATTTATATAAAAGTGGGGTTGAACATGTTTTTTGGCCAGCCAACCTTACCCCTTTTATGTAAATAACACTGAGCAAAAACCAATAGAAAATATAATGGATAGGAATATCTAAATCTATTATAAGATAGAGGTAACTTACCTAAAAATTGCACTTACAAATGCAAAGCCCGCGCTAAATCTAAGTGCAATAAATAAGTTATTGCCAGATTCTAGACTCTAATGCAGATTTAAATCAAGTGAAGGGCTGAAATGTAGCACTTAACAAAAGTATAAAAAGAATGGAAATAAAAATTAATAAGAGTTGCAAATTATAGCATAACTTTAATAACACTAGAGTAAATATGAATAAAATAATAAGTAATTTTATCTAATATTAGATTATGGAGATAACTATAACTATGAAATATTTAAGTTTATAGTAATAAGCTATTATCAATCTCAGAATTTTAATCCTAACTATTTTGAATAGCTTTATTCATATATCTATTAATAAAATTAATTGGGTATTTCTGATTTAAGCAATATTTAGTAAAATATTTTAGTTATTTATAATATCTGATTTTTTTGACACCAGAAATTTATTACGTTGTATATAATTAATAACAATATTTCTGAATATAGAAACATGTACATTACTCTCCCAATGAGGAACTTTTATAATATTGAAATTAAAATCTTCTCTTTTATCATAAATATTAGAAAATATTACATTATCATATAATTTGACATGTATGTCAAGAAAATTTGCTTCTTTGTTGTTATTATTTGTCTGTATTAAATTAAGATATTGTGGATAAAAATTAATGTTAGGTATAAAATTGGCTTGTTTGCCAAAAATGATATCATCTATATAACGATAAATATAATATTTAGAATTATTAATGTAACTACTTTCAAAATAATGTAAGTATAAATTGGCAAGACAGTTGCTCGCAGGGTCACCTTGTGGCAAACCTTTAATCTGCAGATATTGCTATTTTTAAGAATGGCTGAGGATTTAAGATTATTTATTGTTTCATGCAATATTTCATGGAGAATTTTGCCTGTTTTGCTGATATATGTATTAAAACCATTTGTAACTGTCCTAAATTTAACTGGGTCTTTATGAAATTTGGGAGTAAGAAGTATATGTGAAAATTTTTAAAATTATTATTAATTTGAATTCTTAACTGTTTCTAATGAAAAGCCAAGATACATGTATTTATTTCTCTATCAGAAACAGAAGACTTAATAAAAGCTGTATTATTATCAAAATAATTGTTGATCATTAAATTATAATAGTATTTACATATGAAGGCAAAATTTCCTGGCACTTTATCAACATAAACTATAATAAATTTATTTTGCAAATTGTAATCTGATTTTTAATATTAAAAAAGATTTTATTATCTGTACTATAGTTATATTTATTAAGCTGCTTTGTAATATTACCTTTGAATTCTGTGAATGCCTCTATAGGCATACTCTATTTAATAGCTATTTTGTATATAAATCGCTCAATATCATTATATAACTGATTTTTTATAATTTTATTATTATTCAAAATCATTAATTTAAAACCAGTACCTTTATTCATAATGTTTCTAAGATTATTGTCTTTTACAATATTGAGGTAACAAGTAACATGCTTGTGATGTTCATCTATGAAATCTTTAAATTCACTACATTTACATATTAAGTTATCTTGCTTTATAGGCACATTATAGTTAAAAATTGATCTACCTATTTTTTATTGTATTTAAAAGCATTTTTAATAGTAATATTTTGTGTATTGGGAAAGATGACAGGTGTTTTTTAAAAATGTCAGAAAAATTAATATTATCATGTGATTTATTCATATATAAAAGTGTACAGTATTCTATTTGATAATCCTTATTTACATTAAGATTTATGTTATGTTTATGTTTCAAAAATTTGTGTGAATGTCCTTAATAATATGCAAAGCATGACAATCTTTAATTTTATTTGAAATTAGTACATCTTCTGTAATACATAATTCTGTCTTACTGAGTCCAAACATACATATATATATATTATATGGGCAGTATGATAATATATAAAATATGTATATGACCTCCAAAAAACTACATAAGGAACAAATTATCAGAAGCATCAGTAAACCATCAGATGTAAAATCACATCAACACTGAATACTAAAGAAATCCAAAAGGGAGATATAAGAAAATCTTTTCAAGGTGCATATTTTTTCTGCAAATATTTTTTTGATCACAAATTATATGTTTATTAATTGTGACAAGAATATCAAGTCAACATAGAATTTAAAGAAATCCAAAAGAAAATATGAGAATATTGTTTCAAGGTCCACCTCATCATAGTTCAGCAAATAGCATTTTGTTAAAAAAAGATTCTGATTTTTTTTTAAATTTAAAACAAAGATGAGATCTTATTGGTCATAGAGATCATAAGGCCATAAACAGTGACATACAAAAAACATGGCTTACAATATTACTAATCTGTCAATAGCAATTAGTTTGAATTAAAAGTCATTTTCTTTCTGTTATACTTCAAAAAATATTTTTCTACAATGAAGAAAACATTGAATTTGCCAATGAAAGAAGAATAGCAAAAACCTTTATTTTCAACAACAGGAAATATTATAGCAATGTATTTATATGTAAAAAAAGGTATACAGTGCATATGTTTATGTACAATTAGCTAAAAACTACATGAATTTTTTTGTCTGAAGGAACGTTAAACAATGATGCCACAAACAGTTTTGTACAACAAAAAAAAAAAAACCAGAAAATCTTACCATAAGATCTGGCCTACAACGCCCACTTTGAGCACAAAAAATTAAATCGAAATTTACGGGTTTAAGAGCTTTAAAAATAAAAAAAGATGAGAATAGAAAAAAAAATAAAGACTTCTACAAATATCGAAATATTGTTTATTTAAAAGAAATAACACTCCTTATGAACTTAAAGGGTTCTAATTCTATATAGAAGTAAACTATTTTTTTCTATACCTTGGAATAATGACTTCAAAACGTGAGAGCATTGCATATGTACATTTCAGGTTTCTTCGTAAAAAAGAGGGTGTGCATTATACGGCGAACATAACAATTATTAAAAAATGCAGCTCAAAAGTATAGGTAAGCATTATATGCTGGATTTTATGGTCATCTGATATTTTTCTTTGCATCAACTTGTCAACAAATTGTTCGATATCGTCCATTTTTTTTATTCATTTTACCATTGGAATGCGAGTCTAAATAACTGCTCATATTTTTCATGATGTTCAACAGTGATCAGCATCTGCTGATGAAGGAAGAAAAGCAAATAAATTTTTTTTTCAACCAAAGAAAATGTCAGAAATGTACATGCATAAAATCTACACGAAGAACAGATTGTAAGAAGGAAAATTAAACCTTAATGTCACACAACAAAAATTGCTTTAACTCTGAATTTTAAAGTGCAAAAGAAACTTAGATGTAATTCAATACTAAAAAAATTAATTAGTAGGAACTAAAATTAAAATTCGCCTAAAATGGATAAAACAGGTCCCTAATGAAATAGTCCAGTACCAACAACAGTACTGAATGAAACAAATAATAAACTGTGTTGCTCAAAAATTAATTAATGAGACAATACTTTTTTTGCAATACTTATATTAAAAATTATAATTTTATTGCAAAGAGCAAATGAATGAGTACATACAATGATAAATAACTATAATGATAAGTGAAATATATATATCATATATGGCCAGCATATGACAAAATATGCATATGATCTCCAAGAAACTATGTGAGGTATAGATTATCAGAAGCAACATTAAACCATGATGGCATGAGACGTAAAATCACTTCAACACTGAATTTTAAAGAAATCCAGAGGGAAATATGAGAGAATCTTTTCAAGGTGCATCTTTTTCCTGAGCAAACATTAAACAGTGACATGTAAAAAAAACATGGTATGTTCTGGTTTCTCATAAATAGGAAGCATTATCTTCACAATACTACCAATGTGTTAAGAGCAATTAGTTTGAATTTAGTGTCATTTCCTTTCTGTTATACTTTAAGCAATATTTTTCTATAATGAAGAAAACATTAAATATGCCGATGAAGGAAGAATAGCAATAATCTTCATTTTCAATGACAGAAAATGGCATAGATATGTAAAACATGTAATATTATATGTAAAAATGTATACAATGCATGCATATATATACAATCAGCATTAAGAACAGATTGTCAGAAGAAAAAATACTTTGTTGTGCATTTAATCGCATTCATAGTTTTTCGAACAGATGGGTTTTTTTTTTGGTTTTGTGAACAAATGGACATGACATGAGAATAAAAGCAGGCTAGAAGTGATGGTGTAGTTTCATTGATTGTAAAAAAAACCTTTGATATTTGTGTCATGAATAGGTAGCCATGATCTAAGATTTTGTTTAAAAAAGCCTCAAATTATTGTTCAGCTGAAAAACTGACTTTTGAGTCTTTGTATCACATATAATTACTGTTCCTACAATAATGAGCAAGATCCTCTAAAGTTACAAAAGTAAATTTAATTTCAAAATATTTTTCCATTGTTTTACTGAACATAAAATAATTTCGTATTACAATTTTTCATTTACATACCACTTCTTATAAAAATATTTCTTGAATATGAAAAACATTTTTTACACACATACATAAAATGATAAACAAAACATTAATTAATCATATATTATTTTTGAAAAGTATAATAAAAATGATAATCTTTAATTTTTTCAAAAAAAAAAGGTTTAAAATGTTAAAAAAAAATAGACATTTTAATCAATTTCATTTGTCATGTTTTTCATTTATTTTATAAATGCTCATATGAGTGTAAGCATTTTTTGATTATGTAAAATATGCACTGCAATAGCCCATACAACGCAAAGAAATTTCGAAAAAGTATATTTTGCTCAAGCTTTTACTTATAAAAGTAGAGAAAGCCTGTGCAATGCTGGGCCATACAGCTAGTTTTATAATATTAATTTTAATTAAAAGTTTATTTAAAACAGAAAAAGTAAGCCCTAATTTTAATAAAATTGCCATAAACAGTTTTGAACAACAACAAAAGAAACACACAACAAAAAATCTTCAAAATATTTAAGATTGAAAAAGAAATAAAATAAATAAATATAAAAAAGTAACCTTACACATAGTAAAAATTGTAATATTAATTCACAAACCATAATACCATACATAAGTACAACATAATCTAAGCTTCTGTTTACAAAAAACTTCACAAATCATTTTTTAGCTTATTGGCATCTCATGAATCACGTAATTTTCTGCCAAAATCTGACCGATTTTATGTAAAATATGTTAGAATCTTTGTTGTTTTGGTATCAAGGTGTGATTCGCGTGACACCAATTTTGCTGAGGTGATGTTAAAACATAAGTACCTCATTATCCAAGCTTCTGTTTACAAAAAGCTTCACAAATCATTTTTTGACTTAAAAACTGACTTTTAAGTCACGGTATCACATAATTATAAGCAAGAAAATTACAGTTCAGAAAATAACAATAAAACTGTGTGACACTAAAATACAAATTATTGCATTATTTTAAATCAAGAGGTTATCTAAAAAAGAAAAATTAAGCCCTAATTTTGAAGGAAAATCTTAAAACATAAAAAAAATTTAAACATGAATAAAATAAACAAATAAATATGAAGTAACCTAGAATATAGTAGAAATTATAACTTCTTTTTTTGAAATTACGTAAAAGGATAAAATTCGTTGAATGTAAAAATGGTTGGGAATAATCAAAGGAAATATAAGCAAAACAAATGAGACTGTTGCCAAAACAACTAAAAACCCAGTTGTTGAAAGAAAAATTGTTTAAAAATTTAATTTTAAAAAATCTAAAGCGAATTTTGAAAAAACACTTTCGTAGTGCACATCATCAGGACCTAGAATAATTATGTGCCAAGTTTTATACTTTTGGGTTGCTTAGTTTGGGAGATAGAGGTGAAATGCACAGTCGAAAAGTTCTTTTTATTAGAATAGATTCATCAATATTTTTAGCATATTTTTTGCTCTTAATATGCAGTTTTCAACCGAATTGTATGAAAGTTTCCGAAATATATTAAAAAATACTAAAGATGCTATATATTAAAATTTGAGTTTTTATTATATTCAAAAAATTGTTAGTACTTATGGTAAATAATTTTTAACTGCGCGATACATTTTTTTTTTTTCGAAATTTTAAATGAAATTTCTAATATAAACTTTCTAACTTGATGCAGAAATATCCAAAAAATATCCAAATTTTAATTACTTATTGATAGCCTTTAAAAAAAGATAAATGTTGAAGTATTTTGGATAAATAGATATTTTTGAATAATAATTTGAATGTTTTTGAATAGCTCGAATTTAAAATTTATCTCTCTCTCTCTTTATGTTTATTTATACACATAAATGTCTACTCTGTGAATGTGTCCGTATATTTAACATTACCATTTATTCAAACATTTAAGTTTTAAAAAAAAATGTGGGAAAATCTTCATTCATGTTCTCTTTGATGTAAATTGAAGTTCAAGCACTTAAAATTCAAATATAATTCAGTGTATTTTAACAATATATAACTAGGTACTGTACGTAAACTTCCCTGAACAATTGGCTTTGAAATCTAAAAAAAAAGCTAATAGATCTGAATTAATTTTTTTTCTTTTCTTTTCTCGTTATTATTTTTATCAAAGTGTAAGAAAATGTTTCAAATTATTTGATGAAGTTTAAATTTATTCATTTTTAGTAGTTGGAAAGTTTAAAAGGTTTCAATTGTAAAGTGCTCGGTGTTTTATTAATTTTTTTTTTGACATTTTAAAATGAAATAATCATGTTTCAAAAACTGAAAGCATTGATTAAAATAAGAAGACAAGCGAAAGAATATACTTAAAAAGGTAATTTGTCTAACTATATAAAATAGCAGATTGCCCTGACAGGCTCCAACTTGTTACAGTTTCAAATTAATATGAAACCAAAAGGGAATTATAACACATTTTACTTATGCGATGGGACTTTTCAAAACTTTTAAAATCCAAGCTAACAAACACTTACTAGGGTCTAAAGAAATTCTTCCTCGATTTTTTACGATTGCTCAGGACAGAACACGGAGTTCCTGACAAGCCATAAAACTTCCTATCAGTGTCCTGCTGTGTGGCTTCCACCATCCCTAATTATCTTTCAAGATGTTAAACCTTTAAAAGGGGGAAAGGATTTCAGAAAAGTATGGCTCAACCGCTTTTGAGAATGTTACTTGAAGCAAATTTATACATGTGGTGCATTTTCGAAGCATCTTTACAATGATGGGATTTTACGTGCAAAACGCTTGGAGGATTAATTTTGTTGAATATATGTTTTCTTCTAGCAATATCCTTTAATACCAAAAAATATTTCAGTCCCCTCAGTTTCGTGTTAAACAATTTTCACTGTATGTAGAAAAATGTTCTAGTTGAAAAGGTGTAGATACAAAACAGGATAGTCAAGCTTCTCGACAAACATGAAGCACAATCAAGCTGTTGCTAGTATATTTCGAGGGACAGGGATATTTTCGGATTAAATTAATAAGTAAAAACTGTATACAAGACTGCGAAAGAAAATGCCAGCAAAATGAAATCATGCACTGAAGTTAGGAAAAAAAGTATGCACATTTAAACTCACATTTCTTTCAATACTTTATTTGTCAAAGCAAAGTACTTTTTTCATGACAAACTAATGTGAAACATAAAATTCATATGTTGGAACACTTATATTAAGCCATATTATATATTAATACTGCAACTGTTAACCAGTTTGGATTTAACAACAGAGTTTGACACCTCATATTTGTGGTGTGCCAAACCAATATACCAAATGATTCAGTGTGCCACACAGGAGGAAAAATTGGAAACGACAAGATTCCCACATTAGGGAATAGAGGTCAAAAATTCTGATTTAGAGTTTTGTTATGTATTAATTATGCATCATTTGAAGATATTTATTAACATAAACATTCCTTCAACATAAATAATTAAAATTGTACATATGATAAACATCTTTTAAGAATATTTATTAAAATAAGAAATAAACAAAGTAAAAGTATTCCTGCAATATAGTAAAATACAAAATTAGAACCTTAATATGAATCTTGTTTCTGCAAAGCTCTACTTAATATCGAAATATCAGTGTAATAATTTGTGACTTCCTATTCAACAGGTGATTCTGAATGTTTAGCTATAAAAAAATTTCTTTGTGATCTCAAAATAAATGTCATATGATAAAAAAAAATTTATTCACATATATATGCAGAAGTAAAAGTAGAAAGAAGAGTACAGGCTATTTTCTATATCCAATAAAATCAATTCTTCACTAACATAGAGAAATTTAGAATACTTGTCGATTTATCAATAGTCATCTTCGAGATATTTTCACAATTATTAAGTTTTGCTTCCAGTAGCTCTGATGACTTTTTTCCATGAAGAAGTAAAGAGTGATGCTTCACTTTATAAGCATTACACAATCATTTGGATTTGAATTGAATATTTAACGCTAAGAAAATGAGTCACACACACAAGTAGATTGAGCAGAATTATTTATGGCAAAAAATTGAAAGTAGGAAACAGTCTATATATGTAAAGCATAGAGATAAAAATTTATCTTGATCTCAAAACTTTGTGGAGTGCAACCTATAATTGCTCCATGTGGCACATGTCATATAGGTTGCCAACCCCTGCTCTATATATTGATCTCAGAAGTAAATAAAAAAATCTCAAAGATATAAAGTAATGCAATTTATTTTTCAGGGAAATATTGCACACTAAAAAACACACTAAGTCATATAAGGATTTGTTTCCTCAAAACTGCAGAGTTACATTAATCATTTGTATATATATGAAAAAACAAGATTTTGCTATTTTTCATTTATAATAATCTTTTTCATCCAATTTCTGATTAATTTACTAATGGTTTATGATAATTGTAATAAATTATAATACCTTTCACTGAAGTCAGAAACAAGTTTTTTTTCAGTTAACAGTTTCTGATCATTAATTGAAGTGATAACTTCTTTAGGCACGTTTTGCTGGAGAGTGAACTTGAATGATGCGTTTTAAACAGCCAAGCATTGTTACGCTCAGGTTTGTAATGCTCGTAACAATGGCAACAATACTACTGAATCATTTGAGTTTAACGAGTCATGTATCTGAGAAATTTGTGCAGCGAAATGTAGAGCAGAAAATGGACAAATAATTCTAATGGTTACTATGGGTGGATCCTAGGAGGGTATACATTCTTGGCATAAAATTTTTTGGGTGCCAAAAATTGGCAATAAAGTTTACAATATGGCAATGGCAACCCTGCCAAATTGTCCAGTTTTACGCTAAGTAAAATGGTAACCTTAAAACCAGTACAGCACAAAATCACCCCATTTCGAACAGTGGTCATTTTCACACCTGACCTTGCTTGCTTCTGCACGTGGGACACAATCACCGTTTTCATTTTACCATGTTTTCTTTTTGGAAGCTCGACAAACGGATATTTTACCTTTAGAATGCAAGTGGTAAAAAAGAAATGATTGCTTTATGAATGAGTGAACAATTGAAAATATTTCAGTATGGTTGTCCGAAATATGAAAATAATTTGTTTCAGAGAAATGGAGATTGTTATTTCATCAACCTAAAGCATTCACTTCGGATTCCCCATTGTTGCATTTTAGAAGCGATGATTTTTCAATTTTTCTTGCAGAAGCTGTTTCAGAAATCGCATTTTCTTCGTTAAAGCATGACGAATGGATTTCCTTCTGAATAAAAGGTAAGAAAGAAATGACTGTTTTTTGTATGAATGAAGGATTGATAAAATCTTGGTATATGGATGTCCAAAATTCGGAAAGAATTTGCATTTAATTTCTTATTTTTGATGATTTGATGTTTCCTGTGTTGTCCATTTTAGAAACCAGAATTTTTTGATGTTTTTCCTCTCTTAGCGCCATTTGGAAAACCACGTTTTTCTCTATTGTTGGTGTCTTTGACACCATTTTGAAAAACACGGTTTCTTCCTACGCGCCATTTGGTGAAAAACTTTTGTCGCCAAAAACAGCAGCGTGCTGTCCTAGGATTTTACTGGTTACTATTTATATTTCATCAAATCAAAGTGAAGAAAAAATTATCAAATTCATTGACAAAAATTTAGTTGCCTACACTGAAAACGGATCAACTCTTCTGAACAAATTGCCTGTTATTTTAAGAGGAGATTTTAATTCAGATTTTTCCAAAGACAAGTCAAAGCTTTTAGTAGATTTTTTAAAATCAAAATTCAATTTTTATGCCAAATGATCCAAATGAAAGCCTGACAAAGTACAAAACAACGCTTGACGGCATTTTTTTTAGATATTTAAATAATTTTGAATTAAAGTATTCATAACCTATTTCAGCTACCATAAACCTATAATTTCCTTCTTAGAATACAATTAATTCACAAACATGATTGTATATTTTGCAACAAATATTACTTTATGAGTACAGGCATATGAAAAAATAATTTTATATGACAATACTAATATACCCTTGTTTTTTATTCACCAAACTAATCCCTGAAATAACATTACAAAATTTGAAGTTATCACTTCTATCATGTGGCCATAAGCACAAAAATACTCTTTTTTTTAAAAAGAATAAACCAATTTTCTGTGAAATTGAATTGATAAGCATGTATAATTTATTTTGTTCTATTGTACATTTAATAAACACATTTAGATGATTTTAACAATTTAATAAATATATATGTATATATATATAATGTTCATAAATTTATATAATCTTTGCTAAACCAATTCACCCTTATAAAGTATTATTTAATAAATAATGGAGAAAAAAAAGGAAAATTTAATAAGGGTTTAAATACCCAAGTGTGGGTTTTTATAGGTTAAATCAGTGATCCACGGACCAGTACCGGTCCATAAATCAAATGGTGCCGGTCCACCTAAAGAACATTAAAGTATTGCCATTTTGTTTAAAGTGGTGCATTTCGCTCGGATTTGCGCAGCTTCCCACGGAAATCACTTTATATTCCACGTTAAATCACTTTTATTCATTTTTGGTGTAACTATATTTTATTCTGAAGGCATATTTATAACTGTAACTAAATTAAAATTGTTAAATCAAAACAATCTAAAATATAAATAATCAACGTGTCCCACCCACAGCGGGCCGCGGTAAAATTATCAAACGTTGACTGGTCCGCAGCGATAATAAGGTTGCGGAGCACTGGGTTAAATGATATAATAAAATAGCTTCTATAAATGAAATAAAAGGCAACTTTTGTATTTTTTTGTTTAGAATTATGTATTTCATCTGCCATTAAATAATAACCTAGAATACAAACATAACATTTTTGTCGAAATTACTTGTCCTAAGAAAATGCAATTATTATGCCATTATCATTTCAATTGGGAAAAAAAAATTGTTAGAAATCTTTGTAAAAATGACAAATTATAATTTCCAGTTTTAATTATTTTTATGTGAAATAGAAACTCATAACATCAAAATTGTTGAAACATTATCTGTATATGGAAGGGATTGTAAAAATGAAATTTTAAGGGAGTTAAGTTTAAAGCATTTCCTTTCATCAATATCTTACCACTAAATTAGCAATCAAAGAAAAATATCCACTGCAGAAAAAAAGTAATTTTTCTCTCAAAAAGTTCTTTTATTCGCATCTGCTTACAAGTTCAATAATACACTCTAATCTCTAAAATAAGACACTCAGAGACAGTAAATTTGAAATAATGACTACAAATTTGAATATTAAATTGCTATAAACAGGAAAATATTAAGATTAACTTTAAATTTCTATATTTTTGTTTTCTCGGTACTTACCTATTATTGCAACAATTGCCAACTCTATTAATAACTTGCCAAGTTGGCAACCATGTGCTTCATTTCATATAATGTCGCCAATAGGTTGCCATTAAAACACAAGTCCCATTTTCTTATTTAAAGGCAAACTATAACCATAAAAATGAGAGAAAAAAACAAAACATTTTGCCTAAACATTTACCTTAAATTTGTTCATTAGTTTAGTTGAATTAAACATAGTTCAGTTAAAGTTGATAAATTCTCATACGAAGAACCAAATTTGGTACTTGCATATTATCACAGCCTATTGGCGACATTATATGAAACGAAGCACATGATTGCCAATTCAGCGCATATGACACATGACAAATTGGGGTCGCCAACTTGACGAGTCATCTTGAACGTTGGCAATTGTTGTGATAGTATGTAAGTATCCTAAATTCTAACATATGTGACAGGATAAAACATTTACAATAAACATTTTCAAAAAAAAATAATAAAAAAAAACAGTTGAATCCAGTCTTTTTAGAAAACATCACAAAATCTTATCTATTACATTACCATTGCATAGAGTAATTCTGCAGCTAACGGTGCATTTGTTGTCATGAAGAGTTTCCATTTGTTGGTATTGAAGATGTCTCTGTGATTCGAAATATAATCCTGAACGGATGACTTCAGATCTTCGTCTTTGTACCTATCAGCAAGAATCAAGATATCAGACGCATTTTCATCGGAAAGGCTATCCTTGAAGAAGGAAGAGCAATCACTCTTCAAACTAGCAATCTCATATTTGTTGGCAGCAGCGTACAGATTGCAGGCACTGTCCCACTGAAGATCCAGTAACGTGGCCGTATACATGTACAGCAGCAATCTTTGGACAGTATCATCATTTAAATCTTCGATGTAAACATATTCGCTGTTTTTAGGTCTTTCGTTATGGATGAAGATTTCTTTAAACACTCTAGAACGAGCACTGAGGATAATTTTATGTGCAGGAAATGATCCAGTTTTTGTCTTCAGAATCGTGTCACACAGTAGATTTTCTTTGTATACAGATTCCAGGTTTTCTTTCAGTGTTTTTGTCGAGTTTCGACACATCTTTTTTGATTTATGATCACCACAAGTAAAATTTCCTTCATGGATTGAAGTTGAACATCCATAGTTAATTTTCTCTATGCTCTCCAACATGATGCCAGTGGCAAAATTACACTCGCAGTACAGATTTAAAGTGTCATTAGTGAGATAACGATTCTTTTTCCTTATCAATTCTGTCTTTGAGATGCTTAACTTAAATAATGCAGTTGTATTACTTGCATGGAACACAATTTCATCATTTAGACATTCTGTTCGGTTTCCGGAAATGTCCATAAGATATAGGCGAAAAGTTGAGGTTTTTAAATTTGGATTATGAGCACACACCTGGACACAAATAAAAGTTTCACTATTCTTTCCACTGCTAGGATAGAACTTTAATGATATGACGGATTGCACATCTGAAGCTGTGGTGATTTCACATACGCTTTCATGAAAAGAGCGGAACTGTCTTATATTCCACATGAACGACCTTCGTTCAACATATATTAGAGTCGAAGCAAAGCAATGTCCATAAATGTTTGCTACATTTCTGTACCACATTCTGCAACGAACTGTTAAGACGTTTCCCGGGAGATAATCCTTATTTTTCACAACTTGTTCAAGCGGCACAAAACGAACGACTCCCCAGTTCTCATTCATGGAAAAGGCATGGCTATATGGGCCTTTAGATAATAAAACTGAATCATCAGTTGTTAGGAATGAAAAGTCTAAATATATATAAAACCAATCCGGCTCACTACTAGTACTTTCTCTTTTGAGGAAAAGAGAAATATAATCCATGGAGATATCCACATTTCCTCTTGGATACAATGATAACCTCCATTTGGTCTTCTCCATTGTGTCCACAACAAAGACTGGGCTCGAAATGGCTTCACCGTTTTTTTTGCCAAAAATAACTAAAATTTTTTAGTTTCCAAGTGTAAGTGAAACATTTGTCTTCACTAAAATCCTCAGCATCCATTTTTGAAAATCTAATGTGGCACTACTTTACTACCTGGATCGTTTAACTAGAATGAAGCAGCAGATTTTTAATGCCTTTTGCTTCGCCAAAATTAGTAATTAAATCATAATAACCCGATTTTAAGATCGTCAGATATAAGTTACTGCAAATGGTCGGTTGTTAGGAAGTCGTTAAATAAAGAGCACTTTTTTAGATGAGGAGAGGGGAAGGAAACACGGGGATGACATTCTGCAGGGTTACAAAGCTTAGCAAATTTCTCGCCAATATCGGCGCTTGCTTTGAAT
>BMAV01012214.1:567546-582168 GCA_019973955.1 Trichonephila inaurata madagascariensis | reverse complement strand
AAAAAATATATATATACAACCATCTTTCGAAATAGCGTTTAAATACATGGAACAAATTTATTTGTTCATTATTTTTTGAATAAAAAGTTGAAATATGTAATTGCAGTGGTAAGTAATACGATTGCCAGCAGAAAGCGATTACATTATTGTTTATGATTGTTTTTTGAAGCTCTTCGGATTTTAGGTTTAAATGATACTGGATTAATTTAAATAATACGATTACTCATGACACGGAAATTCAAAAAAGAAGCTGCTCCTCTGTTGTACATTTTATAGATGTTACGAATAAGTATTTTATAAATATAACCAATATAAGTGATTTAGTCGGATCTTTCAAAAATGTTATTACTATAAATCGAAAGGGTAGGTTTTTTGATACAGAATAAAAAGTGTTTACTAATGTGATTTGAAATGATTATTTTCGTATATAGTTTTCTATTCTACAAAATACAATTTTAGATATCTTGTGCACTGAATATTCATTGATAGATTTTATTAAATCGGTTATTTGTTTCGCTCATTCTGTGGGTCATCAAATAAAATTTTAATCGTTACGTAATCATAAATACATGTTTTATTAATAACAATTCAATATCTATATATATTCATAATGATACAAGTCGATTGATGGATTGACCGGAAGCTATGGTTTTCACTCTGACAATGAATCGAGTTTCTCTGATATTTTTGTTTAATATAAACGGAAAAATTTTAAAAGCTTTATATTTTATCACTTAATATCAATTTCTCTCTCTGTAAAAATAAAAGAGCAGACTTCCAAAATTAACTATATAGAAACAATTTTTTTCTTATACTTGAAAGCTAGATCAGATTATAAATTAAACTCATTTTCAAACGGAAATTAGTATATATCCTTCCACATAGTATAATCCTATATCTACACATATAATGTATAAACTCGACTCAATTTGTTACTAAATTTATGCCAAATAAAATAATGAAAAAGTGGATTTCAATTACATGTTACTGCTAAATGTAATTATTCGTATATACACACATTCATCACATTTTTGTGGAAGCTATTTTTTTTTTCTTTTTCTTTTGTACTTAATGAAATTAGAGTTTGAACAAGACAAAAATTGAATTACATACTGCCTGTGTTATAGTTTTTAATTAAATGGAATGAAAAGCCTAAATTCTGCACGCTATGACTAATTTACACACAATAAGTTTTTTTATAAAGAGAAAGCTAAAAATTCACAAGTTTAAAATACAAGAATTCTCGTTCCATAAGAAGCCATAGGATACTCTCTTATGGGGGGGTTTCCTCTTCTAAAATAATTATATTAAACACCGAATTAAAAATAAATTCCCATATTTAAATGCCTATAAAATGAACGAAAAGGTTTATTTAAATATTTTTTACTTTAGCAACAATAGAAACTACAATTTCACACAATTGTTTCTTTACAGTAAATTATTTTAAATAAAAGGGATGCATTTCTCTACTATGTTAAAAATCATACGGCCAATTATTTACAAATTACTAAGAGCACTTCTAAATTTATATTAATTTAAGTATGCAAAGCATGTTTTAATTTTTTTTTTTTTTAAGAAAAAGTGATCAGAATTTTTTACAAAATTTTCTGGCCGTAATTTTATATCCTTGCTAATTTTAAATAATTTAAATAGAGTTTATCCATAGAAATGTATCTAATTATAAAACTAAAATTTTATTTTTAAGAATGTCCCTAAAATTTTAAGACACATTTACCTATATAATGGACATCATACTAAAATTCCTGCTGAATTTAATATTATTAAGTTCCAACCCTCCTCCTCCCAAACTTTTTAGACAGTCATAAAAGCGTAATTCTTACTGATCAATGTGTGGGGGGATAAGGATGATAATCTTATTTTTTCTGCTTCTTAAATCTTCAAAACATGCATATACTCTAAAAATATTTATTTATCCAATCATATAATAGTATTACTTCTAATTGTTATTCTTCCGTTTTCTTTTACACGGTAGCCGAGTGGTATGGGTATCGGATCGTGGCTTGCCTTGTCACGAGTTCGAGCCTAGTACCACTAAAGACCCGCCGTGTAGGGCAGCGATGCACGTTAAATCTGTCGAGAGCTGAAACGTCCTCCCGTTGGTGTGGTGTGGTAGTTAGGAGAGGGGGGTGCCAGCTCAGGTGTCGTCCACGTCACTTGACCATGGTTCAAAATTACGTGGTCCGTCGCCAAAAGCCCTCGTGTAGCTGAACAGTGTGACGTTAATATTCACTCACTCACCCGTGTTCTTTTAAAGCCCTCGTGTAGATGAACAGTGCGACGTTAATATTCAATCAATCAATCAATCCGTGTTCTTTTTAATAAATTCTGAAGTCGGAAAAAAATTCCGTTTGAGTCAAAGATAATATTCAAAGTCCTCTAGTGCAAATCAATTACTTTTCATTTAATGTTAAATACAGTAAATTGTGCCAATCCCAGTTCATTATGTCGTATAAAAATTTAATCACGCAAAGTGAGTGAAAATATAGTGAAGCATTGAATATCGCAAAATGGGTGATGACACAGATAATTTTTATCAAATTGCAACTGTAGCATTTTTTGCTGAAATAAAAGGCCATTTTATTTCATAAATAATTGCATTATATATATCGTAATATATATATATATATATATATATATATATATATATATATATATATAAACTTTTTAAAGAAGCGTGCAAATATACAAAAAGAGGATAACCTTCATGAAATTGGGATTTGTAAAGCACATGACTTTTAACAAATTTGGTAAATTCAATGCAAAAACTACATTATTTTTTTAAAACACATTTAATACAACTGATCACATACACGAGTACATTTGTTATTTTGATAAATAGTTTTGAAATGAGACAATCTAAAACGAATATAATACATTGTTGACTAGTTGTGATATAGGTTGCTATAAATAACACGGAAACATTAGATTTGTGGTGCCTCAATTTCAATAGTATGCGACTACATTAAATTTGGTAAAACACCATTTTCAATAATTTGACCGATAACATCAAAGTTTATTTTGCTTTTATTTCAACTTTCATATTATTCTATTCTCTGTATTTTAATGTTGGATAATATCTGCAAGCAGCTGTATTATTGGCTGAGATTTATTTTTGTGATAATTTAGTTAAGAAAGATAAAATACAGCATTTTGTAACAAAATTTGTTTCAAACATATAGAGAATGTATTTGTTATAGCATGACTACGATAAACCTGGATCCCCATTTAATTAGTTACAATTGTAAGGGGTATATCAGGGTGTTGACTCATAATAAAATAAATTCTTATCGGAAAACTTGATCAGTTCAAACTTTATAAGAAAAAAAAAGTAAAAACACATTTTTTTTTATAGCCTTGACTTTCTCTATAACCTGTGTGACGTATATTCAATGACACTGCGAATAACCAAAGACTTCCCTCCCTCTGATCTTTCATAGAAATTTAGAAGCCATAAAAGAGATAGACATCTACTTCGCTTTGCTTGGAAAAAAAGAGGATTCTCGTTTGAGACACGCTCGAGTACGGTCGCGTCCTCTATACGCTCCGTACTATCTTTCGACTTACTGCTCCCCAGATCATAATAGCACTCAATCAGGCGTACCTATAGCTCTTTTCAGAGCTGAAAGGATAGGGCGTCGACTGTTACTGATCTGTGCTGTAATTTTTATACAGCCTTTTCTTTGATTTTTTTGCTTTTTTAACCGCCAAAACCGTTCACCCCGATACCGACCAGGAAATGACTTCAGACCAGAACCAAGAAATGGAACTAGCACGATCTGCCTCTCTTCCCTCCTCCAGAGCTTCCACCCCTACTCTGACGAACTGTGACAGACTACGGAACGCCAATGATGACCTAAGGAAATATTCCATTTTACTCAGCAACGTCTCCCACATGATCAACGCTATCGCCTCCTACGTCCAAGACGATGATCCGGAACTGACTGTCCTCTACACGAGACAGGAATACCTGTACGAGAGACATCAAGCAGCGGTAAGTAAGTTTAACACTCTTCCTCGCTGTGATACCCCTGGCTGTCAAATTCACTCTACTCCATTAAATTCTCCATCTAAAACTCAAAATAATGACTTCCCGGAACTTCAAAAAATTAATAGACCCAAAAGAAAGGAAAGTGAAGACGGCTTCATTTCTCCTACCTCTAGGCATACTACTCAGAAAGCTAATTTGGAATTTAAAAATTTAACTTGGAAACTAATAATAAATTTGCAGGACTTAATCAAAATATCGCTTCGGATATGGCAGGAAACTCGCAACACATCGCCACACAAAACACGGCCAACACCTCCAATAACCCACCGCTAAAACAACTACTCCTAACACCCTCCCACCTAAGGTATTTCTCAACATTGAAAAACACTATATGGAACAGTTAAAGTCACTCACAAAAGTAATTCCCACTTCCGCAGCAAGAAAACCGGAGAACTCATAAGGCTTTACACAAATAATTTCGAAGAATACAGACTGCTAAACAATACACTCGAAAAACTTAACTATCAATATTTCTGCATTAAACCTAAGCAAGAGAGACCAATCAAGGTCGTAATTAAGGGACTCCCTAGAGACACACAGACGCCAGACATTCATGAAAATTTAATTGATCTCGGTTATACAGTTGATAAAGTTACACAACTCGTCGGCAGAATCACGAAACAAACACTCCCAGTTTTTCTTATTACACTACCGCGCAACATAACAAATCTTAAAGTTTTTCACCTAACACAACTCTGCTACTTAACAGTCAGAGTCGAAGGGTACGATGGCAAAGGGGTGACCCAATGCTATTCGTGCAACAAATTCCATCATACAGCTGAAAATTGTCACTTTACTCCCCGCTGCTTAAAATGCGGCGAAGCACACCAGACACGTGACTGCGCTATTAAACATGTTGAAAATTCCTATTGTATTAATTGCCATGTGTACGGACACATGGCAAATTACTCTAAATGCCCATTATATCCCAAACCGCGCAAAGGCACCAACACCACACCTAATAATTACTCAAACGCTGTCGACAGTTTAATCAGGCCTAATGTTTCCTACGCACAAGCTACAAATAACTCTAAAAACACTCAACAGATGGCACCACACGCCAAGAGAAATCTTGTCATATCCCAACCGAAATAGACCAATCAAGTTGTCACTCCCGCTATCCCAACCCCCACCCCTGAACATAATTCTCCAAAAGCTCTAATTTTAAAAACACTTCAGGCTACAATTCAATCCCTTACTGTTCTAACGCAACAAGTTGCTGCCCTTTCTTTCCCTCCCCCTCCCCCTCAACCTAAGAAACCCAAATCCAAACTAACAAAACCTCAATTGGATCTCATCTTAGAGGCTTACTTAGATAATGATGATGACTAAGCACAACTTGATTGGACTGAAACTTTGCTTTTGGAACGCAAACGGTATTCTTAATAAAATTATGGAATTTAAAATCTTCGTAGAGAAGTACTCTCCCGATATTATTCTCATGCAAGAAACACATCTGAGACCTAAACACTACTTTAATATTGCAAATTACACCTGCTATCGTAATGATCGCAACACGGACGAGAACGCATTCGGCAGTACTTTAATTCTCATCAAGCGTATTATTCCCCACTTTAATTTACCCACTCCCCCTCCAGCACATCGAGGCTACAATTGTAGTTCTCACCCCTCCCAACTTAAATCCTATCTCCGTCATTTCTGTTTATATCCCTCCTCGCTCAGACGAGAGATTATTTTCTCTCGATCTTGAGCACCTTCTCCAGACCAATAGCAATTGTGTGATTTTTGGCGACTTTTTAATGTTACACACAATGCGTGGAACTGTTCAGTTAATTCCACTCGAGGTAATCAGTTAAAAACTTTTGTTGATATTCTAGACCTCACTATTGTTTATCCCGATACCCCCACCCGCTTCGGCTACAGATCATCTAACACGTTAGATATTGCTGTAGTAAATAATTTTCATTTTCCCTACACCATCGACTCTATTCCGGAGCTTTCTTCGGACCATAACCCTGTTATTCTAAATTTCTCCCTCTCCGCTCCCATTTGTAATGACAATCCTAGAGCAGTTACCACCTGTTGGTCTAACTTCCGTGATTATTTAAATAGTGCCATTCGACTGCCTGATTTCAAAGGCATTCGAAATCCCAATGTTCTGGAATCAAAAATTTCTCTTCTTACTGCCGCCGTAAGCACCGCCCACCTTCAAGCCTCTAAGCCAATAAAAAACAAGCAACACGTTTTCACACCGAAACACATCCAAGAATTGATATATATTAAAAATAAAGCTAAAAGAACCTACAATAAACACTTAACAAAATCCACAGAACACATTATTACAAAATGCAAGCACATCTTAAAAAAGCTCTCAAGAAACACTCACAACAATCCTGAATTAATAGATTGGAAGCCTTAAACACTACAGACAACAGCCTATGGCAAGCACAAAAATTTTACCGCAAAAAACGTACTAACATTCCTAACCTTTCCAGCTCTTCTGCCGTCGCTAACAGTGATGAGCAGAAGGCAAATCTCCTTGCTATTACTCTCAAGGATAACTTCTCAGAAAATAAAAGGCCTCCTGGTGAATACCCTATTGATGATAAGATTACCAATACTCTTGAAAATTTTTTCGCCCACCCCCCTCCTACCCCAATCGCCCCTACTAACGCTGATGTGAAATCACTACTTATATTAAAACTCTTAAAAATAATAAAGCCCCAGGACAAGACAATATTACTAACAAGATGGTTAAAAATTTTCCTCTCAAAATTATCCTAATACTAACTTACCCAATTAATAAGATTCTCTATTTTAGACATTTTCCTAATAACTGGAAAACTGCTATTGTTTCCCCATCAAAAAACCAGGTAAAAATAGTCAGTCTCCCGATGGTTACAGACCCATAAGCCTATTAAGTATACTAAGTAAAATTACCGAATTCATTATTCTTAAGAGGTTAACCGATTTCATTAACAACTGTGATTTCATCAATTCAAATCCATATGGTTTCACCAGGCATCTCTCCACCTATCATTCGCTGCTCAGGCTGGCTGAAAAAATCTCTTCTGGATTTCAGAGAGGCAGGTCCACTGGGGCTGTCTTGCTCGACATTCAGAAGGCTTTTGACAGGGTCTGGGTCAGCGGTCTAATTTACAAACTAATTACTTACAATTTTCCCCCAGCACTAATTCACCTAATTAACTCCTATCTTGTAAATAGGTCTTTCAAAGTTAGAGTAAATAACACCTTTTCCTATACTATTTCTATTAAATTTGGAGTACCCCAAGGTAGTTTACTTGGACCAATTTTATTTAATATCTATATTAACGACATTCCCACTCACCCACTAACCATGACTAATATCTATGCGGACGATACTTCCATCTCAGCCACCTACAAAAATCATAAAACAATCACCATCGCTCTAAATTCACACCTAAAACTTTTGGAAAACTTCTTCAACACTTGGAAAATTAAAATTAATATAGACAAAACAATAGCAATACTCTTCACCAGGAGAACACCTTGTACAACGCCTACTCTGTATTCCATACAACTACAATGATCTCAGAGCACGAAGTACCTAGGTTTAATCCTTGATAAGAAATTAACATGGAAACAACACATCATACATGCGCGTACCAAATTCCGGAACGCCTTACGCTCAATTTTCCCTTTAATTTGCCGGAATTCTCAAATGTATCTCTATAACAAAGTACTTCTTTACACTGCCGTATTGCGTCCCATTTTAACTTATGGATGTCCTGTGTGGGGATATGCTGCTGATTCGAATATTAAATTACTTGAAAATGCTCAAATATCATTAATAAGAAATATAACCAGATCCTGAAGGTATACAAAAATAAAAGAATTTACAGAGTTCTTAAAATTCTGCCATTCAAAGCATACATTAAAAAACTTGCACTTAACTTTTTTAATACTCTTCCCAATAGCAATAACTCTAATATTTTAAACTTGGAAAATTATGATCCAAACTTTAATAAAAAGAGGCCCAGAAGAATATTACTGGACTCTTATAATCCACCTTAACTTAAATTCCTGTCATTCTCCACCGGAGAATGACACCTTCTAAATACTAAATTATTATTTTTTCTTGTAAATTTTTAATTTTTATCTATTATTCATATTGTTTTAAATTTTAAATTCTCGCTACCCACACAGGCATTCTAGCTAACTTAATTTTAAATTTTTCTATGTTAAATTATCCTACTGACACCAGGACAGCCAATAGAGTGTTTGCTCACTGATCCCTAACGACTAATAGCAGACGTCTTGTCTGCTAGCAAGAATTTGGAATTGAACTCTTTGCTACCGTCGAAACCCTCCAGTTATAGCTCCTCCCACTTTCTCCTTCCACGTCCACCAATCAGGAAACGCCATTTCAATCAAGGCTCCACAACAACAGAGCCCAAATACATTCAGTATGGGACGGAGGAACGCTTCGCGTTCCAGTTCCCAAAGATGTCCAGCGTCGTCTTCGCTTTGCTTCTAGGGGGAGGGGACATGACAAGAGACGACCAACGCATTCTTGAGGACGTTCCGACTGCACCCATTTCCTTTAGACTAAATAGGCCAAAATTTTTATTTCCTAAGATCCGAAAAAAATAACTATAATGCTAATCAACCTTAAAGGCAATTTAGTTTATCTTTACTTTCTTACGAATTAGCTTAGAAAAATTTACATTTCCTTTTTAAAAAACTTCATAGATATCAATCCTTATTAGTGATATTCTAAAGTAATATTGTTTTTAATTTTTCATGTCTGTAACACTTGTTTATGATTATATTTAAATCCGCTAATATACCTCCTTTTCATTTTTTTTAATCGATGTAATTTCTTTGCTCAAACGTGAATGGGATTTTAAGCGCTATTTTTAAAAAATTAGCTTATTTTTATATACATTAGGAACTGAGGAAAAAAAATATTTGAAATTATAGTATGATCATGTATTGTACATTGAAAACTATTTAAGTTTTCAATAAACAACAAGTTTTATTATTAACTGTAGAAAAAATGTTTCTTGGAGGGGCGGATGAGTTTGTACTGAATTAATGATTTTTAATATGCAATAACGCATGATTTTTTGCTTGGATTATTTCGAATGCGAAAGTTATTTCTTGGCATTAAGTCATCTTAATACAACCTTATTGGAAAACAAGAGAGATGCTGACAGTGAATTTCAGGCTTTTAAAAATTAGAATTTGTTGGATTTAAGGAAATTTGTTTAAAGATGCAAACATTTCTTTATATGACAAAAAAAGAAATTATAACTGATAATATACACTTTACTTATTCTTAAGATTTTAAAGACTGTGTAAACATTTACCACTTTGTAATAGAAAAAGGTAAAATTAAGAGAGACTTATATAAAATTTATATAAGTATTAACATTGGTTTTGATGCTATAAAATGTAATAAAACCTTTATAAATTTTATAGATGGCATACAGATTTTGAACAAAATGTTAGTTTTCAAACTCGTTGAATCTCAATAAAGTAAAACATTTTAAAGATGTTATAAAAAGTGTTGCTGATCACACTGTTGATAAAAAGTATGAAAATAATGTTGATAAAAAATATAAGCTGATCACACACACACACAGAAAATATATTATTTTAGGAATAATATTGAAGCTGAGTAGTAGTGCATCACGCTTCCACACCACAGATGCGAGTTTCAAACCCCGGGCAGGGCATGGTTGACTCAGCCTTTCGCCCTTTCAGTGGATAGATAAATGAGTGCCATTCTTGCTTGGGAACTGAACACTGTTAGTTTCACGTCATATTGACCACATGACCGAAGCATCTGCTCACGTAACTCAGCACCCAAGGTCACGTATACTGAGATAGGCACGGCAGGTCTTGGCCCTCATAGGCTGTTGCGCCACTGAGTTAGGAATAATATTTGATTACAAAATATAAATGATCAAATTAGAAAAAGCAGTTGAAAGTACAGAATTTAATGTACAAAGAGGAATAAACATTTTTCCCCTTTAGTATGATTATAATGCAAACAAATACCATTATTATATAATAAATTATTAGCTTTATATAGAGATATTCTAAAATCGCTTATAGAATTGCAAATCGATGAAAATCTCAATAACTGGAGAGAGTGACAATTAATGTCGCTCTGTTCAGCTACACTAGGACTTTTGGCGACAGACCTCGTCATTTTGAACCATGATCAAGTGACGAGGACGACACCTGAGCTGGCACCCCTGTCTTAACTTCCACACCACACCAACGAGAAGAAGTTTGACCCTCATTAGATTTAACGTGCATCAATACTTCTACATGACGGCTAATAACTAGATGATAAATATCGAATATTCTTTTATTTTTGGAATTTATAATTATATTTAGTTTCTATACCGGTTGAGAAAACTTTCTCTCTCTCTACCAAATTTTCAATAAATATAGTTCCACCTTTAGAATTAGATTCAGTAATGAATTTTTAAACTTTTTCATAATCACACGATAAATCTTTTTTTAATATTTTCTGACACAAATACAAAATTATTCATTAAGAAAAAAGTTTTTCAAAAATGTAATAGTCTTTGAGTATTTTGTGTTCTATACATTTCTCTTTAACCAGCCTATCCATTTAAATTCTAAAAAAATTGGTGTAATTGAGTAAAAAAAAAATTCTGATATAAAATCTGAATCCACGTAACAACTCAACATTAGAATCATGTGTTAAATTGAGAATCACAAACTATACCCCTGATATTGCGTCATTAAGTATAGATTTACAAGGGGCAAAATTCTCATTAAAATAATGCTTATATTTTATGTTGTGTATTTTAAACTATCAATGGATGACACTTGATGTTAATGCCGTTTTTTTCCCCCTTCAAATATTAATTCATTAATTAAATTTAAAAAATGAATAAAAAGTAACAAAAATAATAGTCCATTAGCATATATAGAAAGAAAATCGTTCGTTGTGTCTCTGTTGAGCAATTAGCGCGTTGGACTTTTAATCCAAAAGTCGTGGGTTCGAATCCCTCCCGAGATGGCCTAATTTCTGAGAATGTGATTTCTTTCTTACACAATACTATTTTATTGGAATAATTAAATTAAATTAAGGAATAAATATAGTAACAAACAAAAAAAAAATAGTCTAACACCATATATAAAACGGAAAATGAAAAATTGCAAGGAAAATCGCTTTCTTGTTTGTCACTTAATATTGTAAGTCTGCCATATGTATATACATATTTATATTAAGGTATCCGACTACGTTCGGAACCATGATTTTAAAAAAGCGCATAAATGTATAATTTTCATGATATTTAGGGTCACTTAGATTAGAATACATGTATAAAATTGTTTTAAGGACATTATGACAAAAAAAATTATTTAAATACAATATTTTGGCAAAAAATTAACTTAGAATAAACTTTTTTCCAAATGTTCTCCTTTTGTAAAAAATGCTTCTATTGTATTAATATTTTGCGTGTATATAGCTCAGCTCTCTGTACAAAGGCTCAATCATGAATTTTGAAAAATTCACATTATTTTCAGAGTTACAACCATTTGAAATAATTATCGGCGTATTTTCTTAAAATTTCTCCCTTCTGTTTTTGTAAAACATGGATAAATCGACTTCCACGTTATGTATTTCAAAAATTCTAGTTGAGCCTCTGTACAGAGGTCTGAGCTGAATACAGGCAAAATATTATTATAATAGAAGCATTTTTTACAAAAGGAGAACAATTGGAAAAAAGGTTATTTTCTAAGTTAATTTTTTGCCAAAATATTGTATTTAAATAAATTTTTTTGTCAAAATGTCCTTAAAACAATTTTATACATATATTCTAATCTAAGTGACACTAAATATCATGAAAATTATCGATTTATGCGCTTTTTTAAAATCACGGTTCCGAACGTAGACGGATACCTTAATGGATTAAAAACATGTTAATTAACTATCATTTGAGCAATTTATTAAATTTAACACCTATTAGAAATCCTACTGATATTTTGGGTTTGAGAAATTTGTACGATAGAGCAGAAACGCAAATAAGGAATCTTGAAGGCTTAGGAGTTAATGGAGAATCATATTCAAACTTATGAACACCAATCCTATTGAAACCTCAGAACTATACCCTCAGAATTCATTTTAGAATTCAACCGTTCAAGGACTAAGGATTTGACCAAAGCTCTCTTTTGCGGTTAATGAACTTGGAAATCCGAAGTTCTGGAACGAGCCACTCTCAAATAAACAATCATAAACCATGTCATTATTCTCCTCCACTACAAAACAGAACAAAAATAAAAGCTTCTTTTTCCCCGGACGTCGTAAGAGAAATCCGATGACAGAACACCCCGGACCAAACTGTGAATCTCATAGAAGCCACAAGTGTTTATACTGCAGCAAAGGTCATGAACTCGAGGCCTGCTTTTTCGTATGCGCTAACGAAAAGGCAGAAATTTTAAGAGAAAAGGGGATGTTATATTTGAGCCTCATGCCTGGTCATAGAGCAATGGAATGTGTGAAAAGGGAATCATGTCCTATTTGTAATGGCTCCCACCATTTCACAATATATTTTCGAAAGCGGTCTATATGGACCCCCAGGGGTCGATGACGACTTACAAGGGGTCTACGCCAGCGAAAAAATAAATTGGGGGTCCATGAAGGGTAAATAGGGGTCTACAATAGCATCATCTAGATTTTTTTATTTCTTTTATTTACATAGGCATTGAAATATTACTGGTTTACGTGTTTTCACTAATTTTTGCAATTTTCTCCCATTCCTAGGGTGGGGTCACAACAGACATTCCTAACTCCCACAGGATGTCCGGTGTTATATGACTAACTAAAACGGGACGGGAAAGTTTTCGGAAGTAGAGGCCACACAGTAGATGAAATAAGTACACTGTTCCATCTTTTACAATTTACTCGCTTGAAATAGCCATAGGTTATTATGTTTTTAATTTTTAGCTATTTTGTATTTTTTTAATAGTAATATTTTAAGATTTCAAAGATATGGGAAAACTTCAGTAACGTGGGCTGGGATTTTCCACAGCCAAATCCTCTTATCGAGCCGAAGGTCGATTGCCAAGGCCTTGAAAGGAACCGGTTTGTAGTAACCATATGTGCGTGGGCGCGATACAATTCTCCTCAGAAAATGACTCTGCGTAGTAATACATCGTATTCCTGACATTCCACTTTTTTTTAATGCTGATGTTTTCTGAAAATATTACCAGTGTAATTTAAAGGGTAGGTTAAAATATTTCTCGAATTCACATTTTTAACTTTTTTATCGCAAAATCAGATAAAAAAAAAAACTTTGTGTGTATGTCAAAAAAGTTAAATTTCAAGGTTTTTTACTTTTTTCAGAGCAAAGAATTATTATTTAAATTAGAAGCCAAATTAAATTATTTTTACAAATACGAGACACAGGTATCAAATTAAACACAGTTTAAATTTTTTGCCAGTACAAAGGAAAATAATTATTTATAATTATGAGAAAATACGCATTTTAGTATAATCAATGCAGAATATCTAGTCAACATTGAGACAGAATCTAATCGAGAAATCTCATATCTTTTACTACCCTAAATCTCTATTATTTCTTTTATCTCTATCATTACCTTAATTTCTAAAGGAGATAACCACTGAGATTTTTAGAAATAATCAAATGATTTTCTGAATTTTTTTCCTTTATATTTATTCAGAGATGATTTATTTTTTACAACATAGATTATTTCATATTATTTTTATTTATTTATTTTTTAAATAATAGTTACAAGGAAATTGTTACAATTTGGAAGGGAATATATTCTTACAGTGCAGTATTTTACACAATTTCTCCTTTTTTTTTTATTTATAGACTTTCGAAAAAAAAAGCGATATACAAAAACCTGTTGATATTGTATGAGTTTGTGAATAGTAAAAGAAAATTCGTTTCTGCTACAGATAATAAAAATTACCGCGGTAACCTAGTGGGCAAGGTAATGAACTCGTGGCCAGCATGTCATGAGTTCGAGCCAAGTACCGCAGAAGAGCCGCTATGGGGGAGATGCACGAAAAACCTATCGATACTCAAACTTTCTCCTAGTGATGTGGTGTGGAGTTAGGAAAGGGGGTGCCAGCTCAGGTGTCGTTCTCGTCACTTGACCATAGCTCAAAATTACGAGATCCGTCTCCAAAAGCCCTCGAGTAGCTGATTAGTGTGACGTTAATATTTACTCACTCCAGATAATAAATGTGTTGAAAATAAATCTCGAATTATCCACGTATAATAAATCTCGAATTTTCAACTTCACGACTCCTAGGATTCGTGGAAAGGGATGACTGTAAGTTCATATCTTATCTGCACCCCTTTGTCTGAACAGGAAATTGATCAATCAAGAGTTCATTAGGGATATAAACATATTTATCTTAAATTAACATTTCATTCAGTACTTTTTATAACACTAATTAACACAATTCAAAACAAAAAAAACTCTAGAATTGGCTAATGTCTTTTTCAAATCCTACATAATTTTATTCTTTTTTTTCCTTACGTTTATATATATATATATATATATATATATATATATATATATATATA
>BMAV01012214.1:530868-547876 GCA_019973955.1 Trichonephila inaurata madagascariensis | reverse complement strand
TGGTGTTAGTGCTGAAAAACCAGATCTTTCGGAGAACACTTTTTCCCCAAAAAAAAAGAATGGCTTCTTTCCACTCTTCGTCTATCAGACGAGGAAATGAAAGATATCGAAAGAAAAACTATAAACCAAAGAACGAGTCCTTTATGGAGAGAAGAACGCCGAAAGCGACTGACAGCTTCGGATTTCGGCGTAATTTGTAAAAAACTTCCCCACACGAGTTGTGAAGGAATAATTAAAAAAAAGCTTTATTCGCATTTCCGGTCCTCAGCAATGGAATATGGGGAAAGCCATGAAGGGGAGGCGTTGAAAAGCTTAGAAAACTCTTTGGGTTTGAAAATTCTTCCCTTGCGGACTTTTCATGCATCCAAAATTTCCATATTTAGCTGCCACTCCCGATGGTTTAGTTGACAATGATATTGTGGAGGTTAAATGTCCCACTTCTTGCCAAGACATAACTCCTGATGAAGCAATAACCTTAAAAAAAAATTTCTTTTCTGGAAAATTGATAGATTCGGCCGGATACAAATAAATAAAAATCACGATTACTTTTACCAAGTACAGGGACAATTACAAGTAACAGGAAAGGAATATTGCTTTTTTGTAATGTGGACAAAAAAAGGGTGTAAAATAGAAAAAATATTCAAGTATGATGATTTTTGGCGAGATAAAATGCTTAAAAAGTTGGAACCTTTTTATTTTAATTGTTTATTGCCAGAACTTACGGATCCAAGATATCCTAGATCGATGCCGATACGTGACCCGGCTTCGATTCTGGAAGCTCAGGAAAACAGGAAAAAGCAAAAAACCTTGTAAATACGTCTTTTTGCTGGATTATATAAATTAACGCAATGAACTACTGTTAATTAGGTAATGTAAATATATATGTAAATACTTTGCATCATGAAAATATGTAATTAAATCATAAAAAAGAATTTTTGTTTTTGTTTTATCTGTTTTTTATTTTTGTTCTGTTTTAGTTATATCTTCATATAAAGTGTCATATCTTCAATAAATGCAAAGTTAAAAAAAAAGCTACATTTGAAAAATTAATTTTTTGAAAGAATATAATGTGCTGGTACCCTTAAAATTTTCAAAATTTTGCCAAGCTATTAAAAGCTGCTATATATATATTTTTTAATATTGTAATATAAGTGTATACCTAATCAACCAATAAAATAGTATTTTTACGTAAACACTTTTGTTACATACTGTGGAGTGACACATGGAACAGGGTCCTCGTCCCTCACTCATATTTAATGCACAGACAAATCGTTCCACAATTTTAATGTTTGACATCTCAGGAGGCTGGAAGAATTTGTGAAATTCCGATTTTCTTCCTCTTTTTTTGGATCATTAATTTTAGTTAAAATTATTTGTTAACTGCGAAATGCTTAAAGATTTTTGGTATTGATAATTCTAAATATATATGAATACATTCTCTTGTACTATAGCTTATGTAATCCACGACACTTTTCTCTTTGACGCATTCTATTTCAAAAATAATCGTGATGTTTTTATTTGCTTTTGTACTTATAAAGCAAATTTGAGTTTCTCTTTTGAGGAAGGCAAGAAGCGAAAGGCAAAAAGAAAATTTTAATGACATAAACATAGAAATCATCAGGAAGTTCTGACATCAAGAGAGTAAGAGAAAATTTCTAAGAGAAAAGGAAAACGTAATGCATTCGTTTTGTATGCACATACATTTTATTCTTCATCACGGATAAATGACGAGGACGTCACCTGAGTTTTCCCCACCCTGCCAACAAGACTGACCCTCTACAAATTTAACATCTATCAAACCCTCTATATCATGGATCTTTTTGTTTGTATCTTTGTCTTGCTATTTGTTTGTTTGTATTATTGAGAAACTCTAGATCAGGGGTTACCAAACTTTTATCAGTAGCTATCCCTTTCGAAAAAAGGGTTTCTTTTCAGTTCCCTTACATTTTTCTGTAATATATAGCATACAATATAACAAAAATATGCTAAAAAAATTGCCCCAAAAAGTTTTACAAGAATAATTTAACTAAAAATATTGTCAAAAAATTAGGGAGAAAACGTTTTATAAGATTTCTTTTATTTTTATAATTTTACAAGTATAAACAAGTTTTCAGAAACATAGATTGTAACTGCATATTAGTTTAATTTCAATTAATATAGTAATGGGCTTTATGTATTGATACAATTTTATTTTTTAATATTTGACCTAAAATTTTACTTATAATTTTCATAATTACCTAACTAACGCAACAAATATAAACGTTTATTTCATTAAACAATTTTTCAATTTTACTGAATTATATGTAAATGTACTATAATTTTTTATAAAAAAATCTAGGCTTTGATGCTTTTTTGTAAAAATTTTGCCACCTATGCGGTATAGCGGTTAGTGACGCCGACTGCTGTACCGTAGGGCCTGGGTTTAATTACTGGCCAAGACCTGGATAGTTGTAAATGTACAGTGCCTTTGCAGCATGGTGGGACTCTAAATAGCCATCTAGCCACAAATCATCTCGAGAGGTTGGGGGAAGAGGGGTGGGCCATATTCCCCCAGTTTATTATCATTATTTTATCAAAATTGGGGTTTGAACTTTTATTATAATATAATAAAAGATAAATGAGAAATTTTGCCAATGAAGAAGAGGAAACAACTTATTGGGGCACTTCAACAGATTTGACGTTAAAATCTGAAATTAAGTAAAAATGGCTCCTTAGTTTCAGGTTATAAACACATGCAGAATGCACAAGATTATTCACACAGCTCTAAAAATTTTAATACCAATCAGAACAATGTGTTTCTCAACGTATGGGGAGACAAAACGAAGGTGTGAAAACAAATTAGACACAAAATATGAAATGCGACTGCAAATAATTTGCATAGACTCAATTGCAAATAATTTAACTTTATTTTGCAACACCTTTTTAATTTTTATTATAATATAAATGAAGAATATTAAAACACACATTTTATCTTTGTATATATATACTTTCTATTAGATTGTGAATATTCTATTGTTTTTACTGCCTTGGATTCCACGAGATAATTTTATACTCGTCAGCACATCCTCTAGCAAACCTAAATAGTTTTCTAATGGAAAATGCACCTTTTTCCATTTGTGGAAAAAAACACGTAAAACGGAGAGGAAAGAACTTATGGGCGTATCAACACATTCGATGTTGAAATCTAAATTTAAACAAGAGCAGTTCCTAAATTTTTTATTACAAACTCTCTCACGTAAAATACACAGTACATCTCACACAGCTATAAACATTTTAATGTCATTCGGAAAATTATGTTTAAGTGAAATATATTTTTCAAAATGTGAGTGGATACAAAAACAAATTAAACTCAGAATACGTTAATGTGATTGCATTTAATCTCAATAGACCTAGACTTCGACAGTTTGTGTGAAAAAAAGATCATTGATTCATTGCATTATTATTATTAAATTATCTATGCATGTATAGATGAAAAATAATAAAATCAATAATAATTCATTCCATTTTTTTAAAAAATTTTTAACTCCAATAAATGTTTGTAATGGGGGTTTAAATCTAATATAAATATATATAATCTTTACATGCAGCCCGCAGGATTTAATGTTTTTCTGCAAGGTCATTTGGTTTGGCCATCCCTGTTCTAAGTCAAGATCGGACAGCGAGAATGACACTTGAGAGTACAGCTTTGTATTCATGACCTTTTTTGAACTTGGAGTCTTTAGTCCTTCACAAACGAGCGATGGGGGAAGAGAGCAATAAAAGAGGGGTCNAATGAGATGGTTACAAAGGAAATGATTTTCGATTCAAATGAGATAATTTTCGATTTAAATGAGATAACGATTCATTTTAAATGAGAGGGTTTTCGTTTCAAACGAAATGGTGATTCATTTCAAATGAGAGGGTTTTCATTTCAAATGAGATAGATTTCGATTCAATTGAGATAGTTTTCATGATTAATTTTAAACGAGATGTGGTTCCCATGATTAGATTCAAACGAAATGGTGATTCATTTAAAATGAGAGGGTTTTCGATTCAATTGAGATAGTTTTCATGATTAATTTTAAACGAGATGGTTCCCATGATTAGTTTCAAATGAGATGGTTTTCAATTCAAAAAAGGTCGTTTTACATTTTCAATCATTTTTTAAAAGGGTCACGGTGCTCAGCTATTTTTTCGAATGACTGGAATAGCAGGTGGGAAATGATTAGTTATAAGTTTGTAAATTAATCCACATCGACCCAGACACGGTCAAATGCCTTTTGGATATCCAGAAAGACAGCCCCAGCATTTGTTTACTACAGACCTGCTCCTTTTAAGAATGCATAGTAGTGGTAGTCCAGTGGTTATGGTCATACACTCGAGGCCGGCGAGTCGCGGGTTCGAGTCTTGGTGCCACTGAAGCCCCTTCGTGTAGAAAAGCTGATGCACGCTTAATCTTTCGAGCTCACCCATTGGTCTAGTGTGGTAGTTTGAAAGGGGGCGATGCTATCTTAGGTGTCTTCCTTGCTACGTGTAAGAGGTTCAGAATTTCGTAATCTGTCGCCGTTTACCTCAAGGCTCATTCACACTAAAGCAGTATGTAATGAGTGCTGAAGAGGTAACGAATCGTAAGCTTTTACTGAGAGGAGTTAAGGAGGGATTAAGGATTTGCTACATCTTTAATGTTCGCTACTTACTGCTTTGGTATGAATGAGCCTTAAAGCTGAATTCACACCAAGGCGTACAAACGTCGAGTGTTAAGCGTCTAGCCAATCAGAGACTTCATTTAGCCCGAGATTAAGTCTCTGATTGGCTAGACGCTTGACACTTGACGTTTGTACGCCTTGGTGTGAATTCAGCTTTAGTGTTGCTTTATAGTGTGATGTTAATTTTTTCTCTCACTCAATCTCAAAGATACCCCTTCGCAATCGAGCTTTAGCTAGGAAAGAGGATTTGGCGATGGAAATTTTTCAACCCTTTTTTTTAAAGAGTTTCTTAATTGTATTTAAGATTTTTATTATGTAGCAAAAATGAAGGAAAGCTATATGATTTTCGTTTGCTACATTTACTTTACTGTATATGACGCAGAAGAAGCCTCCTCCCTCCCCCACACACACGTTTAATGTTGCTCATTCAGTTGAGCGATCTGAACACATAACAAAATTATTCAACCTTTTTTGCTAACGTTTTCTGGATAGTATTCTCGGCCTTCTTTAAGAAGTATCTTAAATAAAAAAGAAAAAAATTGAGTAAGAGATCACCATATTCAAAAAATTAGTATCTAGTAAAGCAAATTTAAATTGTTGTAAATGGCAACGTTTATTTATCAATTCGTGTATCTGTAATTTCCTGTGTCGTTTATCGTGAAGTTTCGTCATAATGATTTAGCAAGTAATATATTATTTAAGTTTTTCTTTAGCTATGGCTGAAAATGGCAGATATGTTATGGGAGGCTTATTTATTCTCTTCCTTGCATTTTCTGCGAGAGAAATATTCTCCGGAAATACAGGCAATGACGCTTCTTTCGTGAAAGAAATTCCAAAAACTAGTTTCAAATCTGCTATAACTGGTCCAACGCTGAAATTTTTATATTGGTAAGTATTTACGTAAAATATCATTACAGATACTTTACATTACGTGTTCAACTACACTGGGTCAAATTTTGAAAAGTATAAATGAATAAGTTCTTTCTTTTTAATTTGAGAAATTGTAAGTTTGTTTGTTCAGTTTTTACTTTGTAAGTTAAAATGTTGCACTTAATGTCTCATTGAAATTTTCATTTATTGATAATAAAATTGTTTAACGAAAAGATTTTTCTGTTGAGTTTAATTATGTCATAAATAGTTAAGAAATTAAAGTGCATCTCATCATTAAAGAATGACTTATTAATGTTCATTTGTTGCAATTAAATATTTTGCAGTGTCAAATATTGAAGAAAAATTATTTGCTATTTATAAATTATAAATAAATTATTATTTTTAAGTTTTTGATTTTTTTGTGTGTGTGTGTGAATGCTAATTAAAAATTAATATTTGTTGTATCTATTTTGATAAAAGGGAAAGTTAGGGTGCCTCTTTGTAAAATCAGCATTTTTCTTTTTTTGGAAATTACTGAAATTAGTAATATTTGATTTACATTTTTCAAACCTACTATTCTTTTTCATCGACCTTTCAACATAACGCTCCTTCATTCCTCTCTGGTATTATTCCTAAATATGTTAATAAATTAAATCCTTCTCAATCAAACACATGTTGTTTTCACTAACTGAGCATCTGGAAAAATTTGAAATAAATTTTCAGCTATGATTGCATGTTGTATTGTGGGTATTTTTACCTTGCTTCTCAAAATTCATTAAAAATGTAAAAGACTTCTGTCATACTATTCAAGAAAATTCATGGCACACACACACAAAACATTTGAAAGGAAGTACACAATAAAAATAAATTAATAGATATTTTGGCTAAAGTGTAGAAAAAAAAGGTGTAAATATGTGTAGAATAGTTAAAGTAGTGTAGTCAATTTTTCGGCAATGAGAATCAGTCACTAACTTACCTCTATATAGCGATAAATGTTCTGAGAATAATGAAGCAATGCCGAAGTTATGAAGAGTCGAATTCATTCTGGCATCTAGATAAACATTGTCAAATTCTAGTGGGCCCATATTCTACACTTTAGCCCTTTGACTGATATATTTGTATCGACAAGTTTTACATTGCAAGAGGTAAATAAGATTAAGAGTTTAACATAACACAATTTTATCATTTTTTTATTTAAAAAGAATTACAATAAAAAAGATTAATCCTTATTTTTTTAGCTTTTCTTGATTGAAATTACAACAATTAAGTAATCTTGGAATGCCTTTAATATATATATATATTAGATTATTAATGTAAAATCTTGTTTTATAAAAATAAGAATGAAAAAAAATATTGAACTTGAGCAGTCTTGTGTATTATTTATGAAAATGCTTTGAAAGATTTTTGACAAGTTAAAGCATTATTTTCTCATTCCAGAGCGTCTATTAATTATGAAATTTTTCTTATGTCAGAATATTCATATTGGTATTTGATATTAATACATATGTTGATTTATATTTTTAATGTGTTTGAAATATTTGAATGAGACATAATTTGATTATTTTCAGTTTTTCGTGAGGTTATCGTCGTGTCTTCGAGCAGTATGCGTCTATCATTCAAGAAAAATATCCAGACATTACTGTTCTCGGAGATACGTTTCCTCCTCCTCCATTCCGTATGCATCTAGCCAGCTTAATTGGATTTGCAAAATGGTGTTTAATTGCAATGGTATTAGCCAATTTCAATCCTTTTGTTGCTCTAAGAATGAATACGCCTACAATCTTCACCTGGATGTCTCAAAATAAGGTATTTTGCAATAATTTTTATTTTTGCTTTAAAATTATAAAAATGCTTGTCAATTGTCTTATGTTTTTAATGCTTATGAAGTTTTCATTATTTGCTTATCCAACTGCTTACTGGTTGAATCCTAGGAGGACCCACTTATGTTGCCAAATTATTTTTGGTAATAAAGTTTATAATATGGCAACCCTGCAAAATTTAGAAAAATAATAACCCTATTTGGACCGAATTTTTTCAGAATTTGGACAATGGTCATCTTGACGGATGTGCTAGATTCTTTTAGAAAGCTAAAAGTAAAGGAATGAGTTGATTTTTTTTCTTTTTTTTTTTGAATGAAACAACTGTGGAAAGAATGTTTATTAGAGAGAAAGGGGGATGCAATGATAAATTCAATTTGGACGATGTTTTTTCTCACTATTGCATTTTAGAAGCAACGTTTTTTCTGTTTTTTTCTTGAAGCCATTTTGGAAACCACGTTTTTCTTTTTTGAAGCTTGACGAATGGATATTTTTTCTTTTGTATGAAAGAGATAAGAAAGAAATTATTGCTTTGTGAATGAGTGAATGGTTGAAAATATTTCAGTACAGATCATGTTTTCTTCGTAAAAACATGACAAATGGATTTTCTTCTGAATAAAAGGTAAGAAAGTAATGATTGTTTTTTGTATGAATGAAGGATTGATAGAATCTTGTTATGAATGTCCGAAATTTGTATTTAATTTCCATGTTGTCTATTTAGAAAACAATGTTTTTTCGATGTTTTTTGTCTGTTGACACCACTTTGAGAACCACGTTTTTCCTTCTTGTTTTTGTCTATGACGCCATTTTGAAAAACCAAGTTTTTCAATTTGGCAGAAAAATTCTGGCACCAAAAACGGTGCTAGTTTGATATCCCTGGGCACGGACCAAGTTTATGTTCATGAAGATGGGCGATAACATTACAAAATACGGTTACCTTGATATTTTTATCGTCTGGCAATGTGGTTGCCATGGTGATAACATATATTAGAAATAACTTCTATTGGTTTTTTCCCTGAATTTGATTTCTTTAAAAATTTAACCATTTTCAGTGTAATTGTTCCATTATTTCAGACTTCTGTTTATATTTTGTGCTATTTTTGAATATGGATATTTCTAATATAAGTGAGTAATAGGATACTATTTTTTAAAGAATGAGTGGTGCACTTTTAAGTATCACTATAAATCATTTATTTTCGCTTTATACATTTTAAAAATGCTTTTTTTTTAATGTTCCTTGTTCGATGAAATTTGTTGAAAGAACTTGCAGTTTTTAGAATATTGTATGTTTTCAGTACTTTGTAATTGATATTCATTATTAATTTTTATGTATATTATGTAATTATTTTATTAGTAATGTAATATAAAAATGCAATTATTATATGTATTAATCATATAATTGTGATTTATAATTGTTTTTTTTTAATATTTATTTATTACGTAATAAGAGTATTCTTATGCATTATTTTTCTTTTATTACAATACCATGATTATAATTACTATTAAATTATATTATAAGATTATTATATACTGCATATAATACCATTATTAGTACATGTTACTTTTTATTATATTAATTGATATATTTATTATATTGATTGATCTTGGTTATTCTCAATCTCTTTCTAATCCTTCATTTGAAATGCATTTCAATGTATTTCCAAACAATTCTTAAAAATTATTGTGTATCATTTATTTACGGCTTGGCTGCCATCTTGGATTCCATTCCAACAACAACAAGCGCTGCTTGGCATGATTCCTTTATCGCGCCAAGTGGTGCCATGCCCCGGAATATCAAACTAGTTCCCCAAAAACAGTGTGCTGTGCTAGGAATTTACTAAAAATAGATATAAAAGATTTTATGGCTTTCTGTTGTAGAATTAGGGATTTCGCCTAAATTAACAAATCTATACTTTTAAAGCTGTAGTGTGCATTTTCGGTGTTAAATTAATATTTCTTTCGTAATGTCTTTGTCTCTGTTGGATATTTTTCCCCAGGGCTTGTTTTATTTCCCGCTCATGTTATCTTATAAGTTTCCTGTAGATCAGAATTTTTCCCACCAGCTGGCCAGTAAAAATTCTGGTATAAGTTTGATCTGCAGAAAAATTTTACTAGTTTTGAGATTTTTAGCTGTTTATATTAAAAGAATTAATACAATTTTATATTTTTTACGTTTATACCATAATGTTAGGATTTAGAATCCATAATTTTATCTTTAGAAGTTTAAAAGTTTTATAATTAAAATCAGATTTGCAAAAAATATTCACAAGTTTTATTCCTTTAAGTGGTTGAGAAACTGCTCTAAATCATACTAAAATTGATAAAATAGTTGAGAAAGCCAAATGAAACTAGGGTTTTAGGCTGGTGTTTAGACAAAATATCCTTTCCCTTAACCTTAGAGGGGAAAAAATGAAGTTATAGATTTTTAGCCCTAAAGTATTTTGATTTTATATCTTTATAATAAAAATATGAAACATCTAAAAAATTAGTAATTTATAGTTGAATCATGATAATCTTACAACTTTTTTAGAGCAATAATATTTTGCACATAGCTGTACGCTAAAAAGCAAAGTGGCAATGTCTTGTATACTGACCAATTTTTTTCACTTTCTTGAATGAGCAACTTAAAAATGTTTATATTAACCCTCTCACTGTGCATCCCACGATTTCCATGGGCAACATAGATTTAGTAAAACTTGCACAACCCACTATTTCCGTGGGTATGCATTTTTTCTGACTATTTAGCCTTGCAACCTGTGCTGCCTTGATATTTAACCTTACAACTAATATTTTTAGGATCTAATTCTATATTTTAAAATAAAAACTTTTACAAAATTGCTTTGTATATTTTAACTCTAAAATGTAAATTTGAAATACATTATAAAAAAATATGTAATTTTTTGTAACCTACTTTGATAAAATAACTGCACAGAGAGCAAAAGGATGAAGCATGTCTAACTCCATGAGATTAACCTTTTGACTTACAAATAAAATAAAATAGAATTTGAAGCAATCCTTTATCCCCAGTAGTGTGGAGCTTCTGTACTGTTGAGGGATAGAAACCATGGGGGGCTTTCATAACAAAACAGAATCAAACTATGATCTTCAGCAAAGCCAGTTTTGCCACAGATCTCGAAAACATCAAGTGGTTATGGTCACTAACTCGTGGCTGGTGTTGTTCATTTGTGTGTTTGAAACCTAATGTCACTGAAGATCTACCATGTAGAAGGGCAGATGTACATTAAATCTTTCGAGGCTCAGTTCAGAGAAGAGATGCCATATTCATCTCAAACTGGATTTTTGAGAGATGTGCTTTTCCTAATTTTAAGAGAATAACTAACTAATGTTAAGACATCATTAGAAGATATTGAATAATTTTAATGAAATGGGGGGGGGGGCCAGATTAAAGGACCAAATATAAGTAAAATTTTGGTACAAATTCAGATTATCAAGTAGAGGTAATAATTGTTAAATAAATATTTTGAATACTGATAAAACGAATTTCTCTTTCTTTATATTTTGTTAGCTATGTTTTATGTTTTTTATAGAGGAAATAAAACTCATCGCTTTTTATATTTTTATTTCTTTTAGCTCTATGCCTGTCTGATGGTGTTTTTCTTAAGTAACACTATTGAAGGTCAATTAATTTCAACTGGAGCATTTGAAATTATATTTAATGGTAACATAATTCTGATATTTAATTGTATTATTTTTGTATGCTTTATTTATTTAACGAAATTTAAGTTTTCAAATAAAGTACTTAAAATAAATTTTTTATATAAATTGTATTGTTTATGTGTAGAATAATTTTTGTTAAAAATGTATGTTATCTGTGGAAAAGATGGCAGGCTGTATAGAAGTAAAATAACTGAATTACATAATGTTTATTTCAATTTAGGAACAAAAAAATTTCAACATTAATATAAATGAAATTTTAATAGAATCATGTTCAAAAAATCATTTTCTGCATTAAACTTTTGTGTATGAAATTATCTTAATTTTTAATTTATTACATTTAAAAAAAGCCCAATGGCTGGGTGGTTGCATTCCATGCCACAGATCTGGGGCTCAAATCCTGGGCTGGGCAAGGTTGACTCGGCCTTTCATCCCTTCAATGGGTCGATTAAATAAGTACCAAGTTTGCTTGGGAACTAAACACTGAGGGTTGTGCGTCAGACTGACCACATGACCGAAACATCTGCTCATGCACCTCACACCCAAGGTCACATATACTGAGCTGGGCAAAGTACGCTTTGGCCTTCAAGGGTTGTTGCGCCACTTAGTTTAGTTTAAATAAAAGGTTTAATTTTGAAAATTTATATATTGATTTTATACCATTCATCCAATTTTTATGTTTTATCTTGGTTTTATGATTGAATGTGCAATTGTTTTTTTTTCTACCTTTCATTTTTTTAAGTTTGAAATCTTTATAAAGAAAACAAGTGCAAATTTTTAAGGAAATTTCCTGATGTTAGTTTATTAATTATTAAACAATTGTACAAGATTTTCAGTTTTGCAAAACATTTCTAATTACTGTAAAGTTGGTGAAAATAGAAATATAAAAGAAATTATGAAAAAAACCATGACTTTCAAATCATAGGAAAGGAACAAACAATATGAAGTTTGAAAATTATCTTCATTACCAAAGGGGTGTATTGTGGCTATATATAGAAAGATGGTTCATGTTGAAATACTTCTGTTAGTTGAGCTGAATAGGTGTTGGTGGCAAAAATAGATGCTTGACACAAAACTTGTTGATTATTTAAGGAGATAGCTCTAGAACCTTTTAAAATATACTTCACGACCAGTTTAAAGACTACTGCAGTGAAACAGTTTTGGAGTTTTGCAGTGACTATTCATTTTATGTTCATCTTACATAATGTGTCTATAGATTAGTATTGCTGTATTCTGTATTTATGTGAACTTCAAATTTGTGTTACTCTGGTTTGATATGAATTGTTTCATTTGTTTTTGTTTAAAGGAAATCAATTGTAATTATTTGAAATTTCTAGAATAAAACTTCAGTTTACTTTCAAAGAAACTTCTTGTTAATTACATAGATCTTTCCTACATTTAAAAACTGTTTAACTAGGTAACAATGTATCAATGGAAAAAAGTGTAACTAAATACAATTAGATATGCATTGTTAATATTAACATTTTTATACGATTTGTTTCACAAGAATGAAAATATTTAGGCAATATTAAAATACCTATTTCAGTTTTAACTATTTATTAATATTAATCAAATAAAAGTTGTATGGATTATGTTTCTTAATATAAATGTAGAAGACTACATTTCTTAAAAATTTTAATTAATATGTGATGCTTAGATTTAAATCATTGCTACTTTTGATTTCAAGATTAAAAATTAAGATTTGGAATTACATTGAATGAAGACAACAGGAGCAGGAGTATATATATTTAATCCTGTATTATTTTTAAAATTTAATATTAAGGTGATTTTCACATAAGAATTTAAATACTGAAATTTGATTTCAATGCTGCTTTAATTTTTCAGATGTACCTGTTTGGTCTAAAATTGAAACTGGTAGAATACCATCACCACCTGAGCTTTTCCAAATTATTGAAGACAATTCACTGTTTAGGAATACCAATCCATCTTCATTACATTTATAATATATATTCAATGTACATTTGTATATTGCAGGTATGTTACTTCCCCCTTGTCTTTTTAGAAAACATATTGAGGGCTGTCAGTAATTATAAAATCAAAATTGAAAGTGTTGTAAGTTATTACATAAAATATATAGTTCCGAAATTAAAAAAGAGGGTTTTAATTGACTTTTGTTACTTTTATTGTAATTAAACAAAATTAGTGTCTTTTTGTGAATTGCTATAAGAGGAACTAATTTTATATTAAAGAGAAAATTAAGTTACATATTTGATTTATTCCTTAAAATAATTACTATCTTATATATTCGAGAACGGATTTCTGCTCATGAAATTAACTTAAATTTTTAGTTATGTAAAATTTTGCTAAAAAATTTCAGAGTTTACAAATAGATATATAAATTAAATGGGGATTTTGGACATTAAGTGAAATATGAAAGTGTGCTACTGTATTTATTCAAATCCAAGCTGTACCACAAATTCTCAGCATGTTTTTGTAAAAAAAATAATTGCGTAAAAGGGCTTATCTATATCCTATATTTACGAAATTAAAAAATTTAATATATTAAAGCTAATAAGAAAGGAATATAAATTTATTTCACCAGTATTAAAAACTAAATGCATGCATAAATCTGAAGTTGTTCTAACTGTCAGTATCGTGTACGATTTCCCCCATCCAACAAATTTTTCTGCCTTTCATTCTAAGCCACACTAATTTTCAGTAGCACTACAGACAGTAGTTTCTTTTGAATAAATCTTACACTAACCAATAGTAAAAATTTTTCTTAGTAAAACATGAATGTGTAATTTATTAAATATACTTATGAAAAAGAATGAATGGTGACGTATTTTTTTTAGACACGTGTTAACCTTTAAATCCAAAGTTTTGTGTACAAATTATATCTATGATAAGAAGGAAATATTCTCTCAAAGAATTATCTTCTATTTCATTTTAAAAAGTCATTTAATTCCTAATTTTTAACTCTGGATCAATGTATGTGATGGCTCCGAAGGGGGAGTGAAAATGTTTCGTTTGTTTTAATAAGTAATATATATATATTAAAAACAGTAGTTCTTATATAAAAATAAAATAATTAGTTACTAAAGCTCATAAAATTTGTTTTAAAAAATTAAAGACAATTGTGTCACTTTGATATCAATAGATAAATGTTGCTTATTAGCTGAAGAGTTCAAAAGAACTTAAGAATTGAATGTATCTGAACTCAGTAATATAAGAGTTCTTTTACAACATTTGAAACAGTAACAATTTTTACTTTTTATCGAGTTTTAAAAACAGTTTTTATTATTTTAAAGGCTTGAATCTGTACAGTTACATCATGTTTTATGTTGCTCATCTCATGATTTCTGTGTAGTTGTACATTTTACTTTTCATATTGCAACAGAAATTAATTCGATATTATTGTTATAACAGTTTTATTATTGTTTGTCATTTATTGCTCAAAATTAATTTGTTTAAAAAAAATTATTCTTACACAAACTAATTTTGCAAAAGCAAGAATTAATACAAAGTTAATGTTTTACAAAAAAGCTTTAAATAAATGTAATTTTTAAATTAATGTTTGATCGTGATATATATATATTGCATATGGAATGAATATATTAGGAGTGCAAATGAAAGAAAATAACAAGATCAGTAGAAATAACATAAAAGATGCAAGATGCTTTTTTTTGTTAGTAATTAGTTTTTCTAATAAATTATGAAAAATTCATTTTAATTACCATTTTTAAAAGAGAAATCCAAGGCAGTCAAAAGTATTTTTGTTCTGTATAAAGTGTCCTTCATTTAGGAAATTTATGCTCTTCAGAATGCTTTAAACAGTTACATTGATAAGCCTGAACTAGGATAACTTGAATATTGTTTAAGCAAATAAAAGGAAATTATATAAATATATAGTATCCTAGAGTTAGAGTTGTCTTAAGTTTTGTTACAACTCATGCATCATATTAAAGTAACTTGTCCATATATTAGAAATATAATTTTGCTTGATGCATATGAATACAGTACTGTATCTGTTCTAAAATAAGTGGTTATTCATTTAAAATTACATTTTAAGCCTTTAAAAATGCAAGATGAAAATATCAAACCTTGTGTGTTTCAATTTCAGTCATACAAATTTATTTTATGATTTACTAAATATATTACCCTCAGGGGGCTCACCTTCTTTAGGTGAGTACGGGTGTCACAATCCCGAAGTGCCCTAGTTATCTTTCTTCTTTTCCCAAGCGGTTTACTCTCTTTGGTAAACACGGGTATCACAACCCCGGGGTACCCTATTGATCCTTCTCTATTTTCGACCCTCTTTCTCGTCATTCAATTTTTTCTTTTCACGTCCAGATCACTGACAAATATTATGAGATGTCGCCCATCCGGTATAGTGGTTAACGATGCTGACTGCTATGCTGTTGGGTCTGGGTTCGAATCCCGGAGAAGACATGGATGTTTGTAATTGTATAGTGCCTTCGCGGCATGGAGGTACTTTAAATAGCCGTCAAGTCCTCTCGTGAGGTTGGTGGAAGGGGAAGAGAGGTGGGAGGCCCCTGACCACCCCCAGGGTGTTCTCCCTCAAAATTGGGGTGAAACTGAGCTAAATCGATCTGTCACCTGTATGGTGCTCAAAGCTACGGCTAATGACAGACGTCACTTAGCCCTCTACCACGATGAATTTTTTGGGCCTTGATCTGGCCTTTGCTGATCAGGTGGCATTGGTAACAACAACTAAATATATTAATGTATGGTTTCTGTTGTATTATAATATTAAAATATTAATTATAAAATAATTATTTTTAAAAAATTTAAATAGATTTAATTTTTTTTTTTTTTTAGGTTTTCTGTCAATCACAAACTTTATTTCTCAGAATTTATGAAGTTTTTCACACAAAGCAAAATTTGCAAGTGGAAAATGGATGCCATCTGTCTGGATCATGAAGTTATTGATATCCGGAAAATCTACAATGTTTTATTTTGATTAGAGCTGCTGAATTTATGTTTGTTTTGTTAAATATGTTGTGTATTTTAATTTTTTTGTTTCTTATTTATCATATATCTCTGTAAAAGGGTATTTAAGTTTTTTTTTTAAATTATTAATTTATAAAAGAGTTCAAGCTTGAGTTTAATAAATTTTTTAAATTTTAAAAAATACTTCATCTTGTGAAAGATTTTTTTCTTATAAAGAAATTGTTTAATCGCTAACAAATAAATGTAATGAATTAATTTAATTTTATTAAATAAAACTTTTTTTTTAAATGTACTCTTATTTTAAATTATTTGCTTTAAAATGTAAACTTTAACATGATAATATTAGGTTAGTTTCAAATACAATGGTTCTTGAGCGATTGAATACTTCTGAATTTCAATAAAATAGTGTTCTATTTTCAATAAAATGTTATTTCACAATAGAATTTTCTTTAAAAAAAATATTTTGAATTTTTGATTGGAAGCTTCAACACACACAAAAAAAAATTACAAAACTAGAAAATAGTGCCATTATATTTAGTGCCTATTAAAGATATTTTTAACTATCTGAGCATAAGCTCACTAATTTTTTGTAATTAATCTATCAATGTTTCACTATTCTTCAGTGATTACTATTTTTAGTTTCTCATTTTAATGTAGTCTTGTACAATTTTTATTTCAAAAGGTGTTCAACTATGTGTGAATCTCAAAGTTGGCTGGTACTCTTAGAACATCCCATCAATTATAGAACAATCGGAGTTATGTTCTCAAAGATGCAAATTCTAGAGTAACTTTAAATTGATTTTTAAAATATTTAAAGATAAATTGTAAAATTGATGTTTTAAATTAAGTTATAATAATTTCTTCTCCACATTGTTACACTATATATATTTTTAAGATTTTTTTTTTTTGTAATATGCTTTAAAAAAATGAGTTTTCACAAACAAATAGTGTAATCTCGTTCATCTTTATTATTGAGAATCTATAAAAACCTTAGGGAACTAAAAAGAAATAATTGTAGCAAAGTTT
>BMAV01012214.1:463926-520868 GCA_019973955.1 Trichonephila inaurata madagascariensis | reverse complement strand
AGAACATAATGGCCACGACACAGTTCATCGAGAATAACAGCTGCTTTTATGTGTGAATGTTCTCCATTTACATTCAACAAGAACTTCAGCTGAAGGTTAGCAAGTTGAACCAGCACCCAGAGGTTGTTGTACCCATACGTGTTCACAAGTGTGACACGGGTGTCACAAACTTGAGGCATAAAGTATCTATAATTAGTCCTATGTCATAAAGGATTCCAATAATGATGCCTTTTATTTTCCCACGACAAGTATATGGCTGTAAAAAACCATTTTTGAATTACATAAAAAAAAATAATAATAATTTACAGATTCTGAATTTTACTTTAACTTTGGACAGTTCGGACGAAAATGATCAGGAGATTCAGAGGAGAAGCATTGTAATTGTTTTTTTTCTCTCTGGCTTGTTTACATTATATTTTTGAATTTTAACCCCTGGAAGGTGATTCTCATGCTTCCCTAACTTGCTTAGTGCTTTCATCTCATTTTCCCCTTAGAAGACACATTCACCAGGTTGAATTTATTTTCCTCACATCTTCGAACTCTTCCAGTTTTTCAGGTAATTCACTGAGTGAATTAATGATGGACCATTCATCCAAGTAGTATTCTCAATCGGAACACGTTTTCTTAAAATCTGATCTGAGATAAGATCATGCAATTGACCGAAGCTTTCAAAAATTTCTAATCCTAACATCCCTCAATCAAAATAAATCTGGCAATTTATAATAGAATTCTTGCCAAGCTGGCAACTCTTTAGTGAGCATTAAACAGCTGCTCGAATTTATTAGGGGTCAGCTTAAATTTCCTTAATAACACATTTTTTCACATGATATAATCATCTGCCCTTTCCAGGGGGTTAGAAGAAATTATTTGTATGATATCTTGCCTTGCAGAGGTAGATCCAAAGTTCTTTTTGGAGAGATATCTTTCAAACGCTTGATTCTCAAATACTAATAAATATACAGGTTATTTTCTTTCAAACATACATATGAAGAAGCTTACTTAATTCCTTGCTTAGCGTATTTGCACTTTCTATTGAAGGTCCTTAAGTTAATTTGATTTTAGCATCCAATTTTAATTTTTCTAATACAGAATATTCTATCTGCCTCCTTTCTTCTAATTCTTTTTGTCTTTGTCACTGAACTTCCATTTTTTCTTTAAGTTTTCTATCTGTAATCAATTCCTCACACATCAGTTTGAACAATTTTTTTCTTTGTACTCATCACTCTTAAGAACATTTTCTTTTAATGTTACCACCTTCATATTCTTACAGTATCTAAATAATATATTTCTTCCAACTTAATTAAATCCTCTTTTTTACCCCTTGCTATATAAAATATTTTTTCAGGGAAAGTAAAAAAAGGGATTAAAATTTACTAAACAATTTGACTTCCATTTGAATTAAGTCTCAAAACTCAAACCGAAACTAATTTTCCTTTTTGAAAATATATATAAAAGTATTTGCATAAATCCAAAACATAATAAGTGGAAGCAAGGAAAAGTAAAATTCTTACATTTGAAAAACAAAATTGATTAAAGTTCTAAGTGCTTTAGGTTGAGCTACTTATACCTTGAGAATTGTAACTAAATTTAAAAAAAAAACACCTTCTAATTCTTACTAAAAATATTAACATAAAAACTAGCACTTAAAGAAAAATGAAAATGATTCACTTTTAACAAATTCTTTGGCACTTATCTTTTATACTTCCTAATGCAGGATTGCATATTTTCACTAAATATTTCACAACAATCCCTAGTGCCAGGTGTACTTACATTATTCCAAAAGGAGATAATTGCTGGGAGAATTTATCTTTTATAAAATAATTCTATATGCCGGATGCACTTATCTTCTTAAAAACAAACAGGATAGTAGTGATATAGCTATTATCCATAATGAAGGGTCCAGCCAACTTTTACACTATACAAAAATTGATTTTCTTTCTTCTGGTACCAATTCAGCTGTGGCATAGTGGCAAATGTCTAGGTAATTAATTAAATAATTGTGATTAATTTACACAATAGTGTTATAATAGGCATTCACATCTTCAAAATATATATTCTGCATTTTTCACATCCAATCTCTCCTTTAATTTCTGCAAAATTCAAAGAAATGAATCTTGAAAAGATTGAAAAACCTCTGTTGTTTTAGTATAGATCTTGAATGCATAAAAACAAGTCACCATTATGAGAATGACAAAAAAAGATGTACGCTGACTGCATTTGGTTGGTCGGGTAAAAAATACTGCTGTATTACATTAAATAAGACATAAAAAGAATATATCGTCACATTTACCCATAAGAAAAAATATTATTGGATCATTGTAAGAAGTAATTGCAGTATTATAGGTATTATTAAACAATTTTAAATCTTCTAAAAATTTTAGTTGGGAAAAAAAGTAATGTGAAACAGGGGAATAACCATGGTTATAAAAGCATACTTATTTCAGCAATTTTTTTATTTCAGAATTTCACTGTACAAATCTTCCTATGACTTCAATTTTTTTTTGTAAGTTAATCCAGATAAAAAAATGCCTGGGGAAAACTGAATATTTTTAATCAAAATTTCAATTATACTATAATAATTTGTAAATGTGCAAAAAAAAAATGATGTAAATTTTAAAGTATTCAATGAAAATGAACTTCATAACTCAGAAAACTTTTTGAGGTAGTTTCAGAACCTTATAAGCAAAAATGTTAAGATATTCAAAGACTGAGAGACAGTTTGAAATTTTTTTTAAAATTGTCACATGTATACCTGATAAATTTCTATAAGAGATGAAATTCATCTCTCAATTTTCAGAAAGAAGGAATATAATATAGGAAATAATAATGATGATTTGTTAAATGATGAATCAATGTACAGTAAGACCCCACTTAACGCTGTTTCGGTTTAGCGCTCTTTTATTTCAACCCGGGGATTCCCCAAAATTGCTCGCAGCACTACGGGGATTCCCCAAAATTGTAGGTTTCAAAATATGTACATAACATACCCGAAACAGTGTAGTTGTGTTTCTTGTTTGGTGCAGTGCTGTATGGACTCATTTTTATCATTTGAAACATTTGTTGACATTATAGTAAGTATAAATTTATATAATAATATAACGATTAATACAGTGACAAATATTATGATCTTTAGTTTTTATCATGGGTGATAATGACAAACAAGAAAAGAAAGCAACCAGAAAAAGCATTTAACTGGAAACTAAAATGCAAGTGATTAGAAGATTAGATTCTGGTGAACGTTAATCTCAAATTAGAGCTGTATTGAATTTGGCAACTTCAACAGGATGTCTTCTTGACAAAAAGGCAGAAAATTGGAAACACAGACTAGATTGAATGATCTGACTGAGGTAGAATTTTATTTGTTTTTATATGTATATATTCGTTTATATTGTTTTTATTTTTGTAAGAAATAAATGTTTATGTTTTTTTAATAAAAATAAAACCAATTATTAAACTTAATACCTAACCAATTTTCTATCCATCTTCCCCTAACCCCATTATTTACATGTTAAGAAAGCCTCGTTTAGCGCTGTTTCGCATTATGTTCTACTTTGATGGAACGTATCCCCCGCGTTAAGCAAGGTCTTACTGTACATATAATTAACGATAATGTTTTACAATATAATTTGCTAATATAAATTAACAAAGGATTAATAATAACCTGATTTCAATAAATTGGTTTAAAAAGAAAATATTTTTAATATTTATTTTATGGAAGTCAATTTTACTGGCACCATATGCACATACTGAAAGGTCACTCTAATTGACTTCGGAACAATGTTTATTTACAGTACACAATTATTTTGAAATCGAAATTCCATTTCTTAAAATTATACAGTCAAATCTCCGTATAATGAACCTCTATATTGCAAATTTCTCCATTTTGCGAACTTTTTTCTGGAACCAAGAATGTTTTACTATTTTCTTTGTAAAATAACCTCCAAATAGCAAAGAGAATTTTCTATTTAATGAACTTTTTCTCTTGTGATTAGATTCTTTTTCTCCCTATTTTTAAAATATTTCAAATGTTTCTCTCTTTTAGCACATTTTATGGTGTTCAATGACCTTGAACTAATATTACTAGGTGCCTATAACTAACCAAATTTTTCAAATAAAATTAACAGATTTTATCAGTAATTAAACTGAAGGATGCATGTGGCAGCGTATGCTTAAAATTACAGGCTATAAAATAATGTATGTTCAAAATTACTTGTTGATTTAAAATTAGAAAATGTTGTTAAAATGTTTATTTATTTTAATATAAAATCATTTTTTCAAGTTGAAAATAAAGAGCATTCTTGGACAATTTTCCCCTCCCCCTTGTTTTCCTTCCAGATTTCTTTTTGATGGGAGAGATATATGAAATAAACAGATATTAATTTTCAAAAAAGTGTGAATAATTACTTTTTCAAATGATATACAGTCCTCATGAATTTAAATTTTTTATAAGTGGTTTTTAAAGAATATTAGAACAAGAATCTCTACTTAACGAATTTTCCTCATAACAAACTTTTTTCGGGATTTAGCAACTTCGTTAAATAGAGGTTTGATTGTACATATTTCTATTATGTTTTAAAAAGTTAGCTTTATGTATTGCAATAATTATCTTTCTTACAAGTCTTTCTGCCCCTTCCTTCCTAGCAAAATATACTTGAAGTTTGCTAATGTATAAATGAAATTTCATGTAATTTAATCTAGAAAGAACACAATACTTTTTTTTGAGAAAAAAATTTCAATAAAAAAAGATAATACACTTATAACATTGGTCAGCTCCGATTACAAAATACACAAAAAAATTTGATAAAAATACTTCCTTCTTATATACATATCTTCTTTTCAGAATTATATTTGTTTAAATAATTTACAATGTTGAGCACGTTTGAAAATTTTCAAACATGAGATTTTCAGTCCATGTAAAATTTTAATACTTCAGGTTCTCACTTGAAATCTTCCAGCTTTTGTTACATATTTAACTCCTTTGAAAGGTTTGTACTTCTGAAAAATACGAATATTGAAGAATATTGACTTGCATAAAAATAAGTTCAGAAATGAAATGTAAAATCGATAAACTTATTTTTTTAAAAAGTATTAAATTAAGTACATAAAATATGTTTTACTTCTAAAATGTAAACATTACATAGTCAGTTTTCCATTCTGTACAGTTTGATTACGATATTATTAAATTCATATATATATATATATATATATATATATATATATATATATATATATATCTTCTTTGAGTTATCCTTCAAAATATTGAAAATGCTAAATGGTGGATTTTTTTTTCTTTTCAAATGAAGCAGCTTTAAAATTGCCATGGCTTACAAATTGGTATGATAAAAGTTTATAAACGCACATATACTTAATTTTAAAATTGACAAATCTTTCATTAATTACTTAAGGCTGCAAATGTTGCTAAAAATTCTACAAATGCATAATTTATACAAAGGAGAAACATATATTTCTAAATGATAAATAATGTATTTGAATATTTGAGTATCAAATTTTCAAAGACAATGCAAACAACATTCTCAATAGTACATTACAGTCCACCTATTTCTGCAAGAGCCAGAAGAAAAACTTAGAGAAAGTACATTATAACTGATTATTTTAGTTGCACCTTGAAGTAAAATCAAAGCCGTTGGCAACATACCATATAATTTCTAGTGACAAAGATAACATTCCGTTCTCCAAGTTTCCAAATCATACCAATGCGAAGCCTTTGACAAATTTATTACATATCAGCTCCTCAACACAACCGGTCTATACACTATGGTAGCATATTTAAATAATAAAAATGAGTATATACTAAGTAAATTCATTTATTTTTCTTGTGATCAATTACACAAAAGAGGATATTTATCAGAATAAAAGGGTGTTTGTAAAATTTGATTATTTCAAGTACTTAAAGTTTTTTTTCTTTCAATACTGACAAACTAGCTTTTGTCAAACTTGTTTTCCATACATTGTTAACATCAAAATGTTCTTAAGAAATAAGAGGGAAGGGAAGGTTTAAGAATCTTAACGAACTAAAATAATAAATATTACTGTTATAATAAAAATATCTTACCTCACCATACATATCCAAACGATTGACTTTTAAACCAGAAATTGCCAACTGATTGATAGTAAATTTCACCTGAAAATTTAATTTTTATTGAAATATGTCGGTATTTTTAAAAATTATTTATTTCTTAAAATGATCTCGATAAGAAGGGGAAAAAAGTGTATAAAACATTATTATTGAAAATTTCTACAACGTAAATAGTAGACAAAAGTAGTTTTTAAAGAAACTTTCTTCAAAATACTAATAGATAAATATTTAATATGATAGTTTTATATTGAAGTAACAAATATTGATTTATCAAGCAAAATCTGGATCAAATTTTAAAAGCTAATCAGTTACACATTATAAAAAATTTAACGTTTTATGAACAAAACACTTTTTAAAAAATTAATAACGAAAGAATAAATTGTTTATTAAAGTTGCACTTTTCATCCTTTCAGTGGGTCGATAAATGAGTACCAAGCTTGCTTAGGGACTAAAACACTGGGGGTTTCGGTTCAGACTGGCCACCTGATCAGGACATCTGCTCATGCACTTAAGTGCCCAATGGTCACATATACTGGCACAGTAGACCTTGGCCCTCATGGGCTGTTGTGCCACTGAGTATATGTTTCGAATAAAGTTGCACTTAATAGCAACACAAGAACTATTAGTAAGTGACAAATTTTGAATCATGTTTAAGACACAAGGATGACATCCAAATTGGTACCACACTATCGAAACTTGCACACCATGCTAACACGAAAGCAGTTGGGAAGAATATTTATAATTCAAATTTTAAACAAATCAGTAAAATCATTTTTTCTCTCTCTATAGATATAATTCTGCTATTTGTAATCTCAGCATCAATAAAGCCTAAATCAGTCAGATATATTGGATCATACAACGTAATTTATACATACAAAAAATTAAATAAAACCAACATTTTCGTCATGTAATAAGAGAAAAATTGCACATCATTCATTAAAAATTTGAAATATACCTTGTTAGACATAAAAAAAATTCTTGGATCTTAAAACTTATTCTATATGGATACCACACAAAACACATTAACTGAAAATGCAGCACAAACTATTCAATGAGATATTTCTTACCGTAAGAGTAGGATTACTTTCAGGAGACACAGTTCCACTTTGCAAAGCAATCTATTTAATAAAAAATATTCCTACATTAGCATGAAAAAAAATATATAAAACAATAAAAGCAAGTTAATCATTTTTCAAAACACATAAAAGAAGTTAAAATATTTTAAAGTTGCTAAATAGTAAAATTAAATAAATTGTTTAAATAACATGACACACATACAGTAACTGTAAATTAATAATTTATTCATTGGGAGTCTTAGAAAACTGTTAAAATTGGATAGTGTGTATATGTTGCTGTTAGAGTGTATAATTCAGTTATTTCATAAATAACTAGGTATTTCATGAAATAACTAGACAAGTCAGTTAAAGTATATAACAGATGAAAAATTTATTACTTTACCTAGTTATTCTATGAAATAAGTAAGGAAAGACCGTTCAAGTGAAAAATAAACAATTTCAAAGATATTTTATAAATTAATTGATCATAAATAGCTAGTCTCTTGAAAAATACATTTTATTCCTTTTGCGGACGAATAATTGATAAATAACAAAGGAAAGCAGATGATATAATTTATTATTGCTCATATTGATAAAATTAGTTAAACAGAAAGGGGAACAAAGAACATGTTGCAAAAATAATTATATTTAAATATTATCAACAAACATACATACTAAGAAGAAAAACTGTTGCTTCATAAAATAACTGGGAAAACTTTTTAAAGCACAAATAAAGAGAATATTAATTTAAATTTTATGAAATACCTTTATTTTACTTTTCATTATTTATTACAGCAAAGATTGCTGTGATGACACTTTGGATTGTAGTGCTTATTATTTTTAGAAACAAGCAAGCCTGCCTTTTACTATTATACATTTTTTTTATACGAGCACTTTTTAAATCCTTGTCCAGTACCTTGATTTTGAACTGTTGCAACAGATCAAAGCGTTGTGTCAATATTTGGAACTTCTTCAATGGTAATTCATTTTCACTGACATATACTGAACTGATATCTAAAGTACAATTGTTTTATTTGATTATCTCGGAAAAATCCTTTCTAAAGCAGCTAGAATTGGTTCAAAGAATTTTGAGTGCTGTATTTCATAGACAAACTGTAGAATTCAATAATTTTATATACTTTAACTGACTTGTCTAGTTATTTCATGAAATACATAGTTATTCTATGAAATAATGGATTTCACACTTTAACAGTAACATATATATAAAGTTCATCCTATATATATATACACATGGGTGAATTGGTTAAGTAGATAAAGTAATGCTTAACCACTAATTGTATATTTATATTGAGAGCCCTCATATGTTAAATATAATACTTCTTTAGTAGGTATGGGATTACCATACACTTAATCGTTTTGTATGTTAGTTTCTAATTCAAAAATTCTTTTTCAAATGTTATTTTTTAAAGTATTAAAATTGAATATATAATTAAAAGAAAATTGAGCCACCCTACCTATTTTTTGTTTTAATGGATAAAAACTAAAATTAATATATTATCCTTTAAAATTTTGCATTGTTTAAAATACAACAACCTGTTCCCACATACATATAAAATTAAAAAACTGTCAGATACAAATTTGCCCAATCTATGGCTCAAATGCAGTCCTGAAAGGCTATGTCAGTATCAACCTACAAATTTTATGAGATTGTTATTCAAAATATTATTAACAATATTAAATACAGTTTTAACCTGCTATTACTTTATAAACAATAAATGTGGTTTTTTCACACATCTTTGGTAAAATACATAAAATCATACTAAAATAATGTATTTCTATTGTCAAAGCTAGTTATGTTGTAAGCAATCTGATTCCAAAAATATAAAAATTGTATACTGATGATGAGTTAATTAAGCAATATGAGAAAAGAATGGAACACAATTTGCATAAAAAAAAGGATATTTTTCATAAATGTTTTTTGTTTTAATAAACCACAGTTAAGGGGAAAATGATAAAGAAAAATGTACTAAAAAAAGGATTTGAAGAACAGAACAACTAATGTGTTAAATTTAAATAATAACATTAGATAAAAGTATGAATATAACTAATAAATTAATTAGAATTTTTTTAGAATAAAAATAGATTTAAAAAAAAAATCTTTCCATAAGTATAATGAAAATTTATTCACAATTTAAATGAGGGTACTTAGAAAAATTTAAAAAAGAGAATTATGAGTTTCTGCTGTATTTAATTAAAGATCTCCCTCTGCCTTTTTGCTGATATATATCTTATAAAACCAATTTGTGTTTCTTGGCACTAAAGCTAAAACCAAGTCTTAATGCGTCTCACATATGCAAAGTATTGCCAAAAATATTTCATGAGTATTTGTTTGGCATCAGATTTGTGCCAATAAATACACCATTGAGAGTGTTGGTTTTTATGGGCCATTTTATATTTAGTTATATGTAAAACTTAAAGGGGGATGGAGAAGAGATACAGGGTGACCGAATGTTTTACTTTAACATCCAACCTACACTCTGGTGAGGGGTGAAAGACTATAATTGCTCAATAGATTTGTTTTTACAATAATTATCTGTTCACCCCCACACACTAAATTCTCATTCTCCCTTGCTGGTTGAAAAACACAGCTTCATGAAATGAGAGTACAACTGAGAAAGAAGAGGGTGCTGCTATCATTTTCAGAAACATAACAGAAATAAAATAATCCTAATACCTTGTGCATATGAATGTTTACACAATTGTTTTACAATTTTACTCTTCTTATAATCTACACACACAAAAATTTACTTATAAATAAACTAAATATCCTTAAGGTAAATAACTTGCTGGTTATTTTTGTTAAATATATAAAATTCAAAAGTTAAAAGATTTGAGAAAATATACAATTGCTAAAAATAAAAATTGCTGCTTTATTTGTGTATTTAAATGCACTTTAAAACGATGGCTTTTCTTTATTTTTTTAGTTGACAAAAACACGAGGACTTTCTTTTTTACAAACAAATTTACTTACAGAGCCTTTTATATTTGGTCTTCGAAGGGATTCTATTCTTCCAACTTCCCATACCATTATTTTACTAACAGGGTCAAAAGTATATTTGCCTTGACTAGGTCTTAAAGTCATATTCAGAACTGATTTTGGCATTGGAATTTCTACAACAACATTTTCAAGCTGCAAATATGAAAAATTTGTAAAAACATAAATCAGAAGTAATTTTAATAGTCTACTGAGTGCTTAAAATATTTAATATCTAAAATATTGCAAGATTAATGCTACATTTCTATTTACAAGAACAGATATTAAATTATTCAGTCTTCAATAAGCAAAACATTTTAAAGGATATATACTACATTGGTATCTAAAAGTTAAGAATAATGATTATTTTTTAAAATAGGGTGTGTAATAAAGGAAAGAATCGAATAAAATTTGGCATACTTAGTTCTAAAGCTATTATAAAATAAAAAAGAATACTTGAAGAATACACAATAAATAATTATATTGCTTTATTCATGCAAATGATGCTAAATGAATAATAGGCAAGAAGTTCATCTCTTACAGCAAGAAAAGAAAAAAAATTAGTTCACAGAGAATGAGATCCATTTTTTTGCTGCAATACAAGCATCAGAGTTTCATGCAACACAATATGCTATTGCTGCTGCAGAAAGGTTTTAAGTTCTGCAGTATCCTTTAGTGGAGGCTGACAAGTTAAAATTGTTCATCAAGTTTGTCTTAAACACGCTCAATCAGATTTAAGATAGGGAACTACTTGCCCATTGCTTGCAATTGATATCTTCACTTGGAAAATAACCCTGTACAAAGTAGTGAACAATACAACATTTTTATCCATGAATATGAAATGTGGAACTATACCATCTCGTAAATGATAAGTATGGTGTTCCAGCCCTCCTCCAAAAATGTGAAAGAATGTGCACCTAACAGATACAGATGGCAGCCTATTCACACCAAAACACTACCAAAATGATACTGATTTCATTCTATGATGCTATACGAGCAGTAGTATGCTTTATGCTTTCTCCAGATTATGCTGCAATGAAAGTCCCTATGTTAATTTTTAATCCTGCTTTATTGAAGTTCCTATGCTAATTTTTAAACATGATTTATTGAAGTTCCTATGTTTTTGACTCTACTGCAAATGGGCTCTCTTTCACACATGTCAGTTGCACACAAATAGCAGGATGGCTGGTATACAGACCACATTCCCTGAGTCTTCTATGAACTATTTGCCAGGATATCATATTCTTGAGATTGAAACAACCCCTGAAGACAACTGTCTGGCACACATTACCTGGTTATATCACACAGTTGGTCAGAAATTAGTTTTGTCTACCTGTACTTATGTTTGGATGTAATGTTACAGCTTGTCTATGAACATTTTCAATAGTTTAGTTTGTTTGCACAGTTTGGAAATAGACTAAATTCATGTGACATCATAGTCACATGATAATTGAGCCACATGTTTTCGGCCAATCAGTTCATAAATTAATGCAACGTCAATTATATAAAAAAAATCACGCGTTTCCAGCCAATTAGTTCATGTGCTTCACTGTTGCCAACTTTTGCTTTTTGCAGGAACTTTTTTTTTAGAAAGTATATATTTGTCAACGATATAATAATGCACATAGTTAAACAAAATGCACTTAATTTAAAAGTATTCGTATATTGTATTTTTTTTTAACTTTGGAAACTGGAGAATTTTAACATCTATACCACTCACCCACTCTTCACTTCTTTACCCACTCATCAAATTTTAAATGCTATCTAAACTTTACAAGTTCAAAAACTAGTATATCAATTTTTAATCACTGGGAAACATGTGATTGCCGTTATCATGTGACCATCATGAATTTAGTCCCTTATGCACTATTGCTATATAGACAACACTAGACAATTCTGTCTGGGATTGTTGAATTTCTAACATATTGTTACGAATTTTGTGTAAATAGTGTATATAATTTGTATTTGGATGTTAAATGCATTTATATTACTCTATGTTATGTTTATTTCATGTTAAAATTGTACCATTCACAAGCAATGCCGCCCTTACATTATAATGGCAATTCAATGAGAACTTGGCGATAGAGCCAAGTTGGTGACCATTTTGGAGAGTTCGGAACCCTCTGGAATCTTCTAGAAAGTAGTAGATCTCTCCACTAGTGTCACATTAAGTGACACGAGTGGTTATATTTCTGGAAGTTTCTGTCGCACCTATAAATGAAGATGCTCGCCAATACGGCAGATGAGTCTTGATTAAACCAGCGAGTAGTGAGGATTGTTTTGACTAGCGATTAGCTCAGAAGTGCTTGTGAATAATCTTTACTTGCAAGTATTTTTTAACACTGATTATTGTGCTTGATTGCTGTTGAAGGTGTGAAGACCTTCGGATATTTACCCTGTGAATATTGCCGCTGAATCCTGTATTTAAAGGATTGGATTTTTGTTAATAAATTCACATCACTCTTAAAGAACTGTTTATTTTCTTTGTGATTATTTTTGCATAAAATCCTAGAATCCCGGATCTACATAACAATATCAATGATTCTGCTTTTTTTAAAAAAAAGTTCCTTTATCTTCAATGAGCCATAATCAATATTTTTAAAACAATTGAAATACATACAAATTCGTTGACCATGCAAACAGCCAGAATCTGGAATGCATACGCATACCATTTGAATCCTAATATTTTGTCTTACTGTCCAGTATGTCACTGACAAAAAATTTGCATGCACACAATCACTGGTTACCATGGAGAGATAATACACATGTAATATCAGGTTTTTCTGTTTCTTTGAAACCTTTCATTTCTACAGTTAACTCATTATGCTTAACTTCAGACAACAGAATTTTGGCACACACACTGCCATTTTATATGCAACAACTTTATGCCTCTATATATAAAAAATGCATATAATTTAAAAATTCTCCTAGGAGAGTTTTTGATTATGATGAAATTTTGGATTTTTACTTCTATCATTAAATATATTTTCTGAATTTTTAAAATGTTGTTTATAGTTTTTTTTTTTTTTTTAAACAGAAAAATATTTAACATAAACAAATTTCAGTCTAAAGCAATCAATCCAACATAACTGACACTCAAAAACATTTATTAATTTATAATTTTTACTACACCAATTTTATTTATAAATGTATAAGTCAAAATATATATCAAGGAAATAACAATTACATATAATTAAACAGATACGTATATATATTGTCACACATGATTTTCTTTTAAATTTTAAAATTAAGAATGTGTATGATAAAGAAATCAACAAGCCATCAAATTTGAAAATACTTTGTAACAATATATATTTAACTTAATAAAATTCTGTCAAATATCTGATCATTTATAATATTCAATATATTCTGAATGATAGAAATAGTGCAGAATATAATTATACATAATTTTATTAATTCAGTAATTGGGAAATATTTAAAAAACTACCAAATAAACAAAACAGAAAGTAAAGGAAAAATTGTATTTACAGCTTTCCCCATGGTAACTTGAGGTCCAACAGTGATTTCCATTTTACCTCCACTAATTTCTGAAAATGATAAATCATGCCGAATATAAAAAGGCATTGCTACCATGCTAGAAAAAAAAAATTAAACTTCATTATTAAGAATTTAAAAAAACAAGAGTTCAGAAAATAAATAAAATAATTTTCAGAAAATAAAATTAAAAACAGTAGTAAAATGAATTTTTATTAGAACTTTTTAACACTGAACAAATGTTTACATACAATGTCACTCTGAGTCATAAAATCTGGAAACAAATGGTATATTTCTTGTAAAAGAAAAAAAAAATTGCTATTGAAGTTTGTTTCACTTTGTTCATATCAGGAAAATGTTCGAAATTAATTATACTTTTAAATGCTTGAATTTGTACATGAACACATGTATTTATATGAACTTGTAGTATTCAGAAATAGAATTTTCTTAAAAGCAAGTCTATAGATGTATCCATAATTAATAGAAATACGATCGAGTATAAGAAAAAAAAATCATACTTTTGAGATCCAATGTGATATGACATTAGTCTAAAATTACCATCAGGAGGTACAAAAGATAATATTCGCTCTGACTGAAAAAGAAAGAATTTTTATGGAATTACTAAAAAATGAAAAGAATGTAACTGTTTAGAAAAAATATATAGTAATATAAAAGATATTTTACAAAAACCAATTCGTACTTCCCAACGACGAAACCGAACACAAGGATGGAAACTAACATCATCAAAAATTCTTGGATTGACAAAAGACAAACTAAGATCTGGCATTCCACTTAATTTTATGCAACAGTCAATCTATATATATATAAAAAAAGAAAAAACCTGATGTAAGCAATTTATGACATTGTGACATATTTGAGAAAGTTTTAAATAAAAAGAAAATATTTTTATTCTCTAATAATCAACACAAACTTACACATCCTTGTATTTCTGCAGATATAACAGAGCCTCGATTGTCCATAATAGCATCAATTTCTTCAATTATATCAAAATATGCTTCATTATTTGCATACTTTACACCAGTTCTACGCCATGGTATACTAGAAAGCTGACCAGTAGGTAAGGTGGTACTTATGCTGATTAAAAAAGAAAAAGTTCTTCAAAGACATATTGAATTCAAATATAAAATAGTAAAAAATAATTTCTATATACTTCTGTTCATTAAAATGTAGTAGTATAGCAATAAAAATATTGAGAGAATAATTTTTCCACTCAATATATATTTTAAATCACGATATATTTATTAAAGTTATATGACAAAAGTAAGTCTAATTTATATTCACTACTAGATATACAAATATATTACTAAAAATTTATGCACAAAAATCTTTTTTTATTTTTGCTTATTAATACATTTATTTTAATCCCTGCATTAAAACATGGTTTTGTATAATAATAATATAATTTCTTACTTTGATCGACCTGTTACTGTATTTGCAATTGTCCGTAATATATTAGGTGGTTTTATCATCTCTTTCAAGATGTTTGATTCGGTAGCAAGAGGGAATCCATTATCTAACATTTCATCCAAAAGCTGTTAAAATCAAAACAGTTATTTAGAAGCATTAAAAAAAGAAAGAAAATGTAAACTTGAAATTAAAGAAATATTTTAAAAATAATTATACAAAAAAAATCATTCATAAACTCAGTGCTGAATATAATATGTCTAATTTTTCAAATGATTTATAAGCAGAGTAATTTCTCTCTTAAATTGTGAACTCATTAATAAAAATGGATACTTGACTTTTTGAGACCAATTAATTGTTTATTAATGTAGCACTCAGAAGCTACATGAGGGCTATTGACAACAGACTTTGTAATTTTGAGCCCTGGTTCAGTTATGAGGATGACACTAGACTTTATACCCAATCCTCCTAACTTATAGGAGATACATCACAGCAATGTGAGGACTTTGAACTTCGGAAGACCTAACGTGCCTCAGCTCCACTACACAGGTGGTTTTTAGTGGCACCCACAACTTTACAACTTTTTAAAAACAAATCAGACATAGATGTATTTAATGGAAATTCATTTGACTCATAAAAATATTGTAAGAATTTATATTTACTTTAAAGAGATGGAATGCAGCAGTCAAATTTTGCATGCCACATATTTTCAACTTCTCTTTAATATTGGAAAAAGTTACCTCTTACCATTGCATAAAATTTTTTTTGCTATTGCAACATTTCAAGAAATATTTCGAAAAAGACTTGAATAAAAATTAATTCGAAATAAGTATGATGCAATTCTCAATAAGCAACATAATTTATCCAGATATCTTCAATGACCAATAGCGACAAGAGAGCAATTGTCTTCTCAAGAAGCTTCTTTTAAGCCAATCTCTTATTAGTAACAGTTCTCCAATTCTTACATTTTACATTTCTCAAGTTGCACACAATTCATAAATGATTGTCAATTCATTCAATCTTGTAAGGATCTTATTTTCATTAATCAAGATCATCCCATCACCATTTCTGCAAAGAGTAGTTCTGAATTTGAAGTTCCTGCCTCCAGCATTTTTAACTTTTGAAAGAAATTTCTCCTTTTGGATCATTTCATTTGAGCTCTTGAGAAATTCAACATCTCCAAAGAGGTCTTCATGGTATGCCCTTTTTCATCTCCTGTGGATATTTTTGGTCCTTTCTTTTTGTAATACTGTAATTCTCCATTGAGTTTCTTTTATTTTGCATTTCCTATATATATCATTTTTCTTATTAGTGACTGCATAGCGATCTATAAAACCAATTTTTTTCACTATTTTTCTAGGACAATGTAGGCATTATTATAAATCCTAAATTCATTCCATTTTCACTCAATGAACTCAATCTTATACCTTGGGTATCTTTGGCACTAATTTAGTTTACCAAGAGATTGAATTTCAAATCTTGTCATATGAGTTTTTAGTTACTCAGAGAAAAACTTATTCATCTTAAGCTTTATGCATATTCTCAAGTCTTCAAGAAGGTCTAACTCTAATTTTTGCCCAAACCATTAAATGACCAAAAATAAGCATCACTGAATGTTCTGATATCCAGTATGTCAGAAACATGTCTTATGTTTGTCAAGAAGAGGCAAAATCAAAGAAGATGTCTCCATTAGGAGATTTCCTTGTCGTCTTATGCATCCTCTAATGTTGGAAGAACATACTTGCAATAACTATATTGCATTTCAAGGCAAAAATGATGAGCTTCATCCTATTATCAATGGCTATGCCAAGTAGGTTAGATTTTCTGACAATTATTCTAAGTTGCGCCTTTCTGCCAATCTAGGCATTCAGGTGATCCAGAATAATCTTAATATCTTTACATCAAATATATGAACATAAAAATTTCTGACATAAGGTTATGTTAGTTAATGAACAGGGCCCTCTAGTTGATTGTAAAATAAACTTCAGTGTGTGCAACAATAACCTCAAGAGAGGTAGTGTATGGACGAAGAGAAAGTAAAAGGTGACAGTCCACTGCTAGTGTGTGTTTATTGTGTTGAATCAAAACAGGTTATATTTATAGCACATGAATATTTCTAAAAACCAATAATAAAAATTTCTCTAAAATTTGAAAACTTTTTACTTGCCTCATAAACAACCACATAATGCTCTTTAATTAAGGACTCAGTACAATCCCCAAAATAATCTTCAAATGTGTCAACCACTCTATGCAAGAATTCAATAACAAATAGTGGAGATACTGAAATAAAACATATACCACAATTATTTCATGATTAAGTGCATTTTATGTATATTTACATTTAAATAGGTTAAGTAAAAAGGTAAGAACATAATCTTATTTTAATGAAGAATCTATCGATAAATAAAATACAATCTAATAAACATTTTATTTTTTTTTGAATGACAATTACAATAAAACCATATACAAATAAGTACAATGTTATCAATATGTATTTAGCTACTATTAAAATTGTAATTACTATCTCTATAATTAACTGATGAATTTATAGTTTATAAGCTCTATAATAACTTTATATAATGGTTTACAAGAATTATACTTTAAACTAGAAGATGAATATTAATTTTGCTTACCTTCTGTAGTGGTAACAGCAACAAAAAATAGATTACATCTGTATATACTGATTAAGTAGTGATGTGGTGTTGCTATAATTGGTTGAATATCGTCAGGAGAAGCTGCTTTTCTCTGAGCATCAAAAAAATAATCACATACAGATCGATGAATAACACTTTTCCAATGTTTCTCCATGAAAACATCACTAAAATAAATATAATCAAAAATTTTAATAGATAGAACAGGTATGCATTGATTTGTTTAAAAATAAGGTATCTCAGATTTACAGCAAATCATAGGGCAGCTGATCAAATAACAAAACAAAAAACAAGGAAATTAAAAATTGTATATCATTTCTTAAATGTTGCAGATAAAAAAAAAACAATGATATACAGAGAATGTAATTTTGAGCAAAATATTTTTTCAGTTTAACAATTATTTTGTTTTATTTTTGTAACAGCTCAGGAGAAAAAATTTCGTTTTCATTAGTCAAGTTGTAAAATTATAATGTTAAAACTAATGTTATTTATATCATTATAAATTTTTAAAAACTTGTCATCTTGACATATTGTACAATTGTATATCAAACATTTTTTTAATTCAGTGACAGAAGATCATTTTGACAGCTGCTTCATTTGCAGAAGTGGATGCAAAAATAGTCATTTTCTCCACAACAGCTAGAAGTTTTAAATTGTATTCTTTGACAATGGATGAGAGTACTGATACTACTAATATGGTTGATTTTCCATTTGTAATAGAGGTATAAATGATAAGATGATAACTATGTAAATGAAGAAATAGCTTCTTGAGTATCATTAAAATATCATAACATTAAGAAATTTATATATAGTAGTGAAAAAACCCACACTTTTTCTCATTGCCAAAATTACAGATAGTGTCCCAGTGGTAATATGTTTAAATTTTTTTTTTTTTTTTTAATTAATAGAAAATTATGCCATTGTTGTCAGAAACTATTACTTGATGAAGTACCGCAGCATGAGAAGAAAATTGATACATATCAGTTACAAGGACCAAGAAACTATGAGAAGCATGTAAAAAAATCACCAAATTTTGGCTCATACCAGTTGGTAATGTAAATAAGTAAAATTGATGAATTATCCATATAATCAATTTTTTTATCAATATGTTTGAAATGAATTTATCCTATTAGATATTATTGCCCAAATGCTATTACTGCAAAAATTTAGAAAAGTAGTCACCCACGGTTCCCTATAACCAATAAGTTTCAAAATTTTTGTGATAAATATTTAAAAACTAGCTGGTATACCCGTTCTTCGCATGGGTGAACTGAAAAATTAAACACAGATTGAAGGATAAAGAAGTTTTTAATGAGTTAATTTACGTTAATTGCAAATTAAACAAAAAAAGCTTTTTGCATATCTCAGCTGCACAAAAAAAAGAAAGAAAAAAAACACCTATGTTAAATTTTAAGTATGTAGATCTAATAGCAGATAAAAAGGACTTTTTTTTAATTTATAACTCCCCGTAACACTCTTGAGGGTTGATTTTTGAAAATACCTCCCTAAGCTGATCTCTGCTCAGCAAAAGTAACACATTGTTAAAAGTTTTGTGTAATGAATACTTAAAATAGTGTAAATAATTTATATCTGTGAAGTGTAATGCATTAATATTACTTTATGTTGTATTTATTTTATGTTAAAATTGTAATATTCACAAGCAATGCCGTTTCTTAAATTATAATGGCGATTCAATGAAAAACATAGCGAAATGTTAACGATAAGAGTCAAGTTGGCAAATGTCTAGCTACTTTCATAGCTCAAGCTTTATTAGACCCGCCGTGTAGGGGAGCGATGCACGTTAATACTTTATATAACGCATAATGATTTATAGCAGTTTTTTCATACAATAATTTTTTTTGGATCACTACATTAAAAATTAAGGGATATACATAAACAAAATACTCCACTTTGGGAAATTTAATCCGTTACAGCTAATAAATTAATTAAAGATATTCCATTGTAAAATTAATTATATACACCATTCACTTAAAATAAATAGTCAAATCATTTTCTAAGGTCTTCATTAACATACAAAAACACAAGACATTTAAATTTTGACATAAACTATTTATTCAGGACAAAAATAATAATCTTTGCAATGCACTGAAAACGCCGTCAGTTGAAAACGTAATATCTGCTACAAAACTATTCACCTTCCCTGCTAAAATACTCATCATAGATCCCGTGCTGCCATATATCTTGGAAGAGTAGATTTCAAAGAATATTCCTGCTAAGTATTGGTAGGATATTCCTTCTAAGTTGGTGTGGTGTGGTAGTTAGGAGAAGGGGGTTCCAGCTCAGGTGTCATCCCCGTCACTTGACCATGGTTCAAAATTACGTGGTTCGTTGCCAAAAGCCCTCGTGTAGCTGAACAGTGTGACATTAATATTCACTCACTCCAAAAAATACAGTACAATAGTTATAATTTTTATACTTAAAAATGCAATATCTTCCTATTCAATTAAAATTATAGCATTATAATTAACTATTAACCACAAACAAATTTTGAATATTTGTCAAATGATGTAGTGTGAAAGAGAAAGTTTATTTACTTTAAGTACCAGAACCGATAAAAGCATTTATTTTGAAAAAAGATCAATTTTTTTACTACCAAATGTGCATAATAAAATCATAAAAAAAAACCCCATTCAAATAAAGAGAGAATTATAACAACCCTTCCCTACAAAACCTAGTTTTATCCTGAAATAAAAAAAAATTTGGGATTATGCTGATCACAGGAATTAATAAGAAGTGAGCGCCTTGCGTAGCCAAAACAAAAAGTGTTTCTTCTCAAATAAAATATAGATATACACTGTCGCGGGCTTTTTTGCAGTGCATGCCAGAAATACTTGCAGATGGCAGAATTTTTTCCTACTTACTTGACAAATATCGTTATATTTTGGGCACTTCACACAGTATCTTTATAAATTATAGCCTATGTGTTATTCTGATGTATAAGCTATATTACTGTAAAGTTTCATTAAAATCCATTCAGTTGTTTTTTGTGTGAAAAATGGACAAACATCCTCACAAACTTTCGCATTTATAATATATATCTAGATAAAACCAAGTTCTGCAAATTTTCATGATGACTGTCAACTTATAAGTGTTAGGGATTGAATCATAATATAATTCAGAAATTACTTAAATGCTAAGATAATTATAGCAATATATACATTACAGAAGTGGCTCAGTTGAAGTCAAATGTTAAAGTGATTTTATTATGTACTTAAATTGTTTACGATATTGAAAGCAAGATTGACATCTGAATTGGGTGGTACCATCTGGCTGTCCATTTAAATGGTTTAAACCTATGTTTTCAAGGTAAAAACAACTTATCTGCAGAATGTTTTAATCAATTAACACATTTTGAATAAAACTAAAATCAGGCAAACCCAAACACATATTTTAAAATTCAACAGGTTAGTCAAATATAATCTAAAAAATGGGCAATAAAGACAGCTTTATTCTGAGATTTTGACACAAAGAATCGAAAAGGTGCACAAAACTAAAGTTGACAGATATATTAAAATACTTGAAATGAAATAAAAAACATACTATTCGAATGAATTCTAAATACGATGAAATTTCATTTCTGGCTAACTTTCCAAATTTAAAACTACAAAGTTTACCTTCACCTCAATTGAGAAATTTTAGTTTATGATGAAATACTTGTTTCAAAACTAAGATTTTTCAAAATTTAGAATGATTTAATTTAGCAAACTATAGTTATTATACTGAATTCAATTAAATAAGTTTAACAATTTATTTGAGATCATAGTATTAATAAACAGAAGAATGTTAACATCGAATATAGTATTAGCAAATGCCTATAACTTATTATCTGACGCGGCCTCTAAATTCGCTCTCATAGCACAGTACCAGCTACAAAAAATGATTAAAATTTCAATCAATGTATCAGTTAACTGCTATCTAGAACAGAGGTTTACTCACCCCGAAGGATTTATAATAAATAAACTATGTATCATTGTAACACTTTTTGAAGACCGAAACTCTTATTTTTGTTGACGTCCGAAACCAACAGGCTGTATTTGTGTATTCACTTCGTTTCATAATGCATCTGTCATGTATGATAATAAGTTAAGCAAGAATTTTTAAAAATAAAAGTTTCAGATGAAAATATAAGGTTTAAAGCATAAGAAATGCTTAACTTTTTTCTTTGCATTGATTGTTGAGAGAGATAATTTAAATAACTACGTTGATTGTCTAGTTTTTAAATACAAAGTTTAGTATTGAAAAGTGGCAATTTGATAATGAAATTTGTTATATAACATTGGTTCCGTTTCTATGTTACGTAATTTGTATACAGTCAATTTCAATTTCTCGGCGGTAAATCATATATATTCTGGCGGTAATGTTTTTTCCTACCTTTTTGTTTAATTAAATTAGCAGAAAATAAATATAAGTTGCATCTATATTTAAATTGCGCGTAATAATATAATATTATGCGTGTAATAATATTTTTTAAAAATATTTTGGTGCAATTATGATGTGAATGCATAAAGGATATATGAGCGTAGTTTATAAAAATTCCTCAAGTAGTTAAATTTCGTTTTGATAAATTTTTCAGTTGCATTAACATTGAAATGTATGTAAAATGTTTATTGATTTCTATTTTTTATGTTGTTGATTTCATAGTATTTGTTTCTTTTAAGCGGATTTTGAATTTTACGTTATGTAACTTCGTTAGATGCAATATATTTTTAAACTCTAAATAAATTCAGGTGTCAGGTGTGCAATAATGCAATTTTGAATTGCTTTTAAGGTTGATTTCAAAGAACTCTAGTATCATGATTTTTCTACATCTGTTTTTTATTCTCTCAATAAAGGTTTAAAAATCATTGAAGCATTATCTACAGATTAAAAGTGTATGAATTGTTAATATTTTTATAATGCAGAGGAAAACAATGAAATTTATTTACTCAGATATAGATTTAGTTGTACCATTTGCATATGTATTTTCTAAACATATTCTCGCATTAAAGAAACTGAAAATTCAAAAGTAGACTTAACAAGTGGTCAAAACAAGCATTTTTGAGTCAAAAACAAGCATTTAAAAAGCCCCCCCCCCTTACAAATATGGTGAAGGATATATCTAAAACTTTCTTGAAGAAAAAAGAAAGATCTCTATATTGAAGGATATGTAATAAATGGAACGTAATATTAAAAAAATTCAATCTGTTGAAGGTGTACATAAAATTAAGTTTCAATTATTTATTTCAGACGAAACCATTTTTGTAGGTCAGTCTTTATAATATATAAAATAGCAAGTAGAGAATAATACAAAGGTAGTTTTTTTAATTCAAGTACTAAATCAAAGAGCATAATTTAAAATTAATTTTACAATTAGCTAAATGAACTTTATAAATTTAAAGTTTTTGTAATTGGAAATATTTAACTGCTTGTTAAAACAGTTTAATGTTTTGCTGAGTTGAAATAAATAAATCTTAATATGTTAAATCAAAGAATTAGGATATTTGCCTATAATTAGTTGATGTATTTTTTTTTTCAATTCTTTGTTTAAAAACTCAGCATGTAGAACATATTCCTTCCCTTCCTCAGTGGCTCAACAGCTCAGGGTGGACCTTGGCCTTCTCAAGAAGCCTTTTCCAGGCTAGCCTTCTTCTTACTAGTGTTCTCCAATTCTTAGTTCTCAAAACTAGGAGATCTTTTTCTGGACCATCAATCCATTTAAGATTTGGCCTTCCCTTTCTTCATGTGCCAATTGGTTGGGTAATGAATACTTTTTTAGTGGTGCGGTTTTCATGATTCTGACAACGTGACCTGCCCGATTAATCTGTTGTAATATAGAACATATTATGTCAATAATATTATAACCAGTGCCGGTTTAAGCTCATTTAGGGCCCTGGGCTCAGAAGAACTATGGGTCCCCTTAGCATTGATGGATCAAAATTTATACTAGAAAGTCTGGTTAAGTCCAACTTTACGGGCCCCTGGGCCCTCCCCCCTCAAGTGCCCAGTGGATAAACCAGCACTGTTATAACATGATTTAAAATATTAACAGGACATAAAATACACTTGGCTGATCTTAACTCTGGTTCTGGAAGGGGGGGGGGCGGTTACAAAGGGTTCCATTTTCCTTGTTGGAACCTTTAAGTGATCTAATTGGACATGGTATCAATTATTGGCTAATGGTTTAATGAAGGACTTATGTGTTAGGTTATGTTGACTGTACCATTGGTGATTTTACTGTTACTGTAATACTTGTGTGGATGTGTACATACCAAAAAGTGAAGGGAAAAAGTATTCTCCTTTATGAAACAAAAAACTGCAGCTCCTTAAAGAATCTAGAGATATGGCTTACTCCACCTGCCTGATGAAGGATTGTATTGAACCTCGTAAGTAACAAGCTTTCTTGAATAATGCTATTTAGGAGGCCAAATATTGAGCCTTCAGTGGTTTTGGTAAGGGCTCCATTTTCATAAAGATACACTAAGTGTTTATCACTTCTTCTCTAGGCTCAATAATCAAAAAGAAAAATGAATCTAGCCCTTTAGGATAGCAGATAGATTTTCCACAATTGAGAAAGAAACAGCTGCTGTATTTAATGCTCACTATGCTAACATGAGTAAATATGGACCTTCTGCTTGGATTTCAAAGGATCATCTCAACAGCCTTAATAAAGAACTAACTGACTTGTTCAACAGATCTCTTTTGGAATAAGAACTCAAATATGGAATTAGATAATTGCCATACATAAAGAGTGCAGGACCATGTGGAATCCTACTGGAGTTACTTGTCCATCTTGTGGTAAGGAGTCCATGAAGGTCCTACTCAGGCTTATTAGCCTAGAGATATTCTTAGCATGTGGTATAAAGGAGAAATTGTACCTATTCTCAAAACTAGGTTAGGACTCAAAGTGTATTGGCTAGCTTTCATTCAGTGTTATTTACTAGTGTAATATTTAAACTGACTGCTTTATAGAAAATAGACTCAATCACTTCTTGAGTATAGAAACATTGCACAGATTTCTAGACTCAAATAGGAGGTAAAAGATGGCTTCCATCTTAAAAAGAAAACTGTTGCAGTGATCATCGAATTTCAGACAGCCTTTGATAAAAAGGCTACTCAGGAAATTAATATTGGTGTCTGTGGAAATGTGTGTCACTGAATTAAATCAATTTTGGATCAGCATTTTATGAGAACTAAATGTAGAACAACTGTCTTTGTTTGTAGGCAAACTAGACGGCTTTTCAGGGCTCAATTCCGAGTCCTACTTTAACATTATGATCAATAAGTTAGTTCACTATGTTAAGCATTTGCATCCTGCAATGCAAATTCTTCTCTTTGCTGAAGACCTTATTTTATGGTCTGCTGACCAAAACATCCATATTATCCAGGACTTAACATTGCTCTTGATACTCTTTTGACTTGGTCAAAATACAATTAAATTATTGTAATACAAGTGAGACAACTTCAAGTTTTTACTCAACGTACCAAACCCAATCATATTGAATTTTTCTATAGAGACCAAAAACTCCAGAGGACTCAAGAAACTACTTATTTGGGAATTGTTTTGGATCCCAGGCTAAGTTGGAATAAACAAGCCAACTGGTTTCTGAACATTGACTATTAGAGAAGTTGACTGCTTAAATGGTTTAAACTGGGGTACTATGTGCAAGAGATTTACTCTGTACCACTTATAAATCTTATATTGGACTTGTTGTTGAGTATAGTAGAGAACTTATAACTGTTTCTTAGTCTACTCAAAACAGGGTTGTAACTGCAAAAATATAATTAATTCCCTTAGAATCATCACAGGTTTTCTACTCTTGTCCAAGCCATGCACTTGCAAACTTGAGCTTCTACTTCATCAAAGGAAAATAAGTGCTCTGAAGTTGGTTGGGAGAATTGATGAGACTTGGAATTCTGAAAGACATACAAGCTTGCAGATTGTAGATTGAAAGTCCTAACCTATCATCTTACATGTGATTAATTAAACATCTTTTTTTTATATTTCAGTTGTTTTTTTACAGACAATTCCTGCTTGAAACTGTATGTTCCTATGATATTTGAACATAACAAATCATAATTTAGACTTTGTTCTACTGGCCAGTAAGAAATCCTACACTGAGACAGAATTGAAGATAGATCATTTTGTCCACTATTGAAGAAAGACCTCTTACATCTCACTAGTTGCATTTGTACATTAATGGATCTGTTTGTAATGCTGATGCTTGGGTTGGTGCAACTTGTAGCTATGGTGATGCTTAAGTGGCTGCTTTCTTAATAGTTCTGACTGAAATCACAAAAAGAGATAAGAAAATTGCGATGTTCATCGATTCCTAGTCACTATTAAAGCAATTTCTTTAGTCTTACTTTAAAAATATAATCCTGTAATTAGTTGTCAACTTGTGATTAATTATTTAATGGATAGTGGTTGAAATGTTGCCATACAGTTGATTACGAGTCATTGTGGAATCATGGATAATGAGTTTACTGACACACTGGCCAAGATAGCCTCTGACCTTACCCAACCTGATCCTCCTATTTGCTGTCAAAAGTGATAAAATAGTCATCAGTGCTAGATTTAAGGTTCATTTTCGAGAGAAGATTGGGGAATCTGTGAAAGGGAAGAATTGGATTTTCTTAATGCTAGGTTCCATCCCTTGTGACCTGTCACTGTTGCTAATTTTAGAATAAAACTGGACGACTATCTCATAAAACACCTGTCCAGATTCTGTTTAGTAGGTTCTCTAATTTGCTCTTTATGAAATGCTAAAAACATGTGCTGAGATCATTTGGTTTCTAGTTCTGGACTCGGTGAGGTAGCAGCAGCTAATGCTGCTAAAAAATCCTTGTAAATTTTATTGTGTTTCTGATCTGTATTAGGTTGGCTGTCATAGACTGATAGTGGTCATGCCTATGACTAACATGGGATTAAAAAAAGATTTAAAAAGCAAATAAAAGAAATAAGCAATCTAAAACATATAATTATCGATTTATTATTTTATTTGCACTTGAAAAAATGAAAGTGAAAAAGCATTAGGGTTGCATAACCATTTATATAAGTGACAATTACATAACACACTTATTCTGTTAAGTTAAAGGGTTTATATGTTAAATATTAAAAGTTATTTTTTTCACTTATTCTAGTCTTGTCATTAACTTTTAGGTATAATTATTAAATTAATTTTGAAGATATTAATAAATAAAATAAAAACATTCTTAATGTTATTTATAAAAGTATTCAGCTTAGTTTTTGGATTTTTGATTGGAGTTTTTTAAAATTATAATTTTGTGCATTAAAGGCTAATTTATCTTATTTCATTATTCAAGTATTTTCTATTTTACAGAGAATTACTCCCCTGTTGTGTAACCTAAGAGCTGTACATTTGATAAAGGGGATAAAAATGTCCTCTGGCAAACAAAAAACTTTAGAAAGTTTTGGAAATCCTGCAAAAAAACAAAAAACTGATGAGACAGAAAATGATGGTCAAGAATTAATTAAAGAAATTAAACAGTCTAGGTTATCATTTGCTGCATCTATTAAAGAATTCAAGTTTAATAAGAAGAGAGTCAGGGTACTTTCGGATGCTAAGGATATAGCTGAAAATGCTGAATGCATCGTATATTGGATGTCAAGAGACCAGCGCGTTCAAGGTATTTCAAAATGTCTTACTGTTATATTTGTGATAAAATTTTTTTTATAAAACTAAATTATTGATGTTATGTTGTTGTACACAGTGATGTATGGGATGGGTTTAAGTGATAAAAATTTGTAGGTGATAGCACCAAGGTGTAACTTTTATGCTAAAAATGAAAAACCTTTTTGTATGTCGGAGGGGGGGGGGGAATTAGACTCCCAAACCCCACTCTTTTGTATGCCACTGGTTATACATCAATTAGTTATAATGCATCAGATTTATTAGAAGTTATTTATTTTTAAGAGGTTAACAATGCTAAACAATTCTACATTTTTTAATAATTTAAAACAATTTTTTAATAGATAATTGGGCTTTTCTCTATGCTCAGCACTTGGCTTTGAAGTTGGATTTGCCGTTATGTGTTTGCTTTTGTTTGGTTCCCAAGTTCTTAGAGGCTACTATTCGTCATTATCGCTTCATGTTGAAAGGCCTTAAGGAGGTCTCTGAAGTAAGTACTCTCTGATTATATATACTTAATTTAACATTTTGAGTTTATCAGTATTAGTAAATTATTATCTGTAGTTTAAATTCCATACTTAAACTTATTAATTTATAAAAGATTTTAATTTAAAAGAACTATTACATCAAAATCTAAATATTTTAATATTACCTAAATTATTAACTGTAACTTAATTATGAAAATATACTATTGATAACATGTCATTAAATTCGGTGGTGTAACGTTCTAGGGGGGCTCAAAGTCTGACTGCCATTAAGTACCTTTGTAAAATCCCTTGAGCCGTTAAGTACCCGCTGTAAAATCCACGGTAATCGTTAAGTAATTGTTGTAATCTCCATTATGCCACTGATTAAATTGTGTATTGATAACATGAGGAATTGATGATTAATTCTGACACTTGCAAACAAATAATGTTCCTAAAATAATAAGAAAAAATTTATTTAAAATACTAATTTTCCACACCATTCTATATTAATGTGTATGTTGGTATTCAAAGTTCATTTAAAATTGTTGGATATTGTTTTGTACAGTTCTTATGTTTCCTTTTATCTTATATTTTGTAAAAAAAATATTTAAAAAAAAATGTGTCATAAAAAATTAATAGAATTTCTTTTTCATTTGCATTCTCAACAGGTAAATGATCTGCATGAAATAAAAGTTACCTTTTAAATATAGTGTTGCAATGAAAAGATTAAGACTTGGGACTTCAATATCATTAAGTGACTGATAACAATGTATATAATTTTAAAAGGACATCTATTATATTAAAATATATTATACATTTTTCAATGAATTTTTTTAGTATTTTATTCAATTTTTTTATAGTTTGTTTTTGATATTTTTTACAGGAATGTGAATCTTTAAATATTCATTTTCATTTGCTTTTTGGTGAAGCTAAGAAAGTTTTGCCAGAATTTATAAAGGCAAACAATGTTGGAGGCGTGGTTACAGACTTTTCTCCGTTACGAGTTCCTGCAAAATGGGTGTCAGATGTTTTATCTAAGTTACCAGAGGATGTACCTCTATGTCAGGTTAGTACTTTTTATATGAAACATGTTCATTACAATATAGTAATGTTTATATATTTTTTTTAAAATTCATTTGATCTGATTTATGGTTTGGGAAAATAAGTTTTTCATTTTCAAGACTAAGTATTACTTATTTCAAGTTGTTCTTTTAGAAACAATAAAAATTTGTAAGTGTTTAAATTATTCGTATGTAATCATTTATCGTATATTTTTTCATCAATCTAAATGTTTAATTTAGTGTTAAATGAATTTTTTAAAGTCGCTTAAATTCAATTTAAATAATATTTCTATGCAGCAATATTTTAAAAGAGCAGTAAAATTTTATCATTTTTAAACCGTTTCATTTTTAATTGTTACTTCGTATTATATTACAAGGGATTTTTGTATTTTTAGCATTATTTGTTTCATTGTATTAAAATTAAAGATTCATTCTAAAAATAGTAACCTTATTTAATAAAATATTTCTTAATCAAAAGCCGTTACTTGTATCTCATATGAGACATTATCTCTTCCTTTTTGGCTGAAATTCTGTATGCTGATAATATTGTTGCATAAAATACTTTGAATTGCAGAGAATTTTAGTAATGTATCTGTGTAATAAGTATTTCATTTATAACATATGATATACTATTTAATAACTGAAAATAAAACATATAATTAATATATATATTAAAAAAATATTTTTAAATCTATTTGTTTTTTTTTAAAAAATATATTAATAAGTATTTGTGATAAAAAATAAATTTTTTAAAAATTTTGTGTCGCATTGGGCTTTGATTTATCTTTGCTGATAATTTTTTGTTTATTCACCATAAATGTGTATGCTGTAGCTTAAATTATCATATATACTCAAATTCCATTTTTATTTGAATATGTTGCTAATATTTAAAAAGGATTGTTATGATTGTGGGATGTATGAATTTATTTTCTCATAAAATGTGAATTATTTAAAATTTATAGAATTCTTTTCCCATTAACAAAGATATTTCTAAAATATATTATTAGGAGATATATTCTCTTTAACATTGTTATTTTAATTTTTAAAAATTTGAAACATTATTAATTTGCTAGATTTATTGTTTTTAAAAAAATAAAATTTTCAAATCTTTGTTTAGATGTCCATAGAAACAATTTTTTTACATAGCTCAATATTTTTTAGGTTGATGCACATAATATTGTTCCTTGTTGGATTGCATCTGATAAATTAGAGTATGGAGCTCGAACAATCAGGAAAAAAATTCATGACAAGCTTAAAGATTTTCTCACTGAATTTCCTCCTGTTATTAAACAAAAAGAAACAGCTAAGTGCATTTACCAGGTACTAATAATTTTGAAATTAAAAGTAGATATTAAGTAATTTAAATATAATGTAAACTAATTTTAAAAAAAGTATCTGCTTTATAATTTGAGAAAAATTAATATTTTGTATTGTTTTAAATAATTAATTTTCTCAAGAAATGAATAAAAAATTTTTTTTTTCAGTAATTGAATGCTATTTTAAAATGTATTGTTTTCAATTTGCAGAATTTTTTTCGACTAAATTTTCATATAAAAAGTCCATCTATAAATCTCTAAATAAAGAAACTTTTATAAATTGGGTACTAAATCTTTTTCTTTTATTTTATTTAAACAAATCAATATTTAATATATTTTGCTAAGTATATTTTTCCCATTTTATACTGTTATTTTTTCTGGCATTTAAAAATGAACATGAATAAATACATTTTAGTTACACATAAAAAATATTCTTGTATTGGTACTATACATACAAAACAAAAAAATTTGAAATGAGATCAGCCTTTTTTAATTAAAATAAAGACTAAAGCATTAACATTCTTAATGGATAAATTTTCTTAGTTTTTGTCCTGTAACTAATGGATTTATACTTAAACAAATGGTGCACTATAATTAAATAAAAATTATTTTATTTTACAATATGAATTGATACTAGGACATGTGTAAGGACCAGTTTAATAATTTTTCTGTGCAATGATGTATCTTATGCTGAGAGTTTTCTGTTTTCATACTGAAATTTAGATTATGAATTGTTAACAATTTTTCTATACAAAAGAAATCAAACTAATTGAATTAGATATAAATGTTATTAGAAGATAAAATTCTACTTGAATAATTAGTATTTATGTATAATTATAAAATCTTTTAAAACCAATTTATAAAAAATAAACTGATCAATATATATATATATTAAATAAAATGAAATTCTTCCAAAAATAATATAAATAAATTATAAATTACAAATTATCCAAGAACGAATTGTGTTTATTTTAAGTGCAATGTCTTTATCTGAAAATCTTTGACATTAAGATATTTGTGCTTTAGTCTACTGATTGGGACAAGGTTGAGAGCAATTTAGAAGTGAATATGGATGTGAAAGAAGTTGCATGGGCCAAACCAGGAACTACTGCTGGCCTTTTGCAAATATCTGAGTTCTGTAAAAAGAGATTGAAAGGTTTTGGTGATCTTCGCAATGATCCTACAAAAAATAACTTAAGTAATTTATCTCCATGGTTTCATTTTGGTAAGTACAATTTTGTAGTTGACATGTATCATTTTAAGTAAAATTAACCACATTTAAAAACATCAAGATAAATAGTTTATTAAAAGATATGTATGCTTGAATTAAATATATATTTTTAATATATTTAGAGTTAAGTTTTAAAAATTTGCTCCTCTTTACTGTATATTTCCAAATATAAGCTGTAAATACATTTTTTCTTCAAAAATTAACCCAAAATTCAATACCCATACATAAACCAAATTGAAACAAAAATCCCTTTAATTTTCAAATGTTTCACCTTAAGGGCAAAAATTTTGCCAAGCAAGTAGAATATGTGAAATATTTTCCAATGAAATTGCAATAAAGTAAAACACCAGACATCTACATAGATAATTTTATTTCTAGTAACTCTATCTGAAGCTAACACAAGTTTTCCCCATTAGTTTGTTCCCTTGTACATTATTTGTTCTAGTAATACATTCTGTGCCTTTTTTTTGTTTGGAAAATGAGCAGTTAAAGAATAAAAATTGTATAGGGTGGGAGATCGTTGACCCGTTTTATGACTCCTTGCACGTGGATCATATGCATTTAGACATCCCAATGAGTGAATATAAATTTTAATGAGTTTATTTGGAAACGGTTCTTCCATTGACTTTAAAGAATTTATGTGACATGAATAAAAGTTCCATTCAAAATACCCCAAAAGTTAAAAAGATTAAAATCACTATTACACTTTTGGAATCACTATCGGAAAATGTTAAAGAAACCATTTTTTCTAAACTACATTTTTTTCTGAGATTTGTAGATCTGTATATAAGCCTACCTTCATATTTTAGCTTTAAAAAGTTCCAAAATTTCTCAGCTTATACATGGAAGTATAGGGTAACCAAAATATGCAAAGTTTTTTTGTTCTTACTTTGTTTGAATCTAATTAAATACTTCCATAGATTATTTCTTTAAAAAATTTGATTTTAGATTCTTTCTTCTTTTTTTTTTATTATTTTTTTCATATAAGTTTCTTACCTTCTTTCAGGGCAAATTTCAGTTCAGCGAGCAATATTAACTGTTCTCAAATATAAAAGTAAATATGGTTCATCAGTGGATGCATTTGTTGAAGAAGCTGTGATACGAAGAGAGCTTGCAGATAACTTTTGTTATTACAATAAAAAATATGATAAAATTGAAGGTATAATTTTTCAATGTATTTCCTACTACAAAAATATTTAAAATTATATATACTTACTTATGTGTTCATGTATCAGGTGCATATGATTGGGCAAAGAAAACTCTAAAAGATCACAGTAAGGATAAAAGGGAGTATATATACACAAAGGAGCAGTTTGAAAATGCAAAGACTCATGATCTGCTTTGGAATGCAGCACAAGTATGTAAATGAATAAAGATAAATTAATATATTTAATAAAAAAAATATTATTTATCTTGATTAATTAAATAATCAACTATAATTTTCCAAAGCGGCAAATGACAAGAGAAGGAAAAATGCATGGATTTCTGCGCATGTATTGGGCCAAGAAAATATTAGAATGGACCAATAGCCCTGAAGAAGGCTTGGAATTTGCAATTTATTTTAATGATAAGTATAGTCTGGATGGCCGTGACCCAAATGGTTATGTTGGTATGTTCACATTAAATGTTAATTCCCATTAATTGGATATAATTTTCATTTATTTCCAATAATTAATTTTGCTGTGTTGACTTTCTTTTGTAAATTAGCCTTCATTTATGTTGAATTATTCATAACCATATAAATATATATAAAAAATCTTGTTTACTTGATTTTTAGATGTTTATTTTATTTTTAAGTCTTACAACATGCCCTACAAAACTTCCAATTTTTGACCTTTTGTGTCAAACAATATTTATCTTTTTCTTCCTTCTTTGAAGTTAGGTCTGGATCTTAGATATGCATTTACCCTACATATTTAGTTGTTAGTATAGTAATAATGTTTGATGGCGCTTCATCAAATGTAGCTGACAAAATTAATCCATCTGTAATGATTATATAAATTTTATTAACTGATATTTTTGTCTTCTATTGAAAAATGTTATGGTATGGCTTATTTTTATAGAATACAAGAGCTGCTAAATACTATTAAAAAATGACACTGTTATCTAACTTATTTAGAATCATTTAATGATTCGAAAAGAAATGTAATATAATTACTTTTTTAAACATAATATTCGGTAATGATTTCCAATTTATATTTTTGTTTGATGAAAATTTTTGATTTTTTTTAAAAATCAAATTTTATAAAAGAATATTTTACTCTACAATGGGCTACTCTTTGTAAAAAATATATTTAATTACACACATAGCTAATTTTTTTTTAAAAAAAATTTAATATTAAATTTGAATGAAATGCATTTTTAATTCTAATACATTTTTTTTTTCCCCGAGTCCCAATTGACACTTTGAATTTTTTTCGTTGGCCATCAGTTTGGCATAAGTTTATGCTGCATTTTTTTCTTTTTCTGTATCTGTTGAAAATTTTAGGAAATTAAATGAGTGTAATTTAAATTTCAGTATAAAAAAATATACAATTTTTTGATTTTTTTTTTTAAATTAAATTTGCACACCTGCCTTCTTTTACACAGGGCTACGGTAGCCCAGTGGTCAAGGTATCGGATCATGGCAGGCATGTCATGAGTTCGAGCCCAGTACCACTAAAGACCTGCTGTGTAGGGGAGCGATGCACATTAAATCTGTCAAGAGCTCAAACGTCCTTCCGTTGGTGTGGTAGTTAGGAGGCAGCTCAGCTGTCGTCTTCGTCATTTGACTAAGGTTCAAAATTATGAGGTCTGTCGCCAAAAGCCCTCATGTAGCTAAACAGTGCGACGTTAATATTCACTTAACTTTTATGGCTACGTCATACCCATTTACGTAAAACTTCCATCATCTGCTGACTGTTTTCTCCCTTACAGCTCTTATTTAATGCCTCCAACTCACAACTACTGGAAAATAAGTTGATAAACACCTGAGAATCATTATACTTGTATCCAGAAATTTTTTAAAAAATTAATGAAATTTATCCTATTTTCCTTCATATGTATTTTTTAACTGTTTTCTGATTCATAGGTGCAGTTCTGTTAAGTGGAGCATTATTATCATTTTCCCTCTCTAGCAACCTTGCTTTGCAGGTGTCTGTATTTTTTTAGCTTCAGACAGCTGAAAGAGATTTTTGTTGATTGTTCTGTTTATCATGTTGTCTGACAAAGGCAAAATATACATTCAGGTGTAAAAAGAATGTAACAAAAAGGAATTTGATTTTATTACCTTATACAAAAAGGTGACAAAATATGCATTTAGTGATGTACGTCATATATTGACACACATTTATTATGGTGGTCTATATATTGCCTGTCACATGAAAACTTCAAAACATCTCCCAAATAAGAAATCAAGTAGAAAATGCTCAAAATTCTGTCTCTATGAAATATTTATCTATTTAATAGATATATTCTATTACCTAAAGCTTTCAAAGTTTGCACAATGAAAAAACCTTGAAAAATATCTGATTAGCTGTTAATTTCTGAATGTGTAATGATTGTTTTAATAAATATAATCTAAAAAAATGAGTTATTTCATTGTATTTTTTTCATAAAAGTATCTTTATTGTAAAGTCATTACTTTCTTGTATGTAATTATATACATATCTTTAAATTTACTTTAGTGTATTAGTTTTTATAAAGGAAGTCAATTCATAAGTAGTTTTCTGTAAATAACTCGCTTATCAAAATATCTTTATTATGAAACTATCTTGTTATTTTAAAAACATTTATGTTTCATGAGTTGTTTTATGCTTTCTCATTTCAAAAGTTGGCAGGTATGCATTTATTATATATTTTTATTAGAAAAAGATTGATTTAAACTCTAGTAGGATTTTTTTTTAATTCTAAAATGGATGTTTTTGGAAGTAATGACTATGTATCGCCCTTTTACAAAAATAAACTTTTTTTAAATAGGTTGTATGTGGTCTATATGTGGCATTCATGATCAAGGATGGGCTGAACGAGCAGTTTTTGGAAAAATACGCTTTATGAACTATAAAGGTTGTCAGAGAAAATTTGATGTCAATGAATTCATCAGAAGATACAGAGAAAAGTAAATTTATTCCCACTGAGAATGCTGATTTGATAAATACCTCATTCATTTTATCTGTATTTTCTTTGTATTATATTCATATTTTTAGCAATAAACATTTTAAACTTGATTCACAGTTAGAATACCATTTGTGATCTAAAATCTTTGCACTTCTAATCCAGTCAATTTCTCTTCAACAATGTTAAATAATGGATTGTTTAAATACAATAAACATGAATAAAGTGTTGCATTTAGTGAAAATTTCTTGAACAAAAATAGCAAGAAGAAATTTATGGAAAATTCAGTCATACAGTCTTATTTTACTGATGGTACAACCTGAGAAATATAATTGTTACAACTTATAATCTTTACAAATTTTCTAAGGAAAAATAATTTAAATTAAACAGATATATTACAATCTGAAGGAAAATTCTTTGTATTTTTGTTTCAATACTTCCTACAATTAATGAAACAAAAAAAAAAAAAATCGATAAATTTCTTTTTTTTTTCCTAACAAGTCTCATTGATTGATTGATTTCACAATTTGGAAATTGTAAAACTTTTGTTGAATAAGAGATACCATGTTAAAGGTTAGAGAAATTCACATTGTATGTTATTCATATGCTCTTGTAGAAATCACATAACTTCTCTGTAATGTTACATTTGTGTACAAAAATATTTGCTTTTAAAATAAAAGTCTTTTAAAGTATTAGATGGACTGAATTTCTCTAAAAACAAAGTGTTTTTTTATATTGTCATTTTTATGCTCCTTAGTTTTTAAATTATTTATTCTAAATGTATACTTAGGAGGGAAAATGCCTCTAACAATTTAAAGAATTTATTATTCTATTATAAATTATTATCTTTGCATAAGATTGAAATAAAAACTTTTTACTTATTTGAGAATGCATGTAAAATGTATTTTAACTATGATGGTAAACTTGTCGCATTTAATCTTTAAGAATTGTTAGGATCTTCTTACTTTCAGTTTTAAGAACAGTGAAAATTAACAAATTTTGAAGAGTATGTCTGATTTCAAAAAATAACTGTAAGCAATACTTTTATAAGTGGGTAAATGAATTTTTTTATTTTCTATATAGATAATTGTCTCAGCTTTGAGAGAAATAGCTGAAACTTACAAATTTTTATTTTTTTTAGTATTCTGAAATTTTTGTATTAATTATTTCGAACTAAGTAACAAAGAAGTGCCTCGTTTTATCCAGTATTCTTTTGCTCTTTTTGTTCTTAAGTCCACGCTAAAAAGGAATGATGAATTTCCTTTATCATCTACTCTTTTCGATGTATAATAGCAAGGGCAATCATAAACTCCTGTAATTATAGAAAATAATGTTATGAATTGAATTTAGAGTAATTTATTTTATTGTAAATTAGCTCAAAATTTTCACAAAAATTCTATTTATAACTATTTGTTACACTCTGCAACTATAAATAAATTACAATACTTCAATTCATGAACCTGAAATTTACTAACTATATTTGAAAACAATCTTAAAATATATGCAAATATTTCTGTAAAATTCAAAGGTTTATTTTTGAAATATTCTCTCACCTCTTACTGAAGATTCAGTTACTGGTTTGAAGAGAATCACTGGCATCGTAGCAATTAAATGTAGAGGTTCTGATTCAATCAAAATGCTATTTGTTTTATCCCAACCAGCACCTTCCAACAATAAACCACGTATGTATATTCCTTCCTAAAAATTAAATTTTATTATTGATAAACTATTTTTTAAAATAATTTTATAAAAAACATAATCAATTGATTTCATAAAAAGTATTTAGTGTGCATACATTTATTTCAATTAATTTTCTACTATTACTACCGTAAAGTACGGCGTATAACACGCACTTTTAACACAAAAAATAAGATCGAAATTTACGGGTGCGCATTATACACCGGGTATAAAAATGAGAGCTTTAAAAATAAAAATAATAGAAGAAAAAAAAATAGACTTCTATATATATTGAAAATACTGTTTATTTAAAAGAAATGGCATTCCTTGTGAATCTAAAAGATTGTAGGTTTAGAAGTACACAAAATTTTTTCTAAAGCTTGGAACAGTATCTCAAATAATTGACTTAAACATTTAAGAGCATTACACACATATATTTCAGGTTTCTTCGTGAAGTAGGGGTTGCGCGTTATACAGCGAATATACCAAAAAATGCAACTTGAAAGTATGGGTGCGCGTTATACGCCAGAATTTTACGATATTAATTTTCTATTTGAATGTATGAAGTAGGATTCAAAAGTTCCCGGACTGAGTCTATAACTTAAAAAATATTACTAATCAAATTGCTGAAACACATCCTCTTTCGAAATAAGACCCTCGAGCAACAAACTTTTTCCATAGCTTGTAAAAATCATCGAAACATTTCTATAATGCATTTTTAGCCATGTCTTATAATTCAGCCTGCGACGCACCTTTAACTTCATCTGCAGATTGCATTCAAACGACCCTACAAATGACGTGCTGGCTTAGAAAATAGGCCAAAGTCGCAGGGTGTGAGATCAGGGAAGTAAAGAGGATGTGGCAAAACAGTTGTTTTCGCAAGAAAGTCTGACGAGGAGGGGTCAGTGCGCGGAAGCGTTGTCATGCAAAAGCACGCATGACTGCTTAGCCCACAATTTTAGTTTCTTCTTTCGGATCGACTCGCAAAGGACGCAGGATGTGTACATAGAGTTCATAGTCCGTCCTTCAGGGATAAAGATGAACAATGCCCTGGATATCGAAGAACACACCTCTAGCATGATCTTCCCTTTAGAGCGATCTTGGTGGAATTTCTACTTGCAAAGAGATTGTAGTGATTTTCAAGCGGACGATGCTCGACGATTTCGGGTCGTATGAAATACACAATTTCTCGCCTCCAGTAACAATTCTGCCAAGTAGGAAAAGATCTTTGTCAACAGCCGAGATTAAGTTTCCCTCCATTTCCAATCGAATTGCCTTTTGGTTTTCGTTTAACGTGCGGGGAACGATGTGTTGACATACCCTATGCATGTTAAGATCCTTAGCAAGTATCCGTTGATATGTGGCCTCTGATATCTGCTATTTGCGCTATTGTATAAAGCCTCTTACGTACTGCCGCAGAAACCTTTTCGATGTTATCAGTGGTGCGGGTAGTCTGAGGACATCCAGAGCATCCGTCGTCTTCAACATTTTCCCTGCCTTGTCTGAAACTTCGATGCCACTCAAAAGCTTGTGTTTGCGGTGATGTATCACTGCCGTACTCATACTTCAATATTTCTTAAGTCACCGTAGCACTCTTTCTCATACGTACAGAAAATCTGATATTCATTCTCTGCTCTACAAATACCATTTCTTTCCATCGCCGGTTACTAAATACCTACAAAATACGACCCCGTGATTTCAGAAAAAAACACTTTCAGGAAGAAGAAGGACTCAGTAACACAGAAACGTTATTGTAGTCACTCTACTGCAAAAATTATTCATGTTACAGGCTCAGTTCGGGAACTTTTGAATCCTATCTCGTATAAGGGCCAAAATTCAGTGTGATACCTCTCCCCCCCAATCTGGTCATTTTAGTTTAAGGGTGACGAGAGTTGTGTTTTTTCCCATCATTTTCTCTATAAAGAATTTGAATTTTATGTGTAATTGAACTATATTTGTTAAAATAGTCCCTTTTCAATCTTACTGGTGGAACTTCAGTTATATGGGATTCATCTAATGTAGATACATGGTACTCCCAGATTAATTCTTTTAAAATTACCTGAAAAAAATAAGAAGAAAGGTCATATAATTAATTGATTTTGAAATTTAAGATAGCAATTAATTATATAATATCACATAAAACATACATCACTATTTTTCACCATGATCTGCAATGTTGCATTTAAAATACTTTTAGGAGCAGAAATTCCAGGCAACCAAAGTTTCACTGGCATGTTGCGATTTGAAATCCATTGTGCCAATTGGTTTATTCGAAGATTTAAGTCATGAATCCAGGAACCAAGTGGCTTTAATGTGGGATACAACTGAATATAGAAAGTTACATTTTTAAAATCCATAAACATATGATGAATTTATTTTGAAAGAAAATAATTTTTATTTTTGTTGAGATATAATTAATTGTGGGATATTGAGTGATAAAAGCTTATTTTTCCTTTAAATTATTGAGACAGTCATAAATAATACAGCTGTAAAAAAGGTACAAATATCTGTTAATCTCAGAATAGTTATAAATAGCTACATTACATATGGATCTTTATTACAAAAAGACAATTTAAAAATTCTGAAGTACAATAACAAAACTTTCAAAATCATAAAAATGGAAAAGGTTAATTCAGAATAAATTAAAAGAAATAATAGAAAAGGGGGGGGGGAAATTTAAAAATACAATAGAGAAGTTTCTATTGGTATTGCAATATATATGTGTGTGTGTGTCATGTTTCAAGTCAAAACCAAGGTTATTTTTGAAAACGGTCTTTATTCATCAAGCCATCTGCATGTTCTGTCTCTGAGAGAAAAAGGACGCCAAAGTTAAATCTAAGTATTTTTACCACTTAAGCCCAGATGTGAAGTACTTTCTTAATTATGGGTTATACTTGAAAGTTAATGCTGACATAAAGAATATAAAAAATAATGATCTGGGATCAGAAGTATTTTGAGGTTCGGCCATCTGTTTCGGAGAAACATTTGGGTGATTAATTTAATACTTGAAGATGTAATGGAAAATAAATGTTAAGTGTTACATAGGGCATTTAATTTTAAGTCTAATTTAATTATCCTTGCATATATATGTAGTATATCGATCAGATGGTATTCAGTTTTGTGATTTGTAATCGTGGGAGTAAAAAAACTTCTTGATATTGGTCACATCCTTCCTTTAATTTTAACATCAGGAGATTTACTTTGAGCATGCTCTTCACTCAAGTGCAAAATTACGAGAGAGAATTATTCGTTTTTTAGATTTAAATACTCGAGGAAAAATAATATGTAAATGTATGTAATATGTAAATGTAATAAAAAATTGTAATATAAAAATATAATCATGTGTTCAAGTGAAGGAAATATAAAGCTTTTTTAGAAAACAGATCAGTGTTCTAGGGGAAGTTTTAACTGCTAAGTATAAGGCACACACACACACATGTCAGCTATTATGATATTCTTTAAAAAAGGAATTGCGAATAAATCAATCAAAAAAACTTAAGGTCTAATCCTTTTAATGAGGAATTACTAATAAATCTATCAAAATGTAGGTTTTAATCCTTTCATGAGAGATGAAGTGAGACTCGTTTCGAAATAGGGTATTCGGAATTACGATTTTGAGAAAAAAAATATGAGATTAGAATTTTAAGTATATAAATATTGTTATTATATATATATCTTTAACAAAGACGAATTAAGAAAAATGAACTCCATACAGTTAAAAGAAAATAGAGCTAAAATTTAAAAATATACTAGTTTTTTTTTTAAATATTTGGGATAAAACATTAAACAAATTTTATTTTTCTCTTAATATGTTAGGTTAGAGTTGATAAAATTCACATCATTGGATTTTCTAATGACATTAAAAGTGGTTATTAAAGCTGATGACTGAAGCTCTGTTACATCAGAGTTCAAAAAGGCTTGTTTCGATTTCATACACATATATAAAAAAAGTTCTCATTTGGCAAATATTTCCAATAGTATTTCTGAGAAAGAATTACTAAAGACTAGGAATTGCAATATTGGACCAAAGTTCAATACCGGTATTCGGTATTTTTTAGATTTTAATACCGGTAGTAGAAATTTCAGAAAAAGAAAACACAGGTGTGTTTCTCTGTTTTATTTGTTAGTTTTATTAGATTGTAAATATCACAAAAAATAATTTTTAACATATAAATTATAACAGTATATAAAAAATCACAAAAAAGTAAAGGGACATCTTATTTCTTTAAATCACAAAAAAGTGTGAATATCACTATTCAGTCTGTGGTACTATTACAAATTTTTGAAATATGATCTTAAAAAACATAATGCTTCAGTTGCAGTCATTAAGCCTGGAAAATTTGTGCAAAAATTACCAACTGTTGTAAACGCTCCTTCGGTATCTACGCTTGTTTGTCGTACTGTTAGCAATGCGATATAATTTTTTCAAGTATTTACCTCTAAATCCCTCATCTTCAAATAAATCGATTTCTCGTCGGATTGTTTTGGATATTACTCATTTCTGTATTGTATTTTGGTTTATTGAAATTTTTTTTAGTTTCGCTCATTCTAATTTTTGCTCAAGAGATAATTCCTTTTTCAACATTAGTGTCATCATCTTCGATAACTGCACTGAATTCTTCTGAATATGGATAAGGTTTGTGGGTAAAAAATTTAAGAAAATTTACTATAAAGATCAAATTTGAATTGGTTAGTCTCTTTTCTTCTTTTTCATTTATAAAATCATGATGGTATGCGGTAGCGCACACAGGAATTTTTCAAGGGGGAGGGGGGGGGGGCCGGAGTCGAAAGTTCACCATTCTTGTATCAGGCTCCTTTTGATTTTGTCGATTTTCGGGAGCAAAACACAATAAAAAAACCAATTATTTAATAAATAATTAGCATTAATTAATAAAATTAATCATTAATAACAAATATTTCATTAAATTTTACGTACTATATACTTAGAATTAGAGTCAATCGGAAAAAAAATCAAGGGCTCCCAGGACCCCCCCCCCCTTGTGTGCGCCACTGATGGTATGTAATTACAAGTATGATATTCAAATCCAATGTGAATAACAAACTCCTCAATTTAAAAAACATCGAAATATTACGCACTTGCTTCACAATTACAACCTCGTTTTCACAGATACGAATATCAGACTACGAATCTTCCTCAGTATCGCTCTGAGCTGCAATAGAACAATTTTAGCCCTGCTCCTTGGATAATTCACATATTTTATTACTTCTCTTGATTGTACGAGCAACTTTATATTCACAGTTTAATTAATTTCGCCCGTTAGGGAGACATAAAAACAAAATTGTATAATATTTTGCTAGGTTGGAGATCTCTGAACATATAGTGAGGACAAAAAAAAATTTCTAGTAAATACCGAAAAACCGGTATTACAAAATTGTATAAATGGCTCGAAATACCGGTATTGCAATCCCTACTAAAGACACAGACCCCATAATCGAGAAACCAAAGCAAAGTCCCAGCATTTAAAAGAGAATATTTAAAACAATTTACTTTTTTTTATAAGCCTGAGAAGAGGATCTTTGAGTGAGCAATGAAAAGTAACCATAAAAATAAAATCATTGTTTTAAATAATTTCTTTTTACAAAAAAAAAAAAAAAAAAACCCAACTTATATCCTCATAAGTAACTCTGAGGTTTAGGAGATTGGCTGTATTGTAATATCTGCTTAAATAGAAAATTAAATTTAAAATGTCTTAAATAGTTTATATAACTTTTATTTGTATAAGAAAAAAAAAATTTTTTTTTATCAAAGTGTAAAAACCATCATTATTTATGAAATAACCACAAAATACTATTTTAAATATAAAATATATTATCCTTTAATCCTGAATATAAATAGTGTAAGTATATTGTGTGTATTAAAACAAAAATGGGGTCTATACAATAATTACTCTTATTTATTCATTTTCAAAGTAATTAATATTAAAAAATTGTTCCATAAAGAGAGTATTTTTTTTGCCCCGTTTTAATTTCAAGTATAATAACTCATTTTAAGAGGAGTGCTATAGCTTTTATTGCTCACCATCTCATCTAGCTCTACAACCAATAAATACCAAACATTTATTTTTCAAATATATATATAAGTTAAGTTTTTTAGAAAAAAAGTGCATCATGTCAGAACTCAATGCAGTAGAGTCCCAAAAACTCAGCACTCGTTAATCCAGCATTCCGGAAAAAAGCCCCACACCCTTGCAAGCTCAAAAAAACCCCACGTGCAGACCCATTCCAGAACCAAGCAAGACATTATGTCCGATGCAGAAATTATTGCTATTGTCACAGTTAATGAAAAATAATGAATACGTTAACGTGTGTCGAGAATATCGTACAAACTCCTAAAATAACACGTAGTGAGGAACTTAAGGCTGTTGAAACTGCCCTTCAGTATTTTGAGCTACAAGGTGCGTCGGCAATGAACTTATTGTTCCTTACCGTCTTCGTGATGAAGCGGCAAAATGCAAAGTGCAGTACAGAAGATAACGGGACATTACGCGCACTCCTTGAAAAAAAAAAGGTGCCCATTCCTAAGTGTAAGCATTGGTTGCATCGACATTTCTATGCTACCAATTAAGTTATCGGATACCGAAATGGGAAGCGAGGATCAAATATGGAGTAATCCTTGTACCAACTCATGTAAGGACTTAAAACACCAACGTGTCAACCAAGGGAGCCTCAAATATGCTCTATAGGATTCAGGTCTGGAGATTCATCCAGCCATTCCATTAGTTCCAAACTATGATATTGAAGAAAGTCCTCAACAACCACAGCTCGGAGATTTCGCGTATTATTATCCATCAGAATGAATTCATTACCAATAGTAGTGGTGTATGGATGAATATATCGATCAATGATCTCACTCCAGTAGAATTCCTCCATGGATCACATGTAGGTCAGTGTGACGACCGAGAGAAATCTCTGCCCAAACCATGATTCCATCACCTCTGTAATTGTGTCTTTCAACATTGTTGGATTGGTTGTATCTAGTGAAGATTCCTTCCTGATCAGCAGACACTCTGAATCGCTCTTCAGTGTAAACCTGAACTCCTCCGTGAAGAGTACAGAAGTCCACTACGGTCTGGCCTGCGAAACATGTTCCTTTGCCCAATATAAAGGAGCACATCTCTGTGAATGATTTGGGAGAGCACATAACTGGTCGTTTTGCAAAGAGACTTGCATTGTGAAGATGTTTTTGCACCATTGTAACGAAGATTCTTGTTCCTGATACGACAAAATGATCTGCAAAGAGATGAGGCATCGTAGTGCTTCTTCTTATTCAAGTTGAAAGAAGAAGCAAGCAGTCTCTCACAGGCATTGTAACTTGTGATTGACTGGGAACATGTTTTCTAAATACATAGTGTTTAAATTCCAATTAATCCCACACACAATCGTTGGATCACACTGGGAGCCAATTTTATGACTCTCTAGCAGCATCAGCTTATGACAAGGCCTTTTCCATTCATCCTAATGCCTACCACCTAAATGAATCGAATGAATAATTTCTGCAAGATATTTCTAGACTCTCCTGGATATTGTAAACGAAATTACTAACAACTATTGATGATCAACAGTCATACACATAGCGTACACAACAAGCTACTGGATTTTGCACTTTTTCTCTAATTTCTACTTAAATTAACTTATTACTTTCCATTACTTTAAAATAAAAGATATGACTATCGTTGTTTTATATAAGTTTTTTTTTAAGTACATGGTTATCATTCATGCAAACAATGAAATTTATTGTTGCTGCCATTCGAATTTCTTAACTTTTGGAGGCTAGTGTATTTTATAATTCAGTTATTATCCAATAAGCATGCAATAAAAAATGCAATGTAATTTTTTTTTGTAACTTCATTCATTATTGAATAAAATAAGCTTTTTTAAATAAAATATCTTTAAAAAAAACTGTTGCTTCCTGCTTATAGCAATTAAATATTTGAAATCTATACTTCGAGATATAAAACTATGATTGTATATTTACATAAATAATTGAAATGTTAGGAATATTCAAAAGAGAAACTTTTGTTTTAATCATATTACAAATATTCAGGGAAATATCAGTAATAAAATTAATATCTTGAAAGTTTACTCACAAGGTAAGATACATTTTAAATTTTACCTTTTGCCATTCCTGAGGAACTTCCATTTTCAAAATTATTTTTGAGAACTCTTCAAGCTCATCAGTCACCAGTATTTTACCCAGAGTACTTGCTTCTAGGTCATTTAAAGACTTAGACACTAATTTAAGCAGAACATTATAATGTTTTGCCTGAAATTTGACAAAATATTTGTAAAAATTATTTTTAATAAATTTATATAAATACATTTGAATCCTATTTATTTTTACTTCAGAGAGGAGTACAAATAATTAAGATCTATTTGGGCCTTGAACATAGAATTCATTTTATTTTTTACTCATTTTAGGGTTCTCTACATAATTTATCTCAATAATTATGCATTTATTATTTCATCTTTTTAATTAGTTATATTTTTTGTAAGAAAATAAAGCAACTAAATATATTCTAAAAAGAAGGCTTTTAAAAAAAAAATGGCTCTTGTTGATTTTATTTACATAAATGATGAACAACATTAAATGACTTGAAAAATGTTTTCATTAAAGGCATTTAAAATTATACGTCAAGCATAAAATTTAATGTTCTCATTGTCTGATGCTTTATTTCCCTCCTCTTTTAATAAACTGAGGCAATGAAATCTGCTGTTGAATTTTCTCAATCAATGAACAGTATAAAAATTAAAAATTGGCGTTAACGTATACAAATAAGTTTTGCTTAATGAATAAATCTGTGCATTAAAAAAATGCTTCAATGCATTTTTAAAATTTAATGTGTAAATTTAAAAAAAAATTAATGTAAAAGATAGATTTAAACATTTACCTCTTGAACTAATACTTCACAATAAGGATCGAGTTTTTCTTGTAAGATATCCAAAGCAGTTTTTTCATCTAATAAATTTGGAATTCGTTGTTTGATATCTGATACAACCTTTATGACCTTTAAAAACAAAAATATTAAAATAGTTTTATATCTAATGGATAATTACTATAATGGAGGGGAGAGGGGAGAAAGATCAATAAAAGGAAACATTTTTGTTTGTACTTTTAGTATACATTGTGGTATTTTTGTTATACATCCTTATAAAAACAATGCATTCCAGATTTATAAATGTATACAAAACAGGACATATCATATACCAAACAAATTTTTTTACATAAGGAATAAAGGAAAAATAATATATTACCATTATATATTATATACCATATATATATTACCATATATATATACCATATATATTACCATATATATTACCATATATATATACCATATATATATATTATAATAATATATTACCATAATATATTATATTTTATTATTGCTATATTATACAATAATGATATTAGTTATACACTAGTTAATACCAAGATACAAAAACAATTAGATGAAATTAATTTTCTCATTCCTATCCCTTTTTCCTACTTGGACCTACTTAAAAATCACTAGATTTGATCTTTATTAAAATCCGCCTGAAAAACATTGTTTTAGTCTTTCTAAAAGTGTCACATTGTCTAGTCATTCCACATAATGTTATTATGGTTTGTTTAGGTTTTGTTTGGCTAGTGCTGCTTTGAAAACTGTTCAATACCTTTCTTCTTTCAAGGATTTTCTTGATTAATGATGGCTTCCTCTGTTTTTCCGAGTATGAAGAGAACTTACGTCTTATTCTTGTGCTCCTTTTCCCAAAAGTTCTTGATTCTTTTCAGTAATCAGTTTTCCTTGTGCCCTTTCACTTTCTCCACATCATCTACATTTAGATCAATGTTTTTACCCAGAGAAATGATATCCTTTTATAGAGGCACAACCACAAATAGTGACATCTTAAGACTTCTTGCAAGCCTTAGGTTGCTACACAAAAGTAGGTCCCACTTGCTATCCTTTTATGTAGACAGAATATAATATACATTGTCAAATACTCATACAAGTGGTAACCTGTAGCAAATAAATGTGCATGACTCACAATGTCACAAACCAACTCGATTGATGGCCTCCTTTTGACTAATTAAGTAACGCTGGTGTATGGTGGTAGGCCTAAGGCCTAGATGTGAATGATGGCCATGGTATAAGGCAGTCCCTGTGGTCAGTTGGTATTTACTTTGAAATTTACAGTTTTTGGAGAATACATCCAGAAATAACATTTGTCTATTAAAATTATTTAGAACATGTTCTTATTAAGGCCAAGATGAAGCCTTGGGCCCAGTTGCCCCATGCCTTAAAACATCTCTTGACCTCAAAATCCATTTTATTACTGCTTCTGGCCACAAATACCGTCAAGTAGAATTCTATATTCTATAAGAAAGAAACTATTTATCAGGATTTTACAAGGAGAGATATGCAATGGATGATAATAAAGTGATTCTTCTAAGATTCTCACAGTGTTTATATAGTGTGAAACCTGAATTCAGAGTTGACTAAGAATATAAGGGCACATTATTTGATACAAGCGAGTTAAACAGGACCTATATCAAGTTAGACTTATGTCACAGTAAACATATGTGAATATGTTTTTTTATTATGGTAAACACATTTGAAATTTTTTTTATTCAAATGAAATTGAACTTGCTTTAAATCAGCATCAATCAACACTATTAAAAAAATTCTCATGATTTTTTTTTTTTTACTGTTACTCATACACAAAGAATTAATTTATAATAATTAGTAGGTATCTGAAAATGTTTATTATTTTGAGAGTTTTCCTTTTTAACTATAATTTTTAGAACCATTAAATTAACATTACCTGTTTTTCAATATTTCTTACAGTGAAACTTTCTCCCAAGATTTTCATAACATTATCAAGAATCTCTTTTGCATTTTGAATTCTGTACGGTATCTCAGCATTAGAATGTTGTCCAAAAACTTCTGGGACATCTGAGACTGGTAATCCTTCAATGAATTTTACATATGTGTCTAATGGTCCATCGTCTGGAACACAGTATTCAGGTACAGGTGTTAAACTGTAAGTGAAATTAAATTGTATTAGTATTTTTAATGTTACATATTTTCTAAAAGAAATTTAAGAAAATAGCTAATTTTCATTTTAGAAACTTGAAAGGATAAATAACTGCACATGGTTTAAGTCTTGTGTTTATAAATTATGCATACTGTCAATTCAAAGTAAAATTTCTATAGATGATTTTGAGCTAAAATTAATTTATCATAAATGATTATTTAAATAATTTTAATATGCTCTTTAGTTAAAATAATGTGAAAATGAAATTATAAAATAATTAAATCAATATGCTAATAAAGACATTATTTAATGCTAAAAATTATGGTCCGTTTCCTTGAAAATAATAAAGATCAAAGAAACTAAAAATATATATCTTGGTTTGTAATTACAAAAGCATTAACATTTTTATAATATTGAAAACATACCGATGTTTGACACTTCCAAAGACTTCATCACAAAAAAATTGGTCATAGTAACTCATCAATAGCTGCTCATCATTCATGTCTGCCATATGACCACCATAAGTAACTTCCGCAATCATTGATTTTAAAGCATTCCATGAAGTGTCTTTGTATTCATCCAAATAGAATTTCAATAACTTTGATGAAGCCTTGAAAAATTGAAGGTAGACAATCATTAGCTTTAATAATAAGATTTTTGTGTGTGAGAGTAAAATAGATATGAGTTGAAAGAGAAGTACAATTTGACATGGAGTGTTACAACATAGAAGATTTGTTTTGTAAAACTTATTACAAAGAAATTTTTTATTTCACGATCTAGTATAAAAATGGAATTCTTTAATCAATTATTATTTAAATGCATTAAAGTATTTTAAGAATATATTTCCATAACAGATTCTGTTACTAAAAACCAGGCAGTCATTTGCTTTCTATTTTTAGAATATTATTTTTATAAATGTATTAAAAAATTGAAGTACCTTAAAATCTTCTTTAGTAAACGTGTAATCAAAATTCCATCCAAGATTTTGAAATCTTTTTCTCCCCAAAAGAACAGAATGAAAAAATGACAATGTAAATAATAAACATTTATATTTTGTCTCACATGTAGAAGTTTTGATGTCTTCTTCACTGACCAAGTCTTTGTATATATTTAACATATTTGCACGAATACCCTAATAAAAAAATAAGAACTTTAATCAATTTGCAGCTCTTTTTGTTTGCATGAAAGTGAAAGATATACTTAATTATAAAAATAGTATTTAATTATTTTGCTTTGATTTAATATAAAATTTTAATTATCTAGGATCTTTTGTAATTTCTTTAAATTTTTATATTAAAAGCAACATGCTTATGAAGTCAAAATTAGATACATACAGAAATTTTCACTTGCACTAATTTATTCAGTCACAGGTTCTGAACCAACAAAGTTGTTTTTTTTTTTTGTTATTTGGTACTTTCTCATTAAATATTTCTCTTATTTCAAAGCTTGGGTGGTGACAGGTCTATCCGCGTTCTTTCAACTAATTCTCTGGGTAAATATTGGGTCTTTAAAATTTATTCTATTATAAACCTTCCCCCGAAGAAGATGTGAGTATGTAAATTAAGACTTGTATATACAGATTAAACTTTCAAGTTAGAAAGAGAGAGAGAGAGAGAGAGAGAGGTTAGACTGCTTACGAACAGCAATGATTGATTAAATGTGAAGTGAGGCGTGAATACTAATTTATATTAAGACTCCTCGTATCATGTTTGCCTTGCTGTTTCTTTCTATATTATTTGGGTGCATCTTTTAACTTGGTTAATAGAATTTGTGTTGTTGTTCATTACTGTGAATAAATAGTAGTTATTTTGAATGTGGCTAATCTTCCTTCCAGCTCTCTAACACTGATGGATGTCGTGGGGTGACATTACAGAGTATTTTAAAATTCTAAATTATTTTAGACGCAGACTGTTCTTAGACTAAATAATAAGCAGATTACAGAGTAGACAAAATAAGATTGCACTGTGCATAATCAGTAGATTTAAAAATTTCTTAACTTAATTTCTTATGATTATTTTAATATTGTTGCTACATTCGTTTATTATTAAGTAGTGAATTAACTAACACAATTTAGTTGCAAAAAACATTTTTTTTAGTATTCTTTGAAAGAATTTTTAGAAAATAGATATACATTGAGAGAAAAATCACTTTAGAGTAAGAAAAAAAATCATACTTTGGGTGAATCAAGTGATAAAATAATACTGTTTTGCAAAACAGATATTGGGAAGAGCTTAGTTGGAGCAGATCCAAGCCACAGACGAAATTTTTCATGAACTTTAATAGTTTGAAGTTTATTTACGAATTTTTCCAAAGCTGGCAGCCAGTTCAATAGAAGATGACACTTTGAAATGAATACCCAATATCCCTGAAGAACAATTTAATATAAAAAAATTGCCATTTAAACAATGAATTGATAATTCTTTTGTTTATCAATATATAAATATCTTTTTAGTAGAAAATTATCAAGGAGTATTAATTTACCTCAGAAATGCAAAGATTCTTAATTATAACACAGGGTGAGGCGTGAGAACTTCCTGTTTCGAAAATGCAATAAAACACACACTACATGTTTCATTCGACTTTATTGTTATTTTCCCCCTACCACACAGCATTGGATTTTTGAATTTACACAGTTTTAAACACAACGTCTGTTAAATGTTGCCCTCCGTTATCAATACACTGATGCAATCGATTTTGAAAAGTTTCAGTCATCTTTTCAAGCTTACTGTCCAGGATATTATCAATTTCAGTTCGGATGTTGTTCCCCCCTCAGGGGGCTCACCTTCTTTAGGTGAGTACGGGTGTCACAATCCCGAGGTGCCCCAGTGATCTTTTCCTTTTCCCAAGGGGTTTACTGTCTTTTGTAAACACGGGTGTCACTAACCTGGGGTACCCTAGTGATCCTTCTCTATTTTCGACCCTCTTCTTGTCATCCCATTTCTCCTTTTCTTCTTTTCCCGTTCAGACCACAGATCTATGTTAATAAATGAACTTTGTTCAAAATTTGTTTTTTTCTATTGAAAAAACTTACTTTTTATTACTAACATATTATGGTTTACATTTTGTATTGCGTTAGTTTAGTTCCCCTTTTTCGTATATTTCTTTAAATTTTTTGATTATGTTGCTTTATTTGTTTTCGACTAACACCGTTGGTTTTTCAACCCGCATGTTTGCCGTGTGCGGCGTCCCGTAAGGAGGAAAATGGTGTCCTGGGAATATCTTTGGCCCACGCTTCGCTGTAGACGGGTGGCAGGAGTGAGCCCGCTCCTGTCAATCGGCTGGTAGTGTCTCTCTTCGGTGTCCCCGAAGAGACACTGCTGTAGGGTTAGTGCTGCAGATAAGGGGTGTCGGGTTTACCTGTTGGATCCTCACCCTGGATTGTATCACTATATTCTGGGTGTACTCTGGGTAAGCGCCGTGCCTGCCAGATGACTGGCACACTGCCTCCCTTGTTGGACTCCGTGGTGGGTGGAGGCACGCCAGAACGAAGTTGTGTACGCGTACTTATGGATCCAATGCAGCTGTTCCCGGGTAAAGGCCTCATTTTACCCAGCCTAAATATTGACAAAATTGCGACTAATACAAGATTTTTATTACTTTCTTTACAGAACAATGAAATGTCTTCGAAATCACCTTTTGCTATACAGAAAGCCCTTGTAGGAATAGGTGGTGAACCTAAATCAGTTAAAAGATTAAGATCAGGGGATCTACTAATTGAAACACTCTCTGCTATACAAACTAAGTCTTTTCTTCTCACAAAAACGTTTCTTAATTCACCTTTAATAATAAGCCCACATAAAACTCTGAACTCATGTCGTGGTGTCATTTCTGAACCTGACCTGTTGATCACTCCTGAAACGGAAATCCTTGATGGATTTTCTGAACAGGGTGTAATTCAGGTCAGAAGAATAACAATTAAAAAAGATGCATCAATAATTCCGTCCAAACATATAATTTTAACTTTTAATAGCCCCAAACTACCGACAACAATAAAAGCCGGCTACCTTAACTGTAAAATTCGCCCGTACATTCCTAATCCTCTGCGCTATTTCAAGTGCCAGAGGTTCGGACACTCACAAACTTCCTGCCGCGGTCAACTTACTTGCTCTAGATGTGCATCTGTTGGACATTCTTCCACAGATTGCAGTCTAGAGCCTAAATGTATTAATTGTTCAGAGTCCCATCAGTCTGATTCTAAACTCTGTTCAAAATGGAAATTAGAAAAGAAAATTCAAGAAATCAAAAAACAAAAATATCTCCTATCCAGAAGCACGAAAATTAATACTACCACAAATATCTCAAACATATGCCCAAGCTACCAAATTCTCAACTACAACCACAACAACCCAAACTGATGAAAGCAGTACAAAAACAGTATGCCCTCCTTTGAAATTATTACAACCTTTAACATCTGTTCCGAAACCATCAATGCCTTCCAAAATTCCCACAGTTACCAAATCCTCTACATCAACTCAGGCACGTAACGTAATAAACGTAAAATGTCCACCTTTGAAGTGTCCACCTATTCCTACATCTAATGATGCACCTTCCATCAATGAGTCATCTTCCTCAATCATACCCACTTCCTCATCCAACTCAAATATTCAAGTCCCTTTTGCCTCTATAACACAGCATTTAAAGAAAAAACAAAAATTCGAGATATAAGAAGAAAGAAAAGAGTACTTAAAAATATAATAGACATAAAAATGACTCCACATAGACCGAGAAAACCCGCACCCGATGAGTATACAACGGATGAGGAAGAAATGATTGTCTACGACGTGGAAGATGAAATTGAATCAAATCCCGATTATGTTAAAAAAAATGGGAAAACTTATTACAAGGGACAATTGCTTTCAACTCCGACGAGACACAGAAAATAACTTTTTTCTCAATACCTGTCAAACTTGGTGGGGAATTCTCCCCACCAATCTGAATTTTTAAATATATTGAAAATGACTTTTATACATATTTTAGGATTTTAAATTTTTTTAACAGAAATTTTATAAACTTTTTAATGTTTTAACAAATGTTTGGCGCAGTATAGCCAGAATTGACTCTTGCGCCAAAAAACCTCAAATTCACTCACTCACTCACTCGGATGTTGTTCCGTAAGTCTTCCAATGTCTTGGAGCAATATTTGTAAACCAGGGCCTAGAGATAAGCCAACAGGAAGTAATCAGGAGGGGATAAATCAGGTGAGCGCTCAGGCCAGTTTATGCCCCTTCGCAGGGAGATCAGTCATTCGGGGAAGGCTGCTCTTACAACATCGATGGAAACCCTGGAGATGTGGGCTGTGGCCCCATCTTGTTGTAATCACACATTGTCAAGATCCCTTTTTTTTGGACAGCGGGTAAGAAGAATTGTTGGATCATTGTCACATACCGGTCTGAATTGACACACGAACTCGTTCCACATTTTCAGGTGTTCTGACGGTCTTCGGAGGTCCTTTTCTTTCTTAGGAGACACTCCCCGGTGCTCGGAAGGCATCCATCCACATTAAAACACATTTCCGATCAGGAGAAACGCGACTGCGTGGAGAAATATTGAAGTGACAACAAAAGGCACGTTGCACTGCAACCACTGACGACCGTTCGAGAAATGCGCCTCCACGGCAAAAGTGTGCTGCTGCCTCGACCACAACATGTTTGAGACTGAGACGGACGGGAACACAAATATCGCACTCCACCCCTCCCACCAAACCCCTTCTTATGAACATCACTGCAACATGTTTAAAACAGGAAGTTCCACTTCAGGAACATCACTTTTAGAGAATAGTTAAAGCCATTTAAGAATAAAATATTTGTCTCAGGAAAAGTATCAGTATCAGTATTTGAAAAGAATCAGATTACCACTTTTGCAGAATCGATTATTAATTGTGAAGCTGCATTTTCTTGTCCTTTGCCGAGAGATATAGCTCTATATTTTATTTCCAAGTTCTGTGCTAAATTTTCTATTATTTTTCCAGGATCCTAGAATAAAAATGTTTGTTAAGTGAATTTCTCAAAGGAGTGATACAAATAATAATGATAATGATAAAAAAAAATACTGACTGTGTCGGATGATACAGTAAATAAAACTAAAGGTTTATTTGGTGAACTTTCATTAAATTTTTCTGCTATTTCAGGGTTTAAGAAATTTAAAAAGTTAAAAGGAAAAAAAAAGGAAGAATGAGATTGTTTTACTTTTTATACAACATAATCTTTTAGTGCAAACTAAAACGAATTTAATCACTTTTATTTTGGCTGTTATGCTGACATAAATATATGTTATTCTAGATTAATGAAATTCACCTTTTTCCCAGAATGGTACTGATCAAATTGCTCACACAACTTGTTACTCTGTCAAGACGTAAACATCGAATAATAAGAAGCATCTGAAATCCAGAGCACACATTTCTCCAGACACCTTAATACAAATTAAAGAAAGCAATTAGTTAAATAAAAATTAATAACAAACAAAAGACATTTTATGAAACAAATTCAGCAAAAATTTGAATAAATAAGGAAGTAAAAATACCCATAAAAATGAATGATTGAATATAAAAGCTTGCTCTCTACAAAAGTAGACCTGTAATGTTTTCTTTCATTTCTAGATATTTTTAAAAATTTTATAACCAAATCTTAAATTAAAATTTCAAAAATTTAAATCTGTTACGTTTTTTCTTGTTGGAATTTAATAATGATTTGAAATAGAATTAGCAAAAATGTATCATTATATATACTAAAATTTTCTCTAACAAGTTAATAATGCTTGTATATTATCCATTTCCCTTTTCCTTCAATGATTAATATTAAAATAAATAAGTTTTTACTATGCTTCTGCAATAAAAAAGTTTCTATATGAGATAACTTTATTGAGGGTTTTAAAAAATGTTTATTCTCTCTGAATTTTGTGCCTCTTTTATGTAGATTCATAAATCACATATAATATTCTGATTTTAAGAATTAAAATTATATTTTATTAAGACAGTAATAAAGACAATGAATTTTAGTAGTTTAATATTACTATACAGTAAATAGAGATACAGTTGATGAATATTTTATTTTCATTTTTTGGGAAACTTGATAGTTTAAAAAAACATTCAATTGCCAAAAAATTTTAAATAATGATTTGAATCTTAATTCAAACCATAATGAAGCACAAATATCTGATAAAATATATGATCTGCATTTGAAATAACCAGTCCATGATTTTCTTAAACTTCCAATCTTCGAGTAATAATTATTATTCTAATAAACTAATCGGAATAATCTTATACTTTTATTAATAAACTTTGATTTAAAAATATACCAGGCAAAGGTCTTTTTTCAGGTTGTAAAGTTAAATACCAATCTTGCCATAATCTAGAATTTTCATCAAAAGACACAGTTATGCTGAGAAATTTAGGCAATCGTTCCAATTGGGTTATATTATCCCAACTCTCTTGTGACAACCACTGAGAACATGGATTAGGAGGCTCATTGGAGCGATCAATTATCTGTAAAATGTTGAAAAAAATGTAATAATCATCTAAAAATTATGAAAATTATATATATAAATATTGTTTATCTTATATTTTTAAATAAGCAAAAAAGTAATTTTTTTTTAGAATTTACTTGAAAATATTGTCACTAATTACAACAGATTTATAATACAAAATAAAAAGAAATGAAGTATATAAAATCAAACAAATTTCAAATTAAGTTTATTATTAATTAAAATATTAATGAAATGCCCCGTTTTCAATTATTATTTTTCATTTCAATGTAAGAATTGAAATACAAAAGTATCATACAAATTATACTCAAATTACCTGAGCTCCTTTGACGAAAAATTCATACTCTGCTCTGTCTAGCTCACCCTGAACTAACAAGATTTTAGAACAAATATGAAATGCAAGAAGTAAAGCATGTTTCTCAAGTACAGTTCTGCAGGCATATCTATAAAAAAGAGGGGGAAATTTTAAAATTATTTAAACAAAAATGTATACATTTATTAATTTACTGTTTTCTTCTGGACTCTTCAAATGTAATTTTACAACATGCTCCTCTTCAATAAGACAAATTACTTCATAAATTTAGATAAGCATTTATTGCCTTTTTGAAAAATGAGTTCCTAAATTTTAATTTCTGTAATTTTTTCACATTCAACATTTGAGTTATTTAAAGAAGAGGACACCAAATTCATAATATATTTCAAAGCTATTGAGTGAAACAGATATTTCACTGATAGTTATTTTATACATAAAACCAGTAGCGCACACAAGGGGGGGGGGGGGGGGGCCGGACCCCCCAAGCCCTTGATTTTTTACCGATTGATTATAATTCAAAGTATATAGTACGTAAAATTTAGTTAAGTATTTGTTATTAATGATTAATTTTATTAATTAATGCTAATTATGTATTCAATAACTAGTTTTTTACTTTGTTTTGTTCCCGAAAATCGACAAAATCAAAAGGAGAATGATACAAGAATGATGAACTTTCGACCCCGGACTCCCCTCCCCCTGAAAAATTCCTGTGCACGCTACTGCGTAAAACAGATACAAAAAAAACAACTGAAAAATGATTAAGAGATTATAGAAACAACGAACACATTTTTAATTTCTAACTTTATTAATATTTCGGGGAGAAAAAATATATATCAATTATAATAGCAAGCAAATAATGTTAATTTTCTGCTACATATAATTTGTTTAATGAATTCTGCAT
>BMAV01012214.1:349253-463826 GCA_019973955.1 Trichonephila inaurata madagascariensis | reverse complement strand
AAAAAAAAAAAAAAAAAACTGAAAAATGATTAAGAGATTATAGAAACAACGAACACATTTTTTAATTTCTAACTTTATTAATATTTCGAGGAGAAAAAATATATACCAATTATAATAGCAAGCAAATAATGTTAATTTTCTGCTACATATAATTTGTTTAATGAATTCTGCATAACAGATTTTTTTTTTCAATGAAACTGAAGGATTTAAAAATCAGTATAATATTGATATTGATCTCTCTCTCCCCCCCCCCTTAAATTTCGTAATACTTTCTAGGTATATATATAAAAAAATTGGAATGTAAAAATGTTTTTTCTCAACAATTTTTATATTTTTTAAATTCACAGAATACAGTTCATAGAAATATAGGAATGAGATTAAAACATATTTGCAGTGGCGTAACGGATAGCATTAGAGCCCCCCCTGCAAAATCAGGTTTTGGGCCCCAAGACAGATCTTGCAAACGGTATGTACTTAGTGTCAGTCTGGCTTTGGGTCTCCAAGAATCCTGACCCCCCGCAATGCGGGGGTGTACGTTACGCCACTACATATCTGTACATTTTTTTTCTTACCTATAGACTTGTCTTTGGTGAAAAATATTTAATTTTATAATTCTTCTTGATGCTTCAGGATCTTTTGGAGATTTATTTATTGAATTCAAAAACAATGCAATATAAGAATCCAGAGTAAACACATACATTGGATCTACATGTAGCATGTCTGTAAGGACAAAATACAAAATCGACGCCATTTTGGCACATGGACGATATTTCTGAAATATGAGAACATACAAATCATTTTTTCAGACTATTCAAAATTAATAATAAATTGAAATTTAAAAAATATTAGATCTATATAATAATAATAAGTGCATTTAAAACACGAAATATAAACTAACATCTCGAGCTGAATCAATAATAGCTTCGGTCTTTTCATTTGAAGCCAATTTTTCTTCAATTTCAATAGAAGATACTTTGGATCTTTGAAGAGCTTGCACAAGAATTTCATCATCTAATAGGGAACCAGTTGCTGACCTCAATAATCTTTACAAACATGAGAAAAATACAAACAAAGAATTAAATTTGTACAACAAATTTGAATTAATTTTATTAAGAAAGAAGTAATAAAACATTCTCATAAAAATAAGATCTTGTGATAAGAAGTAATACAAAATATAATTCTTGAAAAAACAGAATAAAAAAGAAGAATTTTTAGATATAATTTTAATGCATCAAATAAGATAATATAATTACAATAAAAATATTCCAATTATATTTGAAATTTTTCCTTATGAAAATAAGCTATTAATTTCTATAACGCTGCTAATTTTTGATAAGCACTTTAATAAAATTTGCAATTTTGTAGAGATATATCACAAACATAAAAAAAAAAAAAAAAAAAAAAAAATTCAAATATGCAAGTTAAAAATTTATCAGATGAAACATCATTATGTCGTTATAAAAATATAATTATGTCATTATATTCAATTTTAATTGCTTAATTTCTTAAAACAAATTATATATTTGGTATGCTGAGGAAAATTTAATTCATTTAATATAAGTAAAATATCACAAGTTACTTAAAATTATGTAAAATAAATGAGTAAAAAAATATATTGCATATAAATAAATATTCTCCAAATCATCAGTAATCATAAATCTTAACAGAGATTCCTTAGAATTCAATTTTTTTTTTTTATGTCAGATGAAAATCAAAGTATATTTGATACAACTTAGAAGTATAAATCTGTGAACATACATATCGAAACACACCACGTATTACGTTTTCCCTGCAGTAACACTCTCCTTGGGGAAAATTTACAGGGAAAGTTTGTTTCTCAGCAAAAACGTGAAAAAGTTTGAGCAGCCCTAACAGATGTGAACAGGGTTATCAGATTGGCGACTATCATCGTTGGTGACAAATTATAGCGCCGAGGAACCTTAAGTTCCGGGAATCGACCTTTCTGAAAATATCCATGAGATATTTGAGACAACGGTCGAGATCAGAATCTGCTAATGTGTTGATTGCGAAAAAAAGAGAGACTTTCTCAGTCTGATGTCTAGTGGAAGTGTTCTAGAGAACCGTTTCAGGAATGCTGTAAAGCTTGTTTACAACGAGCGCGCTTTCCAATACTGTAAATAAGCTGTTGCAATCTTTCTTTGTGAATATATGTCAATTTGTTTTCGTGTAGCTATTTGTCCATGCTTGTCCATTAGTAAATCGATTATTATTCAATAATTGGAGTCGTTGGCTGCTTTACATCCGTGTAAAGTTATTACAATTTTTTTCATTTTGCATAAAGTGAAGTATTTAAACTAACAGTTTTTACTCAATAATTAGATAAAAACTGCGATTCCAGACAATGTAGGGAATTATATTAATAATATATAAAAATTTCCCTCTCCATAAATGTACTTACTTCAAGACAGTATCTTCAATTTCAGAAAATTGTTTTTTACAATCCATAATGCTTTTTACTAATTGTTCTTTTTTTGTTTCAAGATCGGATCTTTCATTCAGAACGATTAATGGTAATAGTTGATCTTCTAAACCTAAGTAAAATTTTTTTTAAATTAAAGAGTATTTGCTTTAAAGTTTTAAAATTATTTAAATTAATGGCAGTTAATATTTTTTAGGTAAATTTTCTCTGAATAGAGATTTTTAATGACTTAAATAAACATTTATTATGCAATGATTTCATTTAAAACAACATTTCAATATTGTAGTGGATTTCAACAATAATTTTTCATGTATGCATAGTTTTAGAATAATTTTTTCAATGTATTTATTTTGATATAATACTTACCTTTCTCTTTGATAGTGAAATTAACAATAGTAGTCAAATAAATGGCAGAAGAAGTAAACTGAGGATTCATTATTTTTGTCAACAAATATAACTTGAAAGTTGGATGTACTGCTAATCTCTTGCCGTTGAAATTTATAAAAGAGTGTTTAATTGACTGTTTCAATAGAGAAGACAGGGATGAATCTAGTGCTGGATTTACATTTTGTATCAAAAATGGAAATCCTTCTGTAACAGCTACCTCCAAAGCCCGCGTCCATTTTGAATCATGGAAGTCAAAACATTTTATTTTCTATATAAAAAGAAATATCAAGAAATTATATGCAGAAAATAGTTTTACTAATTAATAAAATAAAAATTGCATTAGATATAAAGAATAATAAACTTATTCAGATTCATTTAATTTTTAAATAAGCTATTTGTAAATTCTCAAATTATACAAAAATATTTTTTACTGTTTTCTTCCCTGTTTTAATCCACTAAAGCCGGGCCTTCGGATCAAAAAAATGGGGAAGAACTTTCATAAATATTTGGGCCCCTTATTGAGTACTGATCAGTTGGTAAACCTTCCATTTTCCACTCATTTTTCACTTCTTCATCCACAAAAAAGTCTGCTAAATCAAAATTTATACTACAAACAAATATTGTCTCAGAAACCTAAAAAAGAAGTTTTTCTTTACTATAAAATGTAGAGAACTTCATACGAATATTAATGCTTTTTAATTTTGTCTTCACATATAATAGTGTTTATCATAGAAACATGAGGGGAAAACTCTACAGAATAATGTTTTAAATAAAGCTTTAAATGATCTAAATAAGTAAATTTTGCTAAAAATAAGAATCATTGTATTATCAGGAAAATTTCATTTATCTCATGCAAAAAAAAAAAAACATTATTTGAATAATACACACAAACACATTATGAAATTCACACTAATTATTTTTAGATTAAAAATTTCTTTTTGTTTCAGATTTTTGAATCATTAAAAGAGGAAAAAAATATTTTAAAACATAAAAAGTAACAAAAAGACTTGAAAATTATATCTTGTAAAGGAAAATGAATAATTTTAAGTGAAATTAAATAATGATAAAATTTTGAAAGTAAATTGAATCAATTTGTCTACTATGTACTTGGATATAAAAGATATTTTAAAAAGGCTAATAGCATTACCAATAAGAGATTTTTTCAGTTTTGTTACCTTAGTATAGTATGAAGATTTACATTTACACTCTGTGTCTTATACAAAAGAATATATAATTTACATCCTAATACAAAGGATCAAACTATATGCTTTATTCATCATAACATAAATAATAGAATGCAAGAGGAATTTGTCAAAAACTAATGATATTATCAACAAATGTTAGATTACTCATATGAAACATTAATTAAATATTTTTTATTACAACACAATATTAAAAATAAGTAAAATAAAATAAGGAATTTCCTTAAATTTCTCTTTTAGTCAGAATTTATAGTTTATGACATTATTTGATCAGTTGATTAATAATTTAGACAAAAAATTTATTAAAGCTCTTATTGGGTTCATTTAAATATTAGACTTTAATGAAAAATTGCATTGCAAAAATAACTTTAAAAAAAATTAAAGTAATACAATGTTTGTGAGTTAATAATACAAGTAATAATAATAGTAAAAAGAATACCACTAAAATTTCTAACTCTGAGGTAAATAATAGTTCTTTAAAAAACAAATTTAGAAAAGACAATTTAAAAAGAAGTAATTTCTAAAAAAAAAAAAAAAATTAAGTCAATTCCTACTTAGGTCAACAAAGAAAATTTTTATTTTAGTTACTTTTTATTAAATAGTTACAATTAATATAAATATGTATATACATATGACAGAATCACAATTTTAAGTGACAAAATAGAAAGCAATTTTCCTTACAATTTTCATTTTCCTTTCTATATAGGGTGTTGGACTATTATTTTTGTTTGTTACTATTTATTCATTAATTTAATTTTCATTATTCCAATAAAATAGTATAGTAAAAAAGAAATCGCATTCTAAAAAAATAAGGCCATTCCAGGTGAGATCCGAACCCTCAACCTTTGGATTAAAAGTCCAATACGCTATCCATTGAGCTACAGGAACACAACGAATGATTTTCATTTCTATATATGCTATTGGACTATTATTTTTGTTTTGAACTATTTATTAATATTTTAATTTAATTAATGAATTATAATATTTGAAAAAAATTATATTAACATCAAGTGTCATCCACTACAAGTTTAAAAAAATGTATTTGAACTTGAATGGATGAATAGGAAGTGTTTTATTAACGACTGAAAATTTGAACAAGATAGGGAGAGTGAACTAATAGTAGAAATTGAATAAGAGACATTGCATCAAGTTTTATATAAACGTAATTTTATATTCAACACTAGTCAATTTGATTCAAAAGAGGTTACTTTTAACATGAAAACAATATTAAATTTAATTAAGGCAAATCAAGACAAATCTTACATTTCTTTTCCATCGGTTCAAGAAAAATACTCGTTGAGACTGATCATGCGGACCAAGATAAGTTAAATAACCAGAAGCCAAGAAACTATCTCCAACCACAAATTTTCTTTTTTCTCTTAAAGTCTAAAACATAATACATCATACATTAACGAATTAAAAAAAAAAGCGCGACTAAATATTTTTATAATTTTATTTGAGTATACTTTATTCAAAAATTTTAGGAACAAGATCTGTTATCTTCGTTATGAATGCGACCAAATAACAATTTTTCATGTTAATAATATATTGCAATAGAATAGGTAAAAACATTAATTGAGATTTTAAAAAAAAATGAGAATACAATTTAAAAGAAACAGAAACTTAAATCATTTCAAATGAAACACATACAGATACTTTTTCTTGCCACCTTTCCTTTTCAGAGTTTAATCCTTCCATAATACTTTCAGCTCTTTTCAGTTTCAGAGCAAGTTCTTTTTCTTTTCTTGATAATTCCTCCTTTTTCTCAATTAACAGTTGATGTTCTCTTTCTAATTTTTCTATACTAGCTTCAAGCTAAAGTACAAATTGTTATAATAATTAGAATCTTCTGAATTGTAATTTTGTAATATATATATATATATATATATATATATATATATATATATATATATATATATATATATATATGCAATAATTCCCTCTAGCATCTTTTTAATTAACGCTTTTTAATAATATTTAAATAATCTTTTAATTCTTAGGTTCAAAACTAACGTCCTAATCTTAATCGTAATCAACTAGTAGCAGAAATCTCTTTCCCGCCCATTGAAACCAATCAGAGCTCTTGTTAAAAAAATAGTCACGCGGTCTTCACTGCAAGGTATAAATACCGATGACTCAGGAAATCCCGCCCTTTTCTCTCTGTAATTCCTGTAGCCGGCTGCAGCGCGTTGTGTGTTTGTTCTATGTTTTGTGCCATTATCTCTGCTTCTTGTGATGTTGGAACGGAAATTGTTTAATGCTCAATAAGCCGAGAGTTATTATTTCAAAGGACTGCCTCTTCAATGGCCTCAAACAATAAACACCAAACATCTAAAATATGATCAACCTTACAGTAATAACATCCACTCGCGCCGCGTCTTACAGTTATATTTACTAATCGTCAGAAATATTATAGAAATATTTCATATATATGTATCCACAACTTAATAGATATATAAGGAAGTATAATTCATTCCATATAAATCATTAGAGTAAAAATTTTAAAAATCTATACATATAAAGGAGAAAAGCGACTCACTCACCACATCTCCAGAAGTTTTAGATCAACAGACTTGAAATTTAAAAGGCATGTTTCTTTCACAGAATAAAGATCTACAAAAACGGTTTTGCAAAAATAGACCCCCAGGGGGTTGGGAGGGGCGTTAAAGATATAACCTCATTTTTTTTAAATATAAGATCTATAGACTCAAAATTTGTCAGGCATGTTCCTTTCATGGAGTAGAAATCCGTAAAGACTGAGCTTTTCAAAAATCAGCTCCTATAGGGGTCGCGGTGAATTATTGATAAAAAAAATCGTTTTTGAACTACAAGACCAGCAGTAATGAAATTTGGTATAAGCATGTTTCTTCTTTAGTTGAGTTGAAATCGACTCTCAAGGGGGGGGGGAAGGTAGAGGGAATATTGATATAAAAATTTTCGTTTTTGAACTATTAAACCTGAAATTTGATAAGCATGTTTATTTGGTTGAGTAAGTATCCACTAAAAATAGGTTTTGAGGAAATCCACGTTGAAGAGGGTTATGGGAGCGTAAAAGATAATTCTATTTCAATTTTAAACATTCAAGTCTTGATATTTTTGAATCAAAAGGTGAGGGTTATAAGAATGTTTTTCAATGTAATCGAATGCTTAATTCTAGGACATGGATATTAGTAATTTATATATATAAGCAGTACATATTTACACAACATCATGAGATACCCAGAGGAGCGACCAGGTAACGGCAATAGTATTATGCATATATATATATATATATATTATTATTATTATTATTACAGATACAAGTTATTTGCATAAAGTGATAGAGAATAAAGTTTTTGAAAACATTCCTTTGTATAAAATCAGTTAAGTTGCAATGTATTCTCACAATTACTTTCTAAACTTCTCAATACAATTAACTACTCTCAACAGCCAACACAATTATCTCGCTTCTCAATATACTAAAAAACACATGCAGTCCGTCGTGTTAAAACACTCCCAAGAAACTCTTCTTGGTACAGCAAACCACGCGCTATGCGTCGGTTTTATTTACAGGCTGAATTCTCAATTTCCAACCCCAAACAGTCCAGCACTGGAGCTTTTAAAACGTTGGAAAACAGTAATATGGTTCTCACCCCTAACCGTCCTGCTCGAAGGGCTGACAACCTTCTTCTTCAAAAAAATGCAGCAACCCCTCTCCGGAAACACGTCGATTAGCGCCAATATTCCATAATCCACCACCAACATAAATAACCAGACACCACATAAATAATTTCTAATTTGTAGTGTTTTTTAGTGCACTGATCCTTATAGCAAAAATATAGTTAAAATATATGCTAGTGTATTACATTTCTAAAACCTCAAGTTAATTTAATAATTATTGTAAAAAAAATCCCATATATTTTTTTTTTTTTCATTCTTCAAAAAGAAAATAAAGGTTAACTAAATAAAAAAAAATAATAATTTCAATATTTCAAAGACCTTTCTCCAAAAAAAATTATGCACCCATAGTTAAAAAAAATTAGTTCATACTTTGAAGCAAACTACAATTTAGTAGTAAACAAGGAAACAAAATAAATTTTTTACCTCTGCTAATTCATTAAGAAGCCTTGTTAAAGTGTTTTGAAGTCTTTCAAGTTCTTCTTTAGCAATTCGCAATCTTTCTATTTTCGGCTTAACTTTTCTGAAATATTTTCACAAAATCAAAAATTAATTTTGTTCTAATGTTTATAAAATCATATTTTTAAAAATAAATATCACATTGTATTAAAAATATAGAAACTTACTTGTAAATGTTACCATAGACATACATGGCTCGCACCCAGATACATAAAGACTTCGCTGCAAAAGAAACTTTGCCGACTATTTGTGGTTGAAATTCCGGTCTTTTTATGTATTTTCCAATTTTAACCAAAGCTGAATCAGTAATATTATCTCTGTCATATTCGAAAAGTTCTTTCAAAAAAGATGGGCTGCCTATATTTCAAAATAATTACATCACTTATATAAATGAAATAAATATTAACTAAAAAATCAATATCCTTACATACAAAATGATTTAGATCTTTCAAAAATTTAAATTGTTTAATAATTTATTTTTTGATTTAAAAAGATTGTTTGTGACATGAAAGTAATATTATATTAACCCCCCAAGCGGTCTGGCTACTCTAAAAGTCTTGTCATTCTGGATATGCTTCAAAAAAATGCACCGCACATATTTTTTGCTTTGTGGTGGGTTCTCAAAAGCGGTTGAGCCGTATTTTAAGAATGCGGCTCGGCCAGTTTTGGGTTGATTGACATTGATTGAATATTAACGTCGCACTGTTCAGCTACACGAGGGTTTTTATGACGGATCACGTAATTTTGAACCATGGTCAAGTGACGTGGACGACACCTGAGCTGGCACCCTCCTCTCCTAACTACCACACCACACCAACGGAGGACGTTTCAGCTTCCGACAGATTTAAGTAACGTGTACGTTGCCCTCCCACACGGTGGGTCCTTAGTGGTACTCGTCTGAACTTCGTGACGGCGCAAGCCACGGTCCGATACCTATACCACTCGGCTACCGCGGCCGGCCGCTTTTGGGAATCTTGCTTTGAAGGCAGAAAAGCATCTTTTGGAATGGCGGAATTTACGTGCAGACCGCTTGAGTGGTTAAACAGAAGTAAAAATAAATAAATAAAAACCGTCTTGCAGTATTTTGCTTTTTTATACCATCTTTTCCACTGTTTCAGGAAAAATGTTCATTGAGGCTGGTTACATGGATCATGACCAGGGACGTCTTAAGGCATGGGCCAATTGGGCCGGAACCCAGGGTCTCGATTACAATGGGGGCTACGTCTCGTTCACGACCCAGCCTTAATAAGGACATAATTCGAATAATTTCATCGGGCAAATGTTTTTCTGGTTGTATTCTCCGAAAAACTAGGAATTTCAGTTGATATGCCAACTGGCTACATGTGATGACCGTAGTCCATGTATAGGCCTAGGCCTACCACCATACACCATCATTACTCATTCAGTCAAAAGGCGGCAATCGGTCGAGCCGGTTTGTGCGATTATAAGTCATGCACATTTATTTGTTTCGTATTATCGATTGTAAGAGTATTTGACAACATATGCTATGTACTGTCTACAGTTAACTCCTTCAGGACCAGCGGAAGGAGAAAGAAGCGCTTTCCCAGGCCCGTACGTTCGGAGAGGATACGCACGCACAGAACTAGTCGAATTTCCCTGCTAAGCCTATAATTTCCTTTAAAAATTCATAGAAAGTTTTAAACGAATCCACACACACACAAATACGCTAAAACTTACAATTTGCTATCATTGATAATATTTGAACATGGAGTACAAAAAATTTCGCTGTATTTAAAAAAACAATTGCGAATTTTAAAGAAAATGTTTTCATTTTAATAAATAAAAAAAAAAAATACATACCATTTCAAAAAAATTGACAAAAATCCCATGCATTTAAATACGAATATAGAAAATATTAGAAAACTAAACCAACTTATTCAAAATATAAACAGAAATACATAGAGGAACAGATCACGAACCTCTAAATGTCGGATTCTCTCGGAAAAATAAACATGTGCAGTTGTTTACATTCATAAATATCCCGGATCTAATTAAAAAACCATGGAACTGAATGCACTTATTGAAGTTTAAAGTTTTATGAAACATCATTTTTGAACACAAAAACGGTTTTTAACCGCCATTAGTGCCTGTAAAAATTAATATAAAAACGTTCCTAACTCTGATCACACCGGTGTGATCATGGGCCTACGAGGAGGGAAAGCTCAATCACATGTATGATACCGTGGGCTGTGGAGGGAGAAACGCGTGATCACATATATGTGATCATGGTCCTGAACGGGTTAAGGGTCTGAAATGGCGCGCTTATCCGGAGGACAAAATCCGCGACCTATGGATCCGAAGCGAGTAACTTAACCACTATACCAAAATGATCCCTTCAGTCCAAGGGCTGTAACTGGCTTATGTATATGATACCGCTACACACTCCCCCCACCAGTAAGTCAGTGGATAGGCGAACGAACGATATATTTGTTATGGCGAGAGTGTTGCGTGAGCAGTTGTTGCCGTTAACTGGATGAGTTGCGTCAAGTGAAACTGACGAGTTTGTTTTGCTGCGCCAAGTGAGTCTGGCGAGTTTTTGGTTGCTCTTTTTGCAGTTAGATTGCGTCACGACAGATCAGAAGGTTGCCTTTTCTGAATTCACAGCCAGGGTCACCAATGAAGTTGCGTGATTATCCGGAGGACAGAACCCGCGACCTATGGATCCGAAGCCGAGTAACTTAACCACTAGACCAAAATGATCGCTTCAGTCCGGAGGCTATTACTGGCTTATGTAGATGATACCTCTACAGGTCGTAGGTGGGGCCTACATTTATGTGGGGACCCTTGGCCTACTTTTGTGTAGAGGACCAGGGCTTCAAGAAGTCTTAAGATGTACCTGATCATGATAAATTAATATAAATTTATAAAGTATTTCCTTTGCTATATTTGAAATAATACATTAAAGATGAGTTCTTAAAATTTTACAAAATGTATTTGAAAAAATATTTAAAACACGTAAAGGAAAAAAAATTACTAAGTTTTTTACATATATATTCATGGAATTAGTCTTAAAAATAGTAACACTTATTTTACATTTTTTATTTAAATATATAAATATTTAACAACCCCCCATTAATATCAATATATTTTTAAAGCTGACCCATTAATTATTTAAGGCTATTTATTTAATCATTTAAAACTGAATTCTGTAAATTATTTAAGGCTGTTCCAACAAAATAGGTTTTTTGGAGTGCATTTAGTATAGATTTAACAATTTATGCTTGTTTTGAATTAAATTATATATTAAATTTATAGCAGTGCTTTTATAATTAAGTTTAAAATTTAAATAATAATATAACAAAAAGAATTTGAATAAACACAAAAGTAGATAGACTTTTTTTACTAGAGATTTATTATATTATATAATAAAATTTTACGCTTCTTATAAACATTTTAGAATTATTTATTTTGGACAAAAAGAATTAAAATTTTATATCATTTGCTTTATTACAATAATTTCCACTGATTACAACTAATTCTGATAATTTCAGAACGGTTTTAAATTTGAATAAGCAATTCAAATGATTTTGTGAATTCTAGTATTGCAAACTCTTTAAATTTTTTGATAATTTATGACTTTTCTAAAATAGCAAAACCCCATTTCTTTTATCAAAGTTTATTCTGTTTAACAATAAATATTAATACAAAAGTACAAATGAATACTTAATTGATTTTATCGCTAAATACAAGTCTTTGGAGCATGTTTCAAAGACATCCAAAGATCTTCATACCAATGGTATTATCAGAAAATTCAAAGAAAAAAAACTGTTTGATTCAAATACTTAAAATTAGAATATAGGAGTTTCAGTTGTTTTAAAAAATATAGTTGGTAAAAGCTTTTTTCTAGAACAGATGGAACATGATGCAGGTAGCACAAAGATGAATGAAATAAGCAAAACATAAAACCATGGTTCTTCTAAAATAAATAAAGTCGGCCCCGATTTAACGAACCCCTATTTAACAAATTTTTCCCTTTCACCGATTAAAATGAAGGCAAACCCCCCTATTTGATGGATGATAAAACTCGATTTAAAAAATTATTTCAATAATTGAGGGTTTTTTTTGGTATTAAAAAAAAATTATAACTTGCACATTAGAAAAATTTGGGATTTTTTCAAATGATTTTTGTTCGAAACAGAAAACGATTTTTCCTGTAAAAGGCCCTATCTCACACCCATATTTGGAGCAACCGTTTAGGACAATTTTTCACGCAGCTGAGGGTGAAGGGTTGCCGTTAAACAAAACGATATGCTCTGATGTCAGCCACGCTCTATCTCACATTGAAAAATTACTCGCCAATTTTTCTGCTTCGGAAAACGAACATGCAATATTATTTCTTTTATTTCACTCGCGCTTTTGTTGAAGGGCGAAAACAGAAGTGGAGCACCATTCTGTTTAAATATTATACGCTGTTTAAATATTATACTCGATGAAAAAACACCATATCTGATGCGTTTGGCGAAGCCGAAGCTGTCATCTTGTTTTGAAGTAAGTTACGAAAACCTCATTGGCTGGAATTTCAAGCAACTTTTATTTGGAACAATATTTTTAGTTCACTGGATTGTTCGGAGCCGTTGCTATGGCAACTAGGTAGAAATTGTTCGGAATTGGTTGCTTTCAAGGAAAATTGCCCCAAATGTGTACGTGTGGTACTTAAGCAGCAAATTTCGATGGGAAAGGGTGCAGATCATTATTAGACTTTACAGGTGCAGATGTGAGTAATGAGTGCAACTTATCGTGTGAGTTTTGAATATGACATTAATCTCTTTCTTATCTCATCCCATTCCACAATGCAGGAATTATTTTAAGATTTTAACGATTATGTTACATTTTCTGACGAACTTCCTATTTGTGCAAGTGAAGTTCAGGAAACTGGTGATTTGTCGGTATCAATGAATAGCGATTCTGATGCAGAATTTGATAATGAAACTATCATCAAACGTTTTACATTTTCTAATGCTTTACATTGTTCGGGAACTATGAGAAAATATCTTATGAAGCAGCTGTAAATGACGCAGTATTTTCTTTCTGTATAAAATAGAAAAAAGAACTCTTTCGAGTCAGGAATCAAAAAGATTGTCAAACATTTATTTGTCAGTATTTTAAAATTTCCAGTTGACTGGTGAGTAATAATTCACAAATAGTATTTTTAGCTGCTAAATAAAAAGCGTGTAATTTCTAACTATGGATATTTTTGTATAGTTGCTTATAATAGGGTTTACAAAAGGTAAGTGCAAAAAATTTGTATTCTGTTTGGACCCCGATATGACGAAAAAAAATGTACGGTCCCGATGAATTCGTTAAATCGTGGTCCGACTGTATTTGAATTTCAACTCAAATTACAAGTTTTAAAACACACATAAATTATTCAAACCTAACATTAAATCTATAGAGTTTATTATAAATACAGACCTAATTGACGTTTAGCTTCAGCCCAAGATGGCTCAGAATTTCTCAAAATCATAACAGCTTCTAAAACCATTTCTACAATAACAGGAGGCTTTGCATAACTTTTAATTTCACCAATGTCCCTTTTGTTTAGTGCTTCTAATGCCTAAAGAAATAAATCTAAGGTTTAGCAAAGTGAATTAGGAATCTGAAATTTAATAACAAATTTAAAATTATAATAAATACTACACAAGCATGTTTTAAAAAATACATTTTCATCATTTTGAATTATGCATATAAATATTTTAAGGGGGCATGGTACGATTTAAGCAAAAATTTTTAATTTAAGGATTTTCAAAATTTTTTTGGTTGCCTCCTATGTGTGTATACTATGTAAAACAGATTTTGTGCTCAAAATTTCATAAAAAGTTAACCATTTAATTATTTAAGAAAAAACTTAAAATTTAAAGTGATTTTAAATCTACCCTCCTTTCAAAATATTTACGTAAAAACGTATGAAATTTGATTTACAAGTACGTCCAACTATGTATAAAAGTTGGTATGGATTTTGGGTAACATGATTGGTATTTGTACAATAACTTTTATGAATCCCTTTTTGAAAATTCTCTTAAAAATTTGGAAATTCTAACTTCAATTATTTTAAAAAAAATAAATATTGCTTCGATTCAAAAATGCATACCAACTTTTTTTACATGCACTATTAGCAATATGTAAAAAAAAATTCAAAGCATTAGGCACAATAGAAAAAAGCATTAGCATTTTAAATGAAAATAAACTAATTATTTTAACTTTCTGAGATAAAAGTAAGTTTAAAGTTTTGATTTGCCATAGGGATGTGAATAAAAACGAACGTAAAAGCTATCATAGCTCTGTGTTTTTTAAGTTTATTACTTTCAAATTTTGTGAGGTTATAGAAAAGAATATTAAGAATAATTTAAGCTAAAAAAATTAGATTTGATTTTTTGACCGATTTTTGTAAATTGAATCATACTATGTCCCCTTAAAGCATAATAAATAATCAATATTAATATATAAAACAGAAAATTAAAATCACACACTAATTCTTCAATAGAATTATTTTAAATTACAAAGCATTTTACATGAAACATATTTTCATGAATTTTTTTTAAAAAATCTTTGTAACATTTTATTTTTACAGAGGTTGGTGTATAGAGAGAAATGTGGATAAAAATTAATATTAGTTATTTTTTCCAGTTGTCTTATAAATATTTAATTTTTAAATTAAAAAAATTTTGATACATATATTTTAATTTATTTCTCTTCAGTAATCAACTCATATTACTTTGATATTAATCACAGTAATTATTTAAACTCAATAAGATGAGATTAAGAAGAGAAAACTACTTGGACTAAACTTACTTTTCGAGCCTCTTCTAATGCTGGCATTGCTGCATTTAAATCTTCTTCTGCAGCTATAGCGATTCTTTTGCATACTTTTTCCTTTTTTCTATTTCAATTTTTTGTATTTGAATAGTCTGAAGAGAAAATCAGATAAATTTAAATAAAATGATATCAGCACACTGAATTTTAGTAATATCTTTTATTTAAGTACTAGATACTAATGCAAAAGCAATAAAACATAAATTTTCTGATAATAAAATTGAATATAATATTACAAAATTTCAAAACAAAATATTACCTTATAATCCAGTGCTTCTCAAACTTTCTATAATCGCGACCCAATTTTCAATCAGAATTTTCATCGCGCCCCCCTTCCCCATACAATAACAATGTGTTGAATGTAAAGTAATAATGTATAATACTTTGACGAATAAAACTACAATACGACCCTAATTTTAAACCGTACAAAGTATTAAGATAAGTATTAAATTTTGTGTATGATAAGTCCATTGAAAAATCACTAGTAATTATTAAACTTGTTCTTAACTTAGTATTGATACTTAGTACCAAATATATTGTGCCATACTGATACATTTTTAAGTATACTATATCAGAGTAAATATGTATCTTTTTATTATGTCAGAATACATTTTGTTTCCATTTAGTAAATTGATAATTTTTTAAATCTTTTATTTTCGACTTTCCCATACGCTCGCGCCCCCCTTTTAGGGTTATCACGGTCCCCTAGGGGGTCGCGCCCCACAGTTTGAGAAACACTGTTATAATCAATTGTGATTTTCATAAAAAGATAAAAAAAAATATCAATACAATTTATGCATATGAATGAATAAATTATCATAATTAATATTATTATTAATTTCATTTGTATTTCTTTTAAATATTATCTGCAATTTACAATCCCTCAAAAATAAATAAATAAAAAAAGTAAAAAAGCAATTGTAACTACTGTGGCAATAATATATATAATGTAGTATACATATGTATTTTTCATATCATGCACAGTAACTATAATTACATAGACTACATTTTTGTGTTTTATGTTCAATTTTTGTAATCAATATGAATGAAAATAGAAGAATTAGTGATATGACTTGTTAGTTAGAATAGATCCAGGTCTCTCTCTATATAATGATTAAGATTTGCATCAAAATGAATTTAATTCTTTGATGACTTGCATCCATAAAGACAGAATAAATATATATTTATAATTTTTTTTATTTTTATGTTTAACAATTTCCTTAAATAAAATTTCAAAAATTTGAAAAAATCCTTTAAAAAAATGATTTTTTTTAAAAATATGATATAAATATTTATCAATAATAGAAAGAATTTAAAAATGAAAAACTATTGACAAATTAAAATAAATAATTAATTTTGATATATTGTTTTATTATAGATCTTTTTTTATTGAACAAATTCTCTATATTATTCAATCTAAAAGTACTTGCAACAGATGTAGACAATTTTTCAATGAAAATTATTAAAAAAAAATAATAATGAATACTTCTTGTTTCTGTGCTAAAATGACTTTCTTTAACTGAATGTCATGGAGGGCTTCATCACATTCTTTTTCTGCTATTTTTAATCTTTCTTGAGCTTCTTTAGTTTCTCTAGCAATTTCATTCACCATTTCTTGAGTTTCGTGTATTTTTTGTAAGCCTGATTCAAGTCTTGTCAGTGCTTGTTCTACCATTTGTTGTCTTTTTGCAAGTACTCTAAGGCAAGTTAATAGAAATCATTAAAAAATTAATGAGAGGCATTTAATTGTTTCATGACTATATGAATTGTTTCTTTTGGTTTTTACAATTCATTTTGCATACATATTTCTGCAAACAATCTGTGTCGTAGAAGCAGTTAATATTACAAGAAAAATTGAAAAAAGTCACAATCAATGCAAGATTGCTCCCATTCCTACATGTTACAGTAAATAACTATAAAACACATCACTGACCTTCATAACCTAGGAGTTCTGTGATTACATGATTTGTCATGATATACTGCATCTCTTAATCTGATTCACAAGAAAACATGCAATAAGATACAATTTTATACATAGTAATGATATGGAAATAATTAAAAGAGATAACAATTAAAAATATGTATTACAAGAAACAGAAGGTAATGAGAATTCATTTTGGCTAAAAAAATAGAATAAGAGAAGATTCAGAAATAAAATACATATTACATGCATTTTATATTATACAATATACAAGTAAAAGTAATACAGGAAAAATAATCATAAATTCAGAAGATGTTATTTTAAAATTAAAAAATTAAGTACAGGAATGGAAAATAGAATACTTAATGAATAAATTTTTTATTTAATTTGATTTAAAACAAAAAGGATTGAAAATCAGTAAATTTAATCCGTAAGTATTGTTAAAATTGAACAGGAAGAAAATGAATGAAATGGACAGTACTTGAAAAAAAATGAGAAAATGTAACAATTTTAGATGTCATGCATTCTCATGAGAAATTAGATTATTTAATACAAAATTTGAAAGACATATCAAGAATAAAAAAAATAGGTAGAAATTACTTTTTAAAATCTCTTTTTACAATCTAACTAGATACACATATTCTTCAGCTTTCATTTATTCAAATTATTCCTAATTTATTGATTATAATTATTATACATGTTCTTTAGCAGAAAAAATTACAAAAATAACAACCTCAAACTTAAAAGAAAATATTAAAGATTCCTCATATTCCTTAAAAAATAATAATAAAATATGTAAAAAAATTTTTAAATACTCTCAGAAGCCTAAAATGCAAAGTAAAAATGCAACCCAAAACTATGCATGTAAAATGTATTTCATGCACTAAAATTGTGTATAACAGTTACACAAATTTCACCATACACAAATGAATGGAACATTTGAAGTATATAATAAATTTCATTTAATTGAAAGCAATTAACATCTTTTAAAAAAATCAAAATCTTCAAAAATTGTGCAAATTACAGTACTATAATACATTTGCATGTATAATTTGATAATTTTGCTATCCTTATCCTTCCTACAAATAATATAATAATCCTCTCTTTGTTTAAGATGCTTTGCAGTGTTAAGGAAAATTAAGTTTCTTTTTATATATCAGGTTACTTACATGACATATTTTTCATAAAAAGATTTTAAAAAAATGTATATCATTTATAAAGTTTAACACTTATGTATAATGTACATATTGTACTTTGACTTGGAAATATAAAATAATCAGATATTAATTTCTAATTTCCATTTTCTAATAATACAGAATAACTGTAAAAATCACATGACATTATGACAAATACAGCTACTTTTGTAAGAAAATAGGACATTTTTAACAAGTGAAATACTTATTATACATAGACGAAAAGAAATATTTTTACAGAAAAAATGCATTTATTATACAAGGATTTTATACTCACATCTTAAAAGTGTTAACTAATTTTATAAATGTGCTTGAAGTTTCAAAAGATACCCCATTAAGATTTAATATTCCTTGAGAATGTTTCAAAGCATTGGAATGAATATTAGAGAGAAATTTACAGCATACAAAAAGTCTCTGTAAATATAAATATTATTAAGCTTTTCACAGTAAAAATCATTTCAGCTCCTCACAAACAGAAAATGTATGTATTTTTTTAAAAAATAATGATACTTAGGAAGCTTATTATATTAATGAGTTAATTTATAATAATAGGAGTACTTAGGAGTTTAATAATAAGAAAGCAGGTTCAGTTAAAAAGTTTATGCAGAGCCTTAAAAAAGTACAGGATGATCCATAATTAGTGTGACTAATTTTAAAAACATATAATTATTTATGATAAATTTTAATTGCTTTATTACCAGTTAAAAAGAAACGCTTAAACGACCAATCTAACTATTTTTATTAGATGAGTTAACTATAGTTCGGAAAGAAAGGAAAAAGCTGAAAAGACACCATTGTAGAAAATCCTGTGCCTCAAATAAGTTTAGCAAATAAATTACGAAAATGTTCTTGTGCTCTGTATTTATGTTACGCAATGTTAACCGGATGAAACACTGTTTCATCTGTCATCCAGAACTATCAAAACGAAGATCAAATATATTTCCAGCGAAAAGCGTCGCAAAGACGCAGATGTTTTGCAAAGGTCAGGCGTTATGGTATGGATGGGAATGTCCTTTCAAGGATTAACAAAACCATTTTGTGTAGAACCAAAGATTAAAATTGATGCTAAATACACACTGCTGTTTGTGAAAAATGCAACACCATGAAGGAATCATCAGAATTAAATGAACTTTGCAGCAAATATCAACTATAGGATGTTACGTAAAATGGTAAAGCTTTCAGAGCCACTGCGTATGCGTGGCATGCACAGCGCCCTCTGAATTGATGCTGAAAGAGTATAAATAGAGGTTTGTAGCGGGATGTTGAAAATAGTTAATGATTATTTGTTGGTGGCGAACATTTAGTGAAACCTCAGTATGCCTCCTCGACGAAATAAGGAGAAATTCCAACAACTTACGGAGTTTAAACGGGGAAGATTATCGGCCTTCGATAAGGAGGATTTTCCTATCGCGCAATAGGAGTCGTGTGCAGCGGAACATTTCCACAGTGATGAGAGAACAGAACCTGAGAACTCATGAGAACAGAACCTGGCAAGCTGATTGGCACCAAGTTGTCTTTTCAGATGAATCACGCTTCAATTTGTAGGACCATGATAGCCGCATTCGTAGCGCTTGCCGGTCTCGTGCCTTCCAGAGTGCGTTATCGAACGACATAGTGGCCTAACATCCGGAGTTATGGTTTGGGGTGCGATTTCGTGTCATGGACTAATTTGCTACGAATTGAGGGTAATTTCAACAGCAACAGGTACATCCGTGAGTGCTACAGCCCGAAGTTGTTCCCTTCCTTCAAGACATCCCTGGAGCTATCTTTCAACAGGATAATGCACGCTCACATGTTGCTAAGACTGTTCGATACTTCTGTTCAGCCCAACGCATGCAAATTCTTCCTAAGCCAGCTTATTCGCCGGATATATCGCCTATTGAGCACGTGTGAGATTTGGTTTGTCGGCGTCCGCTCTGATCCGCGACCAGCTTCACAAAGACGAACTTTGCTGCGGCATCAACAAATGGAATTCTTCTTCCACGACGCGGACATTCAAAATCTGTTTGCTCCATGCCGCTCGTCGTATAAAGCTGTATGTTCAATCTTATTGTAGAGCGTGGTAGCTACACCAAATACTGATTTCGGACACTTAATATTGTTTTTTTTGCTTTGAAAATTTCGTTATTTCTTTGTACTAATACAAGTCGTTTGTGCATTAAATTTCATTTAATTCTGATGAATCCTTCATGGTGTTGGATTTTTTACAAACAGCAGTTTGCTATCAAAATTAAGGTTTGAAGTACTGTGATTAAAGAAAGTAAACGTCTTTACCCTCAAGGAAACTTTGTTTTTCACCAAGATCCTGCTCAAGTCATACTACAAAATCAACTATAAAATGGCTGAAAGATTAAAAAAAAATTTTTTTTTCTTCCTCCTGAGAAATGGTTACTATCATACCTTGACTGTATTCCTTGAGATTATTTTTTATGGGGATACTTACAAAAACAATTAAGCAGACATAAAGTAAGAAAACTATAAAAAAGGGATTTAAAAGGCAATAAAAGAGGAAGTTGAGAAAATACTCCCAAAAATGGTCGAAAAAGCTCTTTTGGCTTGGAAGTGTAAAATGCTTGAGGAAACCACATTGAAAATTTCTAGTAAATAACTTAATTCAATAAAAATTTATGATTCTGTGAAATTGGTCACATTATTTTTGAATCAATCTGTACGTGATTTCTAATTATTATACGCAAATGCATATTTAATGATTACTCAATATAAAATACATAAAAGCACTTTGAGAGAATAAGAACTTAGCAAATACATAATAAATCAATTATATCTTTTAAATTAAGTTACAGCTGTTCGTTTGCAGAAAATTTATTTAAATTTATAAAATTTACAAAAGCATATAATAGCTTTTATAAGTTTGTTTGATGAAAACCACATTATATATATATATATATATATATATATAATTAAGTTACTTACACCCTAAATATTATAATTTTTTAAATTTCATACAAAATAACTGATCATATTATTTTGAAGCAAAATTGATAGGCAAAAAGTGTTACTTGCTTGTTCATTTGTTGGCTTAAGATCAACATCTTTCAAAAATGCATGCGCAATCTTCTCCAATGCTTCATGAGGCCATTTATCAAACCAATTTAAAGTACAGTTTTTATATATCACTGGATATTTCAAGAAGCATTTTCTAAATTTATAAAAAATTACAGATTATTAACAGATTAGATACAAAATGCTTTACAAAGAAAAATAAAGTGGAACAAGAATAATTTTTCCCCTTTTTAAAAAATATTTTATGCATAAATTTTTCATATTATTACATTGCACACACAACAACAAAAGATTATCAGAGAAAATATCAATTTTTCAAGCTTTTTTTCCAAGTTATATTTTGATTTTAACAAAATATCTGCAAATCTTTGAACAATCATTAAAGAAACAGTTTCTTCTTTTGACCATTGATTATAAATATATTCAATACACATAGAATTCCAAAATAATAATAACAACAACAAATTATAATGACTTACTTATACAATGGTGAAGTATAATTTAAACAGATAATAACATGCAAATTAGATTGTATATTTTCAATAAGAATTCTGTGACATTCTTTACTTTCAGAAGAAATTTCTGAATACATCTGAAAATTGAAAATAATAATAATAATATAAATTTTTGAAACAAATGAATATGTAATTTAATACAAATGCAGAAATATTTAAATTTTTCAAAATTAAATATTGAAAGTAATAAAAAAAATAACAGTTGAAAGAACAGTAAATACACATTTTTGACTTCATGTAATTTTTCCAGTAACATGCAAGAAAAAATTAATATCAAGTCCTTTAAAAAGTTATTATTATATAATAATTTTCTTTGAATAAAATTTATAGTTATCTTCATAAACCTTATGTAAAGACATACGTCCTTGACATTTAATTTTATTTATGACTTCTCTCCTTCATTTTGTATAAATTTTGTGTTGTTTACAAAGTATATTCCTTATAAAGGAATAATCACAAGAAAATATTTCCTTCCTCAGTGCCACGACAGCCGAGGGTGGGCCTTGGCCTTCTCAAGAAGCCTTTTCCAGGCCAGCCTTCTTCCTGCTAGTGTTTTCCAACTTCTAGTTCTCAAAACTAGGAGATCTTTTTCTCGGCCATCAATCCATCTAAGATTTGGCCTGTCCTTTCTTCGTGTGCGAAAAAGGTTGAGCATTGAAGACTTTTTTTAGTGATGCGGTCTTCGCTCATTCTGATAACGTGGCCTGCCCATTTAATTCGATGTATTTTGATGAAGTTAACAATGGCAGATTCTTTATACGATTGATAGAGCTCTAAATTTAATCTTCTTCGCCATGTTCTATTTTCCTGAATTCTCCAAAAATGAATCTTAAAATCTTCCTTTCGTAGATACTTATGTTCTCATCTGTTCGGGACATGGACGAAGTTTCACATGCATAAGTTAATACTGATTTTAAAAGACTTTTATACAATAGAACCTTTGTTTTTATTTTGATTAAATTTGATTTCATATATTTTCGTATTCTATTAAGACATCTATTAGCCGTAGTAGTTCTCTTTTGGATTTTAATAGTACAATCGTTTCTATTGTTAATTTCCGAACCTAAATAAGTGAAGCTGTCAACAACTTCGAAACTATACTCTTCAATTTTAAAATGAGAATTGTAAAAACATGATTTAGTGCTAGGCATGTGTACTTGATTTTATTCTCATTGTTTTTCAGTCCCATCCTGAGTGCCTCTTTCTCTAAAGCTAAGAAGACCTGTCTTAGTGCGGTGGGTGTTCGAGCGATGATATCAATGCCATCAGCAAAAGCGCCAACAACTGTATATTTCCTCTGGTATTGATATTGGAATCTCTTACCACTTTTTCTAATGCTAGATTAAAGAGAAGACACGCCAGTGCATCTCCCTGTCGAACGCCATTTTTTATTTCCATTGGGTCCGAACGATCATTTTGCACCATGACTACGATCTTTGTCTCACTTAATGTGAAGCTTATCGGCCTTAGTAACTTATCAGGGATTTTAAACTCTTTCATGGATGCAATAAGAGCCTTTCTGTTGATACTATCATAAGCGGTTTTAAAATCAACAAAGAGGTGATGATGTCAATTCCAAATTCCCTTGTTTTCTCGAAAATCTGACTGATGTTGAATATCTGCTCTGAAGTGGATCTTCCTTTCCGAAATACATTTTGGTAGTCCCCAAATGTATTTTTCACTAGTGGAGAAAGTCTTTTGAATAGAATATTTGAGAATACCTTATAACTTGTACAGAGCAGACTGATTCCTCTATAATTTGAACACTCCAGTATATCTCCTTTTTTATGTATCACATAAGTTATACTCATTTACCATTCCTTAGGGATTACTTCTTGTTCCAAATTGCTTGAATTAAGTCTTAAACTTTCTTAGAAGTCTCTTTTGCTCCTTTTTGTCAGTAGCTCAGCAGGAATAGCATCAGGGCCAGGTGCCTTATTGTATTTAAGTTTATCTATGGCTTCAATGACTTCTTCCAGTGATGGTGGTTCAACTACACTTTGGCTCTGAGTTTCCGTGCTTCCTGTAAGTGCTTCACAGTCACCATTATCACTGTTAAGAAAGTTGTCGAAATGTTCATTCCATCTCCTTAACACTTCAGTTTTATCACTCAGAATAATTCCTTCCATATAACGACAATAGGTGATTCTTGGCTTAAATTCTTTGCACCCAAGGTTTATTTCTCGAAAGAAAGCTCTGATTTCGTTGGATCCCCTCAAATGTTCAACATTTTAGAAAAGATCCTTGAAAAATATCCTTTCTTTTGCCCTATGAATTCTTTTCTTCTCTCTTCTTGCATCTTTGTATGCGATCACTGAGTTTCTTGAACGTCTAAGAAAATATTTACTTCGTAAAAAAAATACCTTATTTGTGTAATGCATTCTACACATTCATATGTTACTCGTGTCTGTGACATCCTTAATTCACACGGGTCTCCTGGGTTATGTTAAATGAGTAACAACTATAGCTAAGGCGGCTCAGAGTAAAGATTCCCGGGTTAACATTTCAGATACTTGGAAAAAGTTTTGCCAAAAGCCCCGTAAAGAGGCAGTGGAAAACTTCACACTGCAAACAGGCCATGATGGTATGGCACATCATCGTAATAAAATAGGTATCCTTCCATCTAGTATATGCCAAACTTGTAATTCGGATTTATATTCCCAGAACTAGATAAAAAGTCTAAAAAACGTGGTGAGATAAACAAACTATGCTGGAATGCCAGAACTTGCATGAACTCCTTGCAATACTACATGCGTACTTAAATTTAATTACTAATAAAATATGTTAATTTTACTTGAGTTCTTTGTTTAAAAATTATGGCAATTTCATTGCTCTTGGTGTGTTAGGCACCTGGTAAAACCAGTTCAAGGCCATTGATCAAAATAAAATGTGGTAAAAGAGAGAATAATTCGAAAAATTTTCTAAAATATTTTAAAAATAGGAAGAAAAAAATTCGAATCACAAGAGAAAAAGTTCGTTAAATAGAAAATGCACATCGCTATTTGGAGGTTATTTTACGAAGAAAATAGTAAAATGTTCTTGGTTCCACAAAAAAGTTTGCAAAATCGTGGTTCGTTAAATGGAGAGATTTGACTGTACTTCCTAATTTTTAAATATTAATTAAAGTGTTATATATATATAAGATTTATTATAAAAATTATAACTTTATTAACAATCAGGATTAACTAGAATTTTTAAGATTTTTTTACAGATTATGTTACGCTAATTGGTATTGAATATTGACATTACAAAAGAATTTCTGTGTATATTTAAATTAAAAATAAATACATATATATAGAAATTGTCTTTAAATTTACAGAGATCTGATGAATAAAAAATACAAACCATTTGTAGCTCTTCAGGTGTAAATATATCGAATGGTACACCAACAGAAAAAATGTCACTTAAATAGTGAAAAATTATGTCATCCATTATTTGATCATCAGATATTAGGTAAACCAATTTTTCTTTCTTTACTCCTGTTTTATAAAGTATGTCATGAAGATCTAAAATAAAGAGAGAGAAGAAGGCAAAAAGAAAAACTGAAATAGCAATATTTTTACACAAAGAAAAACGTATATTAAGTTTTAAAGATTTATTAATATAAAAGACAAGTTTCGGTTGCTGTAAATTTTAATCATTCATATAAATTCATATATGAATGTAATGAAAGTTTCAATTATACATATAAATTATAAAATGTCAACTCAGTGGTGTACACAAGGGTGGAGTTTAAGAATTTGCCAAGGGTATTTTTAATATTCGTCTACATGTTTTTTAGAATATAACCCCACCCGTATAACAGGGGTTTCTATACCGTTCTGTGCCTTCTCTACGAACTGCTACAGTATCAAAAACAAATCTTCTTGGAGAATAAGCCCCACTCTCACAAAAACATAGTTCCAATTCTATTATCATTCCCAAAATATTCATCTTTTTACTTTTTTTGCTTACATATGCAATCCTGTATTTTACTTAGATTATTTATTTCGTAAAATTATTATAATTGTAAAGAATTAGATTGATTTTCAATGGTAAGTTAAATTTCGTAATTTCTTTCTCATTTAATATATACGAGGGCTGTTCAATAAGTAATAAGACTAAATTTATAATTAAAAAAAACAGAATATCTTTAATCATCATCATTTACATGGTATTTTCAAAATAACTTCCGCGACACGTATTGTATTTATCCCAACGTTCTGTCCACTTCTTAAAAACATGTAAAAGTCCGTTTTTTGAGAGCTTTTAGAGAACTGCTTCCGCAAACTTTACACATGCTTTGTTGCTTGCAAAACGTTTGCCTCATAATGGTTTTTTAAGTTAAGAAAACAGCCAGAAATCACATGGAGTGAGATCAGGACTGTATGGAGGGTGTGGTAAAATCTCTACGTTGTTCTGCTGCGAAACATCCAGTATTCAACAAGAAATATGTGGTCGGGCATTGACAAGGTGCAATAGGAAGCTATTTCGGAGCAACGGACGTTTCCTTTTAACGTGCTGTTCCATTGTTTGCATGACATTCGCGTAGTACGAGCCGTTTATGGTAGTACCGGGTTCGACAGCGTGTTGATACACAATTCCTTCATGATAAAAAAAAATAATATGGTCATAACTTTACCAGCCGATTTCACAGTTTTTGCTTTCTTGGGAGCAGGTGAAGATGGATGTTTCCATTCACTGCTTTGGTGTTTTATGGTTGGATCATAGTGATACAACCAAGCTTCGTCTGCTGTGATGAAGCGTTTTAAGATGTTACAAACCTTCTTGTTCCAGTCTTTAATCATATCGTATCATATCAAAGGTTTCCGATGCTGATTTTTGCTTCCATTTAGATAACTGGCAGCGTCTTGTAGGCGTTCGATCACGTGATACTCAAGAACATGAGTCTGTACACGCCATCTATCGGTAGCATTTGTTAATGCAGGCAACCAACTTTTCTTATGTCACAGAAATTAACATTCTGATTAGTGGTTTTGTGGCCGTAAAATTAGTCTTATTACTTATTGAACAGCACACACACACACACACATATTTGGAAATACTCTCTTCAAATATATTTGTCTACAATCAAAACATCAAGCCACCTTCAAAATTTAAAAGATTATTCCAGAAGTAAAATAGAGGCATGATTTTGGCATAAACATATTCCTAAATGTATGTTTCCCTTATGGAAGGAAGGCTTTCAAATTAAATTTTGGAAAAAGTTTAAAATGTATATGTAAAACAGAAATAAATATTTATTTTTAAATTAAAAGATTTGACAGTAAAAATTCTAAGAAGCTACGAAAATTTTAAGTAGCATTACATAACAACAACAAACTGGAAAAAGTGGCTTTTCATCCATCCTAAAACAAGATTTAGTTATTATTGGTTAAAATTATAATTGTTTCTATTATAGGAGTCACTATCTATGCCTTTAAAACAAATAATACATTTTTCCTGATTTTTATGTGTCAAAATTAAAATAGTAGAAATATTACGAAAAAAAGGCCGTTTTCCATTTTAAAAAATGGAGACCTTAAAAAAATATATCAACTTTTTAAAAAATAGATGGAAAAATCTTTTTTGAAAACTAAACACTATGAAAATTAATATTTTAAAAACTTTTCATTTTCAATTAGAAAAGTGATATCTATATTAATGCCAAAATAATATTCTAGAAGACAGTAATAAAACCATAGTAGACAGTATTTAATATACAAAACTCGCATTTCAATAATAGTTAAGGAAAATTACAAAAAACTTGTCTATAACTGGTAAAATTATAATACGAAGCAAGAAAAAGAGTTTGATTTTTTCCATAAACTTTTTAAGCATTTAGGCATTGTGTTAATTAAAAAGAAAAACTAAGTAAATAAGTAAAGCACATGAAAATATAGTCAGACATCTATTTAACGAAGTCGTTAAATCAGGAAAAAAAGTTCATTATGTGAAAAATTTGTTAAATAGAAATTCATTTTAAATGTACAAAAAGGAATCAGGAAAAGTTCGTAAATTAGAAAGATTCTCAAAATAGAGGTTTGTAAAATGGAGGTCTAACTGCAATTTTATTTTTAATAAAATGAGACGAAACCGATTTAAAATTCTGTATGACTATTTATCTTTAGTCATTATTGAATGCTAAAGTGTCTTTTTAAATTTGAAGATACAAAGAGAATACAAAATTTTTATATTTTATTTTGAAATAAAATATTATGTAGCAAAATACTGCTAATGGAATCAGTCCATTATATCCAATATCAGTCCAATCATAGTAAAAATATAAATCAATATTAAAGCACATTTTATATAATAAATTATTTAAATCAATTATTTAAATCCAAAACTGTTCATTATTTACACGATTAAAACATTTTGTTCATTCTCAGATTTTTAATACAAGATAACAGTGATTGCCTTTTTTACTTTCAATGAAAATAAATTAATACCAAAATTACTCTTTTTCAATCATTAAAATATTATTTGAAAATTGTAATTTTTTTATTAAGAATATTTCCAAACTTTCTATGAATATATATTTATCCTTTAATATATTTGCATATAAAATTTTTATACTTGCTTTTACATAATTTCGGAAATTTTTTAAATTTTAAAAATTGATTTTCCTCTAAAATTCTTTTATGATATCAATTCACTAAAGGTGACATGGCATGCTAAGATATTTTTACAACAACAAATGAAAATGAATACTATTAGTGGTAATCAGGAGTGTCTTAAGACTTCTTGAAGCTCTGGGCCCCTAAAAAGCCCTCGTGTAGCTGAACAGTGCGACGTTAATATTCAATCAATCAATCTGGGCCCTTAAATAAATGTGGGCGGCATACATGACCCTTAAATTAGACAGTACACAGCACATACATTGTCAAATACTCGTACAAACAATAACCCAAAACAAATAGATGTACATGACTTACAATCGCAGAAACCGGCTCGATCGACTACCACCTTTTGACTGAATGATTAATGAGGGTGTATGGTGGTAGGCCTAGGCCTAGGCCTATACATGGACGACGGTCATCACATGTAGCCAGTTGGCATTATCACGATATGCCAACTGTCTACATGTGATGACCGTTTTCCATTTTTTCGGAAAAAAATTTGACCGTGGAAATTATTCGAATCATTATCTTCTTAAGGTATCCGACTACGTTCGGAACCGTGATTTGCAAAAGCGGATAAATTGATAATTTTCATGATATTTAGTGTCACTTAGGTTAGAATACATGTATAAAATTATTTTAAGGACATTTTGACAAAAAAAATTTATTTAAATACAATGTTTTGGCAAAAATTTAACTTAGCATAAACTTTGTTCAAAATGTTCTCCTTTAGTGAAAAATGCTTCTATTATAATAATATTTTGTCTGTATATAGATCAGACCTATGTACAGAATCTCAACTAGAATTTTTAAAATATATTACTTAGAAGTGGGTTTATCCATGTTTTACGGCAACAGAGGGGAGAAATTTTAAGAAAAAAAACGCCGATAATTATTTCAATGGGTTGTAACTCTGAAAATAATGTGAATTTTTCAAAAATCATAGTTGAGCCTCTGTATAGAGGTCTAAGCTATATACAGGCAAAATATTATTAAAATAGAAGCATTTTCCACAAAAGGAAAACATTTTGAAAAAAGGTTATTCTAAGTTAATTTTTTACCAAAATATTGTATTTAAATAATTTTTTTTTTTGTCAAAATGCCCTTAAAACAATTTTATACATGTATTCTAATCTAAGTGATACTAAATATCATGAACACTATCTATTTATGCGCTTTTTTAAAATCACGGTTCCGAACGTAGTCGGATACCTTAAGACTGAGTTGAAAACTAGCAGGGCAGTTTTGCCACCCCGGACAAAATTGGAAAATGCCACCCCTCTCTCTCTCTCTTTCTCTCTCTCTCTTTCTCTCTCTCTCTTTATATATATATCAGTAGCGCACACAGGAATTTTTCAAGGGGGGGTCCGGGGTCGAAAGTTCACCATTCTTGTATCATGCTCCTTTTGATTTTGTCGATTTTCGGGAACAAAACACAGTAAAAAACTAATTATTGAATAAATAATTAGCATTCATTAATCAAATTAATCATTAATAACAAATACTTAATTAAATTTTACGTACTATATACTTAGAACTATAATCAATCGGAAAAAAATCAAGGGCTTTGGGGGTCCGACCCTCCAGTACCCCCTTGTGTGCGTCACTGATATATATTATAAGTATTAAAAGATTCAGAACAATTCGAAATTAAGGACATAATTACTTGTTATTATATCAAACGAGTGAAATGTAAGGAATCGGTTTCATCAGGCCAATTTCTTCGAAAAATCGTCTACTGATGGTAAGGATCACAAGCGTGTGTTTTAACTTACAGTAACTATACTCAGGACTAAAATAAAACACCTCCTGTAACTCTCTATTTATCAGAACCTCTTATTACCCTTGTCCTCTTTTAGATAGCTGTCACCGGACATCGTAAGGGTGAAAGGAATATCCGTTGTGACCTCACTCCGGAATGGCGAGAAATTTACAAGTGAAAGATGTGTAAACATATTAAATATCATGCTTTAACATATACTCCCGCCTCAAACCCTTCAAGCTTAAACATAAAAGAAATCTGTCATTAAATATACGTACAAAATAAAAAATAAGATACGTTAAATGCAATACCAAATTCACACAAAATAGTATTTCAGAAAATATATAAAATTCTTTGTAATAAAAAAAAGTATTTTTCAAATGTCGCCTTTAAAATTTGCCGCCCCGGGCAGGGATCCGGATTGTCCGGCCCTAGAGCCGCCCCAGAAACGAGACAAGGCCCCCTTGTGGCCGAGACCCTGTGAGTGAGTGAGTATTAACGTCGCACTGTTCAGCTACACGAGGGCTTTGGCCGAGGCCCTGTGCCCATGCCTTAAGACGTCCCTGGTGGTAATAATAAAATAATGTAATCAGAATCAAACACATATATTTAAAATTTTAATCATAAATGTCTATAATTAGATACTTGATGAAATTTTTTATGTAGTAAGTTATAATTAAAATTTATTTTTTGAATACTAAGCATTACATTATAGTATGCTTTAAAAATACAGGGAAACATCGACCTACCTCTTTTAAATTCTAATAACCCAGAGCTCAACTCTATTTTCATTTCAAATACTTCATATTTTAGAATAAATGCAACAATTCTGGATAACGTTTGTTTCCCTGTTCCAGTAGCACCAAGTAAAAGCATATTTCCATAGGGATTTTCAATTCCTCTCATAATTTGACATACTAAAATAATAAGAAACTTGATTAGCCAAGCACATTCATTATAAAATGCTCTACAATACTCATTAAGTTTCACATATACTATATAAATTTAATTAGTTTAATAAGAGCAAAACTTTATATTACAGCCAAAATTTATAAACATATGCATAAATAAGCTGTAAGAATTCAAAAGAAGCAAGCAGTATTTTCTTAATACTGACGTATATTTTTCAAGAATCCTAATATTTTTATGAATAATGACGTTGAATATTTAATATGGTGAGGTAAATGGGGGAAAAGCAAGAATAAACAAAATTTATAAGCAAATTCTTTGGGAATAAGGTTCATTGCAACACACACAAATTCAAATTTCAAGAATAAACATTATATTTTAAATATTGAGTAAGCATTTGCAAAAATAATATTTATTGATTAAATTTTGTATAAAATATATTTGTTTGGCTCTTTTAAATATGCAATAACAGCCTGATCTGAGCACAGCATGTTTACTATACATTATAATACTCAGGCCTGTCATAAAATATTAATTTTTAAAATGTACAAGTACTTTTATAACTTTTATAAAAAAAAAAAAAGAATTCATGAAAACTTCAAAAATCTAATAAGTTCTTGAATGGAATTAATGTTAAATAATCTTTCTCAAGTAGTATACATATATTCATATTTTAAACATAATTATAGAATTTTAGTCTATAAATTTAGGGAGGTGTAGGAGATATTTAAGTATTTTAATAATGACTTTTTTTGAGGAATAAGATTATATCTTAAAAAATATATTCTTATTAGAAATAGAAAAGAATTTTTTAAAAAAATATTTTTCAAATATATTTAAATTTAAAAAAAATTGAACAAAATTTGTGAAAAGTTCATTACATAAATATGTTTCCCATTTCATTTAAAATTATTCTAAACACCTTTTATTAATGGTCACAGTAATGGCGATCGAGGAAATGGAAATGACATATGATTTTATTTTGGTTAAAATACATAACATTTCCATTGCCACAAAATTAATTATGTGATATGAGAGAAAAAAGTTTACATTTATACAATCAAAACTTAATTTAAATGAATATAATTAAAATTCACACACACGCATGAAAATCAATGTAGTTAAACTTAATTTAACTCAGTATATACATGTATGGGTAAGAGTACTTTTAAAATATTTAAAACTATTTTATTTTATTTTTCCAACACCCATGCTTGGCATCTTGACCATTTGATGGCGAGTCTCCCAGTACTGACTGACCACGTCATTAGTTGGGTATTCATTGAGTCCAGTGCATTGGAGCAGGTGAAATATTTAAAACTTATATAGGAGAAATGAAGTCATCCTTACTTTACTCATATTGTGAAGAATAAAAATATTTAAGCTTTCTTTGGACTCAAAAACTGTTAAGACATAACAAATAAAAATAAGTTTCTCATAAGTATTATAAAAACCTTTTTAAAAAAATCAAAGTCCAACACAAATAATGTAATTGTATAAAATGTCTTTCCAGCCAATTTTAATTTTTGGTAGGAAGGGGGATAAGATAAAACTGAAATCTAATGACACTCAGTTCATTCCAGTTCCTTATCAATTATTGTATCGTAAAACACTATAATATTATAGGGATCCTGAAAACAAATAAAAGAAGAAATTGTACAATATAATAAACATAAGAATTTTGCATCATTTTATTTTCTTTGAGTTAAAAATTACAACTAAATAATTCCTTTAAATCATTATTGAAAATTTTTAAAAATTAATATAAAAAGCAAAATAAACTTACAATGATTGATATTACTTTCAAATAAAACTACATGAGTTAAAACACCACTTTGGATTTGGACTTTTCCATATTCCTCAATGCGATCTTCAAAGTAAGTCCTTACCAAACCAGAACTTTTTATTTCATCATAGCCCTTATCAGTATCGAGGATTTTTACTACAGTTCAAGGGAAGAAAATATTCTTACATATATCATAAGGATGACAGCACATAAATGGCATTAAAATAATAAAAGAAATCATTGTGACACACATAAATAAAAATCAAAATGTATAGTTAAAATAATGCAATATATTTTTATTTCAACAACATAGGACTAGAACTACACTATAGAGCTAAAAGCTGAAATTAAATAATTTTAAACACAAATAACAAATGCATATATACAAAAAAACAACAACAAAAAAAAATGGAAAAACTAATATTAAATTCTCATTTAAAATTTTCCATTTTCATATCTTTAGGAAGAAAAATGAAGTATAAAAGCAAAATTCTAATCTGATACATATTACAGAAACCTACATTTGCATTTCTATTATTTTAAAAATATTATTTGCATAATTTACAATATAAATTTTCTCTACAAATTTTTTGAATTGAAAACAACAAATGAATAATTTATTCAGTACTGCATGATTATGTTATCTCATTATTCATGCAAAAAAGGGTATTAAAGATTAAAACTAATTATCTCTTTTAATTAATACCATGATAAGATGAGGGGCATATCTCAATCATTCACACACACACACAGTAAATATTCATTTGCAACTATCATAATTTTTTCAGTGGCATAACGTACACCCCCGTATCACGAAGGGGGCCAAAAGCCTGACTGACACCAAGAACGTATTTGGGCTTGGGGGCCCTAATATTCTACGTTACGTCACTGGTTATGCTTATATCCTAAATTAAACTGAAAATTATGACAACAAATGAAATTTATTGTTTGAACGTTTCTTAAAAATTATATATAAACAAAAATCAATATTTAACAGACAATTTTAAAAATGTCCAAAGTACATCTATAATCACAACACAATTTTAAAATGACTATCAATGACCAGGAACTAGCTGATATAAACAGAAATTCTATCAATCCATTAATTTTTTTTCGTTGAATGTTTAAAATTGGAGATATGAAATGGCAGCAAATACTGCTGTTGTTTTTAATTCTCTTGAGTCCATGTACTAAAATTATAATTTTTTACAAAATTAGATTCCTGCTCCATTTTTAAATTCATTTACGTAATTACTATTTCACTGCAATTAATTTAAATTGTATTTTACAGTATTATAATTTTTTTATTCTGGAGTGTGTTTTTTACGAGTTTTAAAATGTGGTTTTGAGATTTCTCTTTTTCATCAAAATACATAATGCTATGAATCAAGAGATATTACTGAAATTAAACATATATGAATAGCAATTTCATAATATTTATACATACAAAATTTTAGCCTTTCAATATTTTTGAAGTGATCTTTATACTGTATCAAAAACTCTTTTTCAATGACGTCTTCAAGTATGCTATAAAACACTTCTTTTTCTTCATTGTCAACAAAACGGTCCGAAAATTCTCGACAACATTCATGAAACCAAAATTTACTCATAGCAATTTTATCAGTTAGGAGCTCTGGATTAATATTTAAGATTCGACACAATACCTATAATTAAAAATATAATTTATCATTAATTGCTTCAACATTTCATGACTTAATAATATATTTATATTCAAATATTTTTAAATATGAAGAACATTTCATGCTTTAAACTGAAGCAAATAATGGATGGAAATGCCTTTTTAAATAAATACCTATTGATAAAGCAAGTAAAAAGAAAACATTTCTATTTTTCATAACTTATTAAGATTTCTTTAAATCCCACAATTTCATAGCCCTATTAAGTTTTATGATAAATACAAAGCTCTTAATTAATATATTTGATTAACAAAAAGAAAAAAATGAATTATAAAATACTAGCTGTTATACCCATTCTTCAACGGGTGAATTGAAAAATTAAAAAACACATACTGAAGGATAAAGAAGTTTTTAATGAGTTAATTTTACGTGAATTGCAAATTAAACAAACAAAAAAAAAGCTTTTTGCATATCTCAGCTGGACAAAAAAAACATGTTTGTTAAATTTTAAGTCTGTGGATCTAATAGCTGATAAAGAGGTTTTTACTTATAACTCCCCGTAATTAATTCTCTTGAGGGTCGATTTTTGAAAACACCTTCCTAAGCTGATCTCTGCTCAGCAAAAGTAGCACATTCTTACAAATTTTGTGTAATGAACGCTTAAAATAGTGTAAATAATCTATATCTGGAAGTGTAATACGTTAATATTACTTTTTGTTCTATTTATTTTATGTTAAAATTGTAATCAGCCTCACACTCCACCTGTTCAAGCTTTCGCAGTTCCTGGTGCCTGGCGTAGACAAAACAAAATACAAAGTTTTGCTTCACACATAAAAGATAGATATATGCTGTCGCTGGCTTTTTTGCAGATGGCAGAATTTTTTCCTACTTTCATGACAATTATCGTTATATTTTGGACACTTCACACGATATCTTTATAAATTATAGCCTATGTGTTATTCTGATGTATAAGCTATACTATTGTAAAGTTTCATTAATATCCATTCAGTTGTTTTTGCATGAAAGAGTAACAAACATCCATACAAACTTTCAAGTTTATAATATTAGTAAGGATTAGTGATGCTCCACATAATATTTGTAATTAAGTTCATAACTATTTTCTTGTTATAAGGATAAACTAATAAAATCTAAGCATCTTGTATCAAAAACTATTTGGAATATGAAATTGAAAGAAAAAGCACAAAATACATAACATTGGCTACAAATTTAACCATCTTAACATATAAGAAATAGTTACTTGATGATCCAAATCAACCAATAAAGAAGAAATTTAAATCCATCACTTGTCTGTAAATCTCCAGAAAACAATGTATTTATTTCACACACACACACGCAACACTCCTATGTACTTTTGAAACAACAGTGTTCATACTAAATGTGTAACACAAATGTTTAGCATGTTAATTTATCTTGTAAAACAATTTATGTAACAAGTTATGTGAGAGCTGACAGACTGATTACATGCATATACACAAGAAAAATATCAATAGAATCCCTAATTTGAACGTTAACAAATTTATGTGATATGTGTGTTGGAAGAGGAAAAGTACATAGGTTTTTTACGGATGAATACTCTCTCTCATGTGTAAAATAAAAGAATTTGCACATTATGTCAATTTTCTGAAAAAATAATGGACAATTTTAATGAAATTTGCTATGAATACACATACATAACAGGGGGAGGGGTGCCATTCATTTTATGTATGCATGATTACCAGTAAAGCTCACAGTGGAGGGATATCAAAAAATCTACGTTGAAATATCTAACTGAATATGAATCTAATACAGAGGTGGTTCCCTACAGTAGTGCATACAGATCTCTGTTATGGGAAGGGAAGATATGGGGTTATATTCTAAAGAAACATGTTGACAAAAGCGCTGAGGCATATAATCTTTATGATAAAAATTAAAAATCTGTTGGTCTATGGAGAGGAGTTGATTCCCAAACCCCACCCTTGTGTATGCCACTGGTCCTCTCACACAACCAGACAGGTAGCAGACAGTGTGACAGCATACTGTATAGAAGGCAATTGAGGAATTCCTGCGGCAGTTAAACCCATTCTTGTAGCAAGACAGTATTTCACAACGAGATAGTTTTCGGAGGAGAAAAGTGTGACGCAATTACTCTCCTAAAAGTGGTTCAGACATGCTCTTCAGGGTTAAGATCAGGGGATTTAGCTGGCCAATTAAATTATCAAATATCCTTACTTCCACGTCAACCAGTTAAGCCTAGATGAACGAGCATTGTCATCCATTAAGAGAAATCCAGGACAAACTGCGACCTTGAAAAGTTAAACATAGGGCTCTAAGATCTCCTCAAAACGAGGTGTGGCTATTACATAACGAGAATGATGCTATAAAACATTTTATTTTGATTTCATGCGTATTTACTAATCCCCTTCGATATACACCCCTCCTAATCCCTACAATACTCCATGTGAATCTCCCATTGTTCAAAAAGTGATGAAATCTTGCGTCAATTGTTTGAAACGCATGCCGCTTTTTCTTTTACAGCTTTAACGGACTCATATCTTATTCTTTTTAAGGCAGATTTCCCTTCAAGAAACAGATAGAACTCGCATGGCGTAAGATTCGACGAATAAAATGGACTTTCTAACACTGGGTTGCTGTACTTGACTAGAAACACTCATGGACAAAAAACAAAATGAAACGAAATTTTACATACGTAATGACTACTTTGATATAAGTAAATGATTAGAAAATAAAAATAAAAAAAAGGATAATTTATTTCAGAAAAAAAGGCAAAAGAACGGAGGATTTAATACCCTGTTGAACCCCTCTAGCGCGAATGCACGATGCAATACGATCGGGCATTGAGGCATACAAGTTCTGTATGATGTCTTGAGACATTTCGTTCCACGTTTGCTGTAACCTTGCCTCTAGTTTGTTCAAACTCGTGGGGAGCCCAGCTCGCCGTCCCAAATGATCCCAGATAAGCTCGATTGAAAACAAATCTGGGGATCGGGCAGGCCAAGGAAGGGTTGTAACAGTGTGGAGACAGTCTTGTGACACCCTTGCCGTGTGAGGTCGAGCATTGTCTTGTTGAAAAATGGCTCCTGGAAGCCGTTGCGTGAGTGGCAACACATGTGGTTGCAGGATGTCATGGATATACCACTGGGCTGTCATGGTGCCACGGATGAATACTAGGGGTGACCGTGTATTGTAGGCAATGGCACCCCATATCATCACACCAGCTGTGGGAGTGGTGTGTCGCTGTAAAGCAAAGGCAGTTCACCACGGGGTCTCCACCCACGAACACTACTGTCATCACTGCTGAGATTGAATCTGGATTCGTCGCTAAAGACGACCTGGTTCCATTCCGCTGCAGTCCAGTTTCCTCGTGCGCGGCACCACTCCAAACGGAGGCTTCGGTGGTGGGCGTAGAGGGCAGCACATATAATGGGCGTTGCGATCCTAAATGTCCTTCAGCCAGGCACCTTCGTATGGTTCGAGAAGACACAGGGGCCCCCTATTGAAGGTGCTACCTGTGCCTGGATGGCGGCCGATGAAGCAGTTGGCAGTACGCGTGCATTTCTTACAATGTGGCGCCCTTGACAGACTGGTCTGTCAAGGGCGTCTTGAGCCTGGCCTTCGCGTAAATGACATCTCTTGGATCCACTGGTCCCAACACCTCCTCACAACACAACCAGAACGGCCTAATTGACGAGCTACTCGCCTAGCTGACCATCCAGCTTCCATCATGCCGATGATTCTCCCTTCTCAGACTGCGACAGCTGCTAATGTTGTCTTCGAAAATGGCGTAATGGCATGTCTACCTCAGCTCTTGATTTGTAAACGATTCAGCACACTCAAACAAGCTTTGGTTACCTGTTTTATACTCCATGGAGAACGACGTTAAACGCCCTCTACTGGCTATACGTAATGCGTAATCAGGCTGCATTTCTAATCATTTGCATATCTCCCCAACATGTACCTTGATGCCAAGTTTCGTTACGATCCCGCAATTATTTCTTAGTGCGCTAATTTTTTGTCCATGAGTGTACAATGCGGAATGAGTCAGCGCATTGTTTTGGTGGAGAATCCATGACTTGTCCTTACACATTTCGGGTCGTTTCTTTCTTGTTCTTTCACGGAGTTGAGCAAAAACGTGAAGGTACACAACTTCATGAATATTGGAAAAAAATAATGATCATTGCTTTGAATTTCGATTGAATTTTCATTTCATGAAATATTTTGTGTAATAGAAATATAATAGAGTATAATCCACAGTATTATACTTCTTTATAATAGAGTAGATTATACTCTATCTAAATCTCCACCTTTGTATTTTTTTTTTCTTTATCTCTATTATTATAAGTATAATAACAGCAATAAAGCCTGATCAAAATAATAAAAGTGAAGAAATTATTGACTGTTTCTAGTAAAATCAGAATTTTACAAGCAGTTCCTTAAAGTAGCTACATCACAATATTTATATCATTTTATGCATTAACCAGAAATAATGCTGGAATAAATATGGAATTCAACAGATAAAAAACGAAACAAAAGCGGTATCCTAATAAAATGTATGCATTTATTGATAAGATGAGAGTTACCTTCTTTACATCTTTTAAGCCAAATAAATAATGAAGCTTTGAAGGAGTTGGTAGAAAGATTTGTCGCACAGCTTTGAAAGTAGATAAACTTCCTAAACTTATGGCATTCAATGTTCGCCGAATTTCAATGTTTGAATATGAAAATTTTTTGTTCAGGAGAGAGAAAAAGATATGCTTCAAATGTGATTCCTACAATAATAAATATTATGTAATCATAAGAAAGTTTTACAAAACACATTTAAAAGACAAAAATAGAAGACCCACAATCATGATATACCAGAAAGTGAGAAAATTAAACAAATCAAAATTTAATAGCCCGATTCTTGAAATAATTAATAGGAAAATAAATAAATGTTAAAACTAACTTGAACTGGAATGCAATATTATATATATATATATATATATATATAATAAACTTTTGTGCAGATATTATATATTTGATATTGAAATTTTAAAATAAATCTTCATAATAATAATCTTACATCTAACACATACCTTTAAGATTATTAAAGGGCGTTGTAAGAAAACACATGATTTAACTAAACCCTAATGCAAATTATCTAATAAAACATACTAGTATTCCCTATATCTACAAAAATATACTGTAAAATGTTTCATTATAAGCTTTAAGTTTAGAAAATTTTTCAATTAATAAATCAAGGTACAAACTGAATATAATTAAATTTGTGGTCTCTGTCATTTTAATTAACGTAATTCTGATATAGACAGAATGTTTTAAGATTCTTTACATTAAAGGACTCGCAGAGTCAACTTTTGATTAGATATCTCCAATTTTTTAATTCATTATTTGCTTTTAGAATTGTTCTTTAATTATGTCAATTCAACTTTTTATTGAATATAAGTATATAGATCAATTTTCAATAAAAAAATTTCTATATCATACTGAAATCCAAAAAGACATTTATGTGTATTAGCTTCAGGAATGTACACTGGAACTATATCCCTCCCTCATGAATATAAATGTATAAGTATTTCCCCTTATTTTTACCAAACACTTCAATAATTTGCTGGTAAAATTTTTTTAATCTTATACAGATCCCAGAGTTAAATTGCTCTTTTTTTAAAAAAATTTCTGTTGTTATAATTCTAAAAATTAATTTTCTTGCAGTTATGAAACCGTGTTTTTTCAATTATTTTATTTAGACAATTATGGGAAAAATATGCTCATAATACTCAGAGTCGATAGAAACTACTGGAATTGAAATAAATTCCTAAGTTATTGTTTTCAATTCTTCCCCCTTTTTAAAAGTGAAGCTTAAGGTATCCGACTACGTTCGGAAACATGATTTAAAAGCGCATAAATGTATATTTCATGATATTTAGTAGTCACTTTGATAATGATAAATATTGTTTTGCTTAAAATGATTTCATATGAACAAACCCTTATGTAAAAATGTTTTTGTAATAATATTTTGCCGTATGTCAGACCTTCTGTACAGATGCTGCTACATTTTGAAATTCAAATTATTTTCAGAGTTCACATTTGAAATAATTATCGGCCTTTTTCTTAAAATTTCTCCCTCTGTTCAAACATGGATAACGACTCCAAGTATGCATTTTAAAAATTCAAATTAGCTTTTCAGAGTCTGACATACCAGTTTGAAATAATTATACACAGAAGCCTATTTTTCAAAAGGAGAACATTTGTCACTTATTCTAAGTTAATTTTGTAAAATATTGGATTAAACCTATTCCAGTTTTGCATAATTTCCTAAACAATTTTAGCTGTATTCCAATCTCAAGTGAGCTAAATACACATAAATATTACATACAAGTTCAAAAGTATTGTTACGAAGTAGTGAATATTTGAACAGATTTAAATTATTTCTTAAGTTAATTTAGAAACAAAATATTGTAAGACTATTAAATTCAAATTTTTCAATTGTCATAATGTAATTAAATGAAAATTTTGCCTTTATAATGATATTCTAATACATAAAGATACCTAAATATTTACAATATTACACATTTACAAAATCAAGTCTTATGTACAAAATCATTTTCGAATGAAGAAATTTATCAGAATTTTTAATTATTTCTAATAAGTAATATTATAAAACAAATTTAAAGAACTATAAGTTTCCGAACATTTTTCAACTTATACATATAAAAACCCAATTAAATGAATGTAATTTCCATTTTTTAGACCTTTAAGATATATTCAGAATACATACAAGATTAACCCTTAATATTTACATATTACCACAATTTATCCCAATAAATGTCAAGTTCTTATGTAACCAAAAAATTATTTTCAATGAAAAAAATTTCAGAATTTTTTTAATTCTTGCTCTTAAATGAATGAATGAAATGAAAATGTACAATAAATACAAATTTAAAAATGAAATATAAATTTAAGCAAATTAACCATAACCTTATATAATCAAGAAAAAAAAAATTTCTGATCGAGCAAAAATTTTTTTGTGAAACAATTTTGAATTTTTCTTTCTTTATATTCTTAAAAAGTAAATTTAAACTTAAATTAATATTAATAAAACCTGTATCAATTAGAAAATATTGTTATTATTTTTTAAAGATTAAAATAGTTTTAAATGGATTAATTTTACCTGAGGTGGCAAAATATTTATCACACAAAACTGATTCAAAAGTGGCTCAGGAACTTTATTAAAGTAAGCAGACGGGTAATTTGCAGTGGCTAAGAAACAAAGATTCTGAAACAAATATACAAAATTTGTGTTTTTAACTATATATATATATATATAAACAATTAATAATAATTTCAAACTAATGAAAACAATATTTTAAGATAAGTTTTTAAAATATAAAACATACAGGTTAGAATATTATACACTAAAGTGGATAGAATTTTTGAATTTCAAAACCTACCTACATGGTAGGTTCTGATATAATATGTAGATGGTGTATAGATGAAGGGATATAAGTAAACTTTTCTGGTACATAGATGAAGGGATAAATAAAATAAAAAATTATTATTTTTTTTAAGTAGTAATGTGTTTATATTAACTTTTATGTAAGTTTTTATGCCACATGGGGAATGAAGTTAAAGTATTTGAGCTTCTTATAGGGTAAAAAGTCAAATTTTTATCAAAGAAAAACAGGTATTTTAGGACTTTTTAATATTTATTTCGATGAGAGGACAGTGGTGTACACAAGGGGAGGTAGGGTTTGGACTCAACGCCTTATTAATCAACAAATTTCTACTTAGAAAATATCTTTCGGCGCTTTCGCCTACGAGTTTTTCAGAATGTAACCCCCTTCATAAGAGGGGTCTGTATATGCCCCTGTTAGAGGACATCTACTAAATAGTTACGAAAAAAAACTATTGTCGAAGTTAGAATGCATGATAAAGCAGAAGATTGAAAAATACTTGGATCAGATTGATTCGATAGTGCGAGGAGAGAGAGCTTGGATTACGAAATGTTGCTATGTACAAAATACTATTCACAATTCAGAGAGCTCATTTATCAATAACCATCGCTTTTGGTTATTCATACTGTAGAAAAATAATTTTAATTTGAGTCTAAAATTGTCTATCCAAAATTAAGTCTTTTTTCATTTTTTCAAAAATTCAACTCCCTTTTTTTGTGGTAATATACAATTTTGAAATTATTATATTAATATCCCACGTCAGACGGACCACCTGACCGGAGCATCTGCTTATACACCTCAGCGCCCTAAGTCATGGAAACTGAGATGTGCACAGTAGGCCTTGGCTCTCATGGGCTGCTGCGCCACTGTGAGTTTTAGTTTTAATCTCCATGCCATAGAACATCTTTTTCGCATAGGTAGGTTCAAATTAATAATATTTTTTTCTTTATATAACTTAAGATCCCTCCCATTGTACATATTTATATGCTGACCATATTGACAATAAATTTACAGAATTCATATACATTTTCTGGATTTTTAGAATTAATTTTCTATCTACTGTTCATGTAAACATATTGGGCAAATGACTTGACATCTCATCTAATATTTGATACTTCGGCCTTTTGATTTGTATAGAGCATTAATAGAGCGTCGCGGTATTGAAGTAATAAGCTTCTGACATGTCTCTACAGTGATTTCAGACCATGCTTAATGAACTGATATTTCTAGTTCTTTGACATTTGTTAAAAGGTTATTCGACTCTCTTAAATGCCTTTCCAGTTCATTTCACAGATTTTCTATTACACTAATATCAGGACTTTTTGAAGACCATTTCAGATGATGAAATACACCATGGTTATCGCTAAACCAGATCTGTACAGTTTTGACGCGACGGGGAGAAGCCTTGTCGTCCAAATATATTCCGTCACCATCTGAAAACCATTAATGGTTTAACGACATTTTCTAGATGAGATAAGTACTCATTCCCAATTCTGTAACCCTATGTAGTGATAAGGGAACCAATCCCATTCCAACCAAATGCTCCTCAGATCATTAATCCTTTAGCTCCAGCCTGCACACCTGGTTGTATGCATTCTAGTAGAAGAGTTTTCTATTGTTCCCGATGAATTCTTTGTCTTCCATCACTTGTAAAATAGCTTTCATCGATTCATACAATTTTTTTCCACATTTCTATGTCCCAGATTTTCTATTATTTAATCCAAGAATAACGTGTAATGTACCGAGTCTCTCTCCCCTAATTGCTAAGAGGGGACACCGACAAGCGTGTGAAAATTCCATTCGTTTCCCTAATTGCTGGGAAAAGGTTTCGCAAATGGGTGGTCAGAAATTCTGACTATTTTTTCCCATGCCAGTCCGAAAGTTAAAATAGACATCCGGTGTAATGTGCTTTCGTTTTCTCACGAATCTTGACGACAGCGCGTCTGAGAAGATAGAACTCACACTATGAGCCCAGGCAGACTCCCGCTAAAAGCGGCCGACGGACAAGAGATCAAAGAGGGATAGGTGGTGAGTGACCGTGAGGAACGAGATGTTTAAAAAGAGAGAGCGAGGGAGTACGAGGATCAGATATTGACTAGAGAGAATCCGATAAGAGGCCTCTCGTAGCGATAGACTTGAGAGTCAGAGAAACCTGAGTCCGCGAATTAAAGGGACTTCGAACCGAGAAGGTTTCGAATCAGCAACCGCACAGCGAAATCACCCGAACTCGGCGTGGAATTACCGAGATCGAACGGAGAACAGTGGATCCTTAGGCCTATCATATGTATATGACTTTTCTCTAAGGATCACTATTTCATTATTTCATGCGAGAGATAAGACAGTACAGCGAAAAAGAAACTTTATCTGAGGACTTATTTTACAATTAAATTGTAATGAAACAATTTTTGATGAATTTTTAATACTATTTAATAAATAGTTATTCCAGAGCTGTTTGAAGTCGTTACAAACGATATCATCGATTTAAAGATAACAAATAGGGTTTTTGTATTGGTTGTCGACTTGCAAGCCCAAAAAATTTAAGTTCTCTTCGTATTGTTCTGGGAGAGATCTTTGTTTCCGCGTTTAAATGAAACTCCTTCTACTCCTACTCCTTGTAGAGTTGTCAATCGTCTGCTTTCCCTATTTTTCTTCACAAAGTGCTTCAATTTCCTCTCATCCCGTTTTGTCATTTCTTGGGTCTATGTCCCCTAGATCAGTGATCCGCAACCCGCGGACCAAATCGTGCCGGACCGCCTAAAGAACATTAAACTATTGCCATTTTATTTAAAGTGGTGCATTTCTCTCGGATTTGCGCAACTTTCCACGGAAATCACTTTATATTCAACGTTAAATGTTTTTATTCATTTTTGATTTAACTATATTTTATTCAGAAGGCATATTTAAATGTAATTAAATTAAAATTGTTAATTAAAAACAATCTAAAATATAAACAATCAACGTGTCCCACCCTCAGAAGGTCGCGGTAAAATTATCAAACGTTGATCGGTCCTGAGCGATAAAAAGATTGCGGAGCACTGCCCTAGATAACGAAGCATTTATGCTACCTTTAATTAAATATGCTTTTTATATCCTTATTACGCTTCTGTTTGATACTCTGTTTTGAAATTCCATATACTTTCACGCCATTTTGTCGCATAGAAACAATCTGCTCTCATTTAAACTCACTAATGGCTTTTCTTGATGTCATCATAAAACAAAACAATTAGTTTTTTAAACTTAAAACAATATTAACTTGAAATAATGGAGTCGAGATTATTTTGACAAGTACATTTTCTGAGATAATACTAAATATTATCTCTTTTTGCAATTCAAAGAAGAATAAAAATAAGTGAACGGTGACAAGCCACTATGTTTAGTACATTAAACTATACTGTTTAATTATGTATAAATACCTTTAAATGGTTAAGTGTCCACTTTTCCCTGTTATACCAATAAGCTCCATTGATAGACATATAGAGCAATTCCAGAGCTGATTGAGAACCAAATTTATCACATTCTCCATGATCAAAATCATCCAAACACACAATCATTCTTTTTCCTGACTTGGGGAACAATAGACCACCAGCCTTTTTCTCCAGCCGTTTTTCAAGAGCTCCTTGTAGTAATAAAGATGTAGTCTGTTTTAAGAAATGAAATTGTAAGTTTCAGATTTATTAATAAAGTATATATTGATGTATCTCTACAGGAAAAAAAAATATACATAATACCCACACAAACAACTTATGACTTTTATTTAAATACTTGCACAAAATACTGGGAAAAACTGAATACGAAAAATGCCAATTTTTATTGTTATTTATATGGCATGTAGTGTAACGATTATTATTATGGCAACACATGATGTCGTAGTCGGAGAGCAGATGGCGTACTGCCTGAGATTGTAGGGGAGAAGGGCTGCCCAAAATGCCTTTCCCCTACGTCCCGAATAGACTCCTCTAGAGAGGGCCATGCGAGAGGACCGGTTTTTTAAAAATAAGATAGTCTCCGAGTATAATAGCAAACTCTTAGTCTTTTAGAGTTAAACACAATTTTAAGACTAACAAACCTTCAATAATACACATATACACAATGTGTATCTTTATTAGTGATTATCGGTCATTACTAATAACCAAAATAATTCTTTGCGAGTAAATGATATCATATTATAATATATTTGATATAGATATTGAAATATAAAGATAAATCTATAAATGCAATGAAATATCACCTGAGGAGAAAAATTGATAAATGCATTCAGATATACGTTAGAATCCATATTATCTAATATGTTTTTAGCTAGTATCGTCTTTCCTGATCCACTAGTACCGATAAGTAAAATAGGTTTCATTTCTCCAAGGTACATCTCAACAATATGTTGGTAACTAAGTGTACGAACAGTAGGAACCAATATGTTTTCAAAATTCTCTCTATAAAAAAGTAATTAAGTATAAGGAATTAGTGAAACAATTATATATAAAGATATATTAGAACTAAATGGCAGTGAAAATTTTAACTCTTTAACAAATACACATAATTTTGCCAATATACACATAATAATTATTAATAATTCAAGTCTTTTCAGAAAGTCAAAGTATTAAAAAAACGAAAGAATAAAACTTATTTTGTGGTACGCCACATATATAAAGAACAATAAAAATATCTTTCATTAAAAAAAAAAACAATTTTTAAACGATTCTGAAATTTTACTTTCTATACAACTTTTGAATCTTGTAGATCATATTTAAAATTTGACAGCAAAATATTGAGAGTATTACTGGCATATTCATTGAAAAGAGTTCAGTAAATTTTAATTAATCATTGACAGAAGAAAAATACAGTATCAAAAACAAAGAGACATAGTAAAATCTCATAAGTGAACGAAATTGGTATCACTGTTTAATGGCATAAATAAATTGTGTTTTATCAAGCAATTAATTACCTTTTTAATGAACATAATTAATTTTGTATCAAGTTTCTCATTTTAAATTTCAAACCGCAAAATTCTGCTTGTAGTTTTTTAAGATATGGAGGCCAGGGTCGTTTTAACCTCCCCGACGCCCAAGGCATTTCAAATTGTTACGCCCCACATACTACTATTTTCAGAGCATCGCCCTCTTACCTTGCCAGTTTTGATTTGGGAGGGATTTTCCCTTAACTCTTTTCCTTTACTTTGATTTTGCTGTTAAGAGAGTCTTACTATTATCTACCACCTATGGACTCGCCGTGTCCTGGACTCTCAACCGTTTGGAAAGGATAGTGGCATGGTTTGACCACTCATGCTCAATTTGTATCTTATGACATCACGGACCACCCACCCACCCTTTTGTAAATTAGTACAGTAAATTAATGAAATAGTTTTTTCCTTTTTTTTGCAATTACCCTATAGAGCCGGGGTGGGCATTCCGTCAATCGCGATCGACCGGTAGACCGCGAAAGCATTTTTTTTGGGGGGGGGGACTGCTAGAAGATTAGCCGTCATTAATTGTATACCGAAATATTCAAGATTGGCTGACAGTATGCAGATTAAGTCTTCTACCAACTAACACACACACAACGAAAACTAACTTAAGATAAAAATGTTTTATTTTTAAGTGCACTTTGAATTGTTTGATAATAAATATATCATTTGATATTATTATTTTTAAGGCTATTATTATGTTTGTATTTTGTGTTTTGTTTTAAACTTGTGGTTTTAAACTGTTAGTTGTTTTTATTTTAGTTCTGTAGGTAATTACACATATTGCGTTTTTATTATTTAGTTATAATAAATATTGTACACCTTTTCCTTACCTCACCACAGCTATGACACTGGGTGGTGGCACGCACAAGAATTTTTCGGAGGGGGGAGGGTGAGGGTTGAAAGTCTTCTCGTATCATACCCCAATACGCAGCCAAACACACACACACATATATATATACAGTCGAATCTGCTTTTGTACGGTCTTTTTTTATGCGATTTCTTATGTGCGATATCTTTTTATGCGGTGTATGAATTTCAATGGCTTTGGTGCCACTGTAATGTTTTCTGTCTATTTACTAGTGACGTAACGGAGAATGTTAGGACCCCCTTCCCTCCGAAAGTCATGTTTTGTCTTTAATATTTTATAAATTAAATAAATACGTATTTAGCGTAAGTCAGGCCTTGGGCCCCCGAGAGTCCTGCCCCGTGATGCGGGGGTGTTCGTTACGCCACTGAAATGTAGACACTTCAAGACACTCTGTTCATTTGTTATAAACAGTCTCCCGACAATGCGCATTCAATTACTTTCTCTCAACGCTCCAGCAGCCCGCCCTTGATTGAAGAAGAAAACTTTCAATGACAGTGACATTATCAATAATTTGATAAATTGTGAAGACGGACAAGAAGCCAGATTGTTTGAGAGCGGATAAAAATATGCAAGGATCCAGCTTTCCAACAAATTGAAAAAGCATTTTCTTAAAATAGATACCAGATAAGGTATCCGATTAGGTTCGGAACCGGGATTTTAAAAAAGAGCATAAATGGATAATTTTCATGATAGTTAGTGTCACTTAGATTTGAATACATGTATAAAATTGTTTTTAAGGAAAATTTGAAGAAAAAAATTATTTAAATACAATATTTCGGCAAAAAATTATCTTAGAATAACCTTTTTTCAAAATGTTCTCCTTTTGTGAAAAATGCTTCTATTATAATAATATTTTGCCTGTATATAGCTCAGACCTCTGTGCAGAGGCTCAACTATGATTTTTGAAAATTCCCATTATTTTCAGAGTTACAACCAATTGAAATAATTATCAGCGTTTTTTTCTTAAAATTTCTCCCCTCTGTTGTCGTAAAACATGGATAAACCCACTTTAAGTTATACATTTCAAAAATTCTAGTTGAGCCTCTGTACAGAGGTCTGAGCTATATAGAGGCAAAATATTATAATAGAAGCATTTTTCACAAAAGGAGAATATTTTGAAAAGGGGTCATTCTATGCTCATTTTTTGTCAAAATATTGTACTTGAATAATTTTTTATTGTAATACTATTCTTGAAACAATTTTATATACATTTTCTAATCTAAGTGACAATAAATATCATAAATATTACCCATTTATACGCTTTTGAAAAATTACGGTTCCGAAAGTGGTCGGATACTTAAGAAAGGAGTATAAAATTCCAAAAAGGGCTTCAATCATGTATATCTGGTTATCGTGATATTTACAAGCAACTGACCACCCGTCCTTCGTCACAAAAACTTATTTCTTACTTTATGTTGCCAAAAAATAAATCAATTGAAATTGCACCTTCAAGTGACGAAAGCGATTTTGAACTTATTCATTACAGGACTTTGGATTAGGATGAGTAACGATGAATTATGTACGTGCATTTTAAAAACTTATCCGTATATACAATGAGAAACTATATGTTTTTAAAATGTTTCCATGTGTAATATTTAATTATTTATTTTGTTATGGAAGTACTCTTACATAAATTTCGTAAATAATTGGCATATTTTATAAATGCGACTTTCTTTATGCGGTCCCTATCCACCGCATAAAAAGTTCTTTGTAGTATTTCCACGAACTAGTTTGTTATATATAAGAATTTATGAAATTTTTGAATATTTTTTGTGCGATTTTTTTTATGCGGTCCCTATCTACCGCACAAATTATTAAGGAGTAAATAAATTGCCTGCAAAAATTATTAAGAAGTCTTTTTGCAATTACCCAATAGAGAATACATTATCGTATGAACTGTTTTCAACTTAATAATTATCATCTTTTTCATCGCTTATCGCTTTAATAACCTTTACTTTTAGACATCCTTATTTTTTGTTGAATCACTGTCATAGTACTAGTACAAACAAAGTTTTTCTTGAGCTTTTAGCGTTGAAAAATCATTAACAACATCATTGTATTTAATTTCCATGGCAATATCATTTTAAGTGCATAGCGACATAAAACTGTTCAGCTTTTCATTTTCCACAGGATATCGCATTTTATTCTTTACTCTTTTAAAAGCAGAAATGATTCTGTGATGACTCACAAGGCGGTGGTACGTTCACCGTAATTTTTATTTTAGCTCTTTTTTCGCCGATTTTTTGCGCCCTAGGCACGTGTCTAGTGTGCCTAAGCGGAAAAGCGACCTTGATGGAGGTTTAAACTGAGTCCCCTAATCAGGGCCGGCTCTAGCAGTTTTGCCGCCCCGGACAAAAATGCAAAATGCCGCCCTTCTCTCTCTATGTATATTATTTTAAGTCTTAAAAAATTCAAAATAATTCGAAATTAAGGATGTAATTTATTATTATTTCAAACGAATGAAATGGAAGATAAGGAATCGTCTATTTAAGCAGTCCAATTTCTTCGAAAAATAGTCTACTAATGGTGGGGACCACAAGCGTTTGCTTTAATTTATAATAACTACACTCAAGACTAAAATAAAGCATCTCCTGTGGCTCTGTATCTACCCCAACCTCTTATTACCCTTGTCCCCTTTTGGATAGCTGGAACTGGACATCATAAGGGTGAAAAGAATGCCACTTGTAACCTCACTCCGGAATGGGGAGAAAGTTACTAGTTAAAGATGTGTAAGCATATTAAACTTTATGCTTTAACATATGCTATCGCCTTAAACCCTTCAAGTTTCAACATAAAAGAAAACTGTCATTAAATATACAGAGTAAAAAATTAAGATACGTTAAATGAAAAACAAAATTCAGACCCAATAACATTTCAAAAAATATATCAATTTTTTGTAACAATAAAAAATATATTTTTCAAATTTGATCCAAATGCCGCCCTTAAAATTTGCCGCCCCGGCAAGGGTCCAGTTTATCCGGCCCTAGAGCCGCCCCTGCCCTAATATTAGATGAGTGTTTCAAATATTTAGCAAAAAAATATTATCTCAACATTTTTTTTTTTTTTACTTTTTTTATCGAACAGATAATTTTTTTTCTAATGCTAAAAAGCATACAAAAATAGAAAAGAAATGCCATGACTATTTAAAAAATGCAAATTATTAAATAAAGTTACAAAAAAAAAAGCACTTGATAACACACTAAAATTTTTAACATGTTGGTGGTTTCCTCATATAACAAAACTCAAAAGTTCAAAATTTTAGGCAATAACCTCAGGGAATTTAAGGTAAGATTTTTACAAACGAAAAATAAAAAATTTAGAAAATACATAACTAGTTAATTTATTCATTCATTTTTATATCATAATTTAACGATCCTTTGAAGTTTTAATTTATCCGACTACGTTCGGAACCGTGATTTTTCAAGAGATATAAATGGATAATATTCATGATATTTAGTGTCATTTAGATTAGAAAATGTATATAAAAATGTTTTAAGAATATTATTACAAAAAAAAATTTATTTAAATACAATATTTTGACAAAAAATGAACATAGAATGACCCATTTTCAAAATAATCTCCTCCTGTGAAAAATGCTTCTATAAAAATAATATTTTACCTGTATGTAGCTCAGACCTCTATACAGAGGCTCAATTAGAATTTTTGAAATGTATAACTTAGAAGTGGGTTTATCCATGTTTTACCACAACAGAGGAGAGAAATTTTAAGAAAAAAACGCCGATAATTATTTCAAATGGTTGTAACTCTGAAAATAATATGAATTTTTTTTAAAAAAATAGTCCAGACTCTTCGGAGAGGTCTTTACTTTATATAAGCAAAATATTATTATTTTAGAAGCATTTTTTATAAAAGGAGAACATTTTGAAAAAAGGTTATTCTAAGTTAATTTTTTGCCAAAGAATTGTATTTAAATAAATTTTTTTTGTCAAAATGTCCTTAAAACAATTTTATACATGTATTCTAATCTAAGTGACACTAAATACCACGGAAATTATCCATTTATACTGATTTTTAAAATCACGGTTCCGAACGTAGTCGGATACCTTAAGGGTGATATGAATTTTGTCTAATTTCGATGCAAATTGCAAAATAAAAATGTAATTAAATAAAAGATATCTGTAAAGAAAATTCTCTTTTAGTAAATAGTGCTAATTTAAATTATTCATACAAAATTAATATTTTTAAAAAGTTCAGTAATTACTCAGAATGAGACTCCCATTTTTCGTTCAAAAAAGTTGCCCATTTAATCCACACTAAGTTTTCATCCAACTTATAGTCGTAAATATTAGTCAAGTCCTTCAAAGACTGATCTAAATTTTTTATTTGTTCATTAAATGAAAGTCTATCTTTTTCATTAAGAGTTGCACCAATTGACCAAGTAACTGACATCCAAAAGATTCTTGATAATTTTTGAGCTTCAATTTTGTCACTGGAAACCTGAATCATTAAAAATAAGATTAGTTAGAAATATAACTGGGAAAAAATTTTTTATGGAAAAGTAAGAAAACTAAATAATTCCAAAATGTAATACAAAACAATAATATTTGGTGAAATATACAAACATTTGAATTAAAAAAAATATATTATGTATATCATTACGCATTTGAAAAATATTTTTTATTATGCTAGTGGTATATCTAAATTAAGAATAGAAGGTAAATTTTGATCTCATAATCTATGTAATTTCCTGCCTTTCGTCGTTTTAAATATCGTTGATTTAGATTTAAGATTATTGTATATACATACACACACACTCATGTTTGAGAAAATTGCAACACCATGAAAGAATTCTCAGAAATTAATGAAATTTATTCCACATGTTACCTGACAGTGGTACAAATAAATTATCAAATCTACAAGACAAACAAACAAAATGAACGTCGGAAATCAGTACTTTGTATGTAAGCTCCGCTGAGCGATGACAGCCTGTACAAGTCGTGGAATTGAATCCTACAAGATCTGAATGTAAGCCTGGGGAAAAACATTCCAAATGGATTTGACTTGACGCCAAAGTGCAGTCTTACTGTGTGCCTCACCAGCTGTACGTGCATTTTCACCGATCGATGAAATCCCAAATATGTTCAATTGGTGACATATCCGGGAAATAAGCAGGCCATGGAAGAAGCAGGACCTGTTGTGAACTATGGGAGGCTTGTGCAGTCTGAGAAACATGTACACGGGCATTATCCTGCTAAAATACAGCGCCTAGAACGCGTCAAAGAATGAGGAGGACCTTTGATTTCCACAATTTTCCTTATGTAGCGAACACTGTTGAGATTGCTCAATAATGGCACTAGATAGGATCAACAATTATGTCCAATAGCTCCCCACACAATGGCATCAGGCATTTGTTTGGTATGATGATGGATAATATAATGTGGAAGCATACGTTACCTCTGTAACGTCCGACGCGTTCTCTTCCATAATTGTACTCCAAATTGTAGGGCAATTCATCGGAGAAAATAATTTGTTACAACAGAGCACGTCATGCTCAGTCAGTGGAGCACACAAGGGGGGTGTCCAAGGGGTCCAGACCCCCCTCCCTAAAGCCCTTGATTTTTTCCGATTGATTATAACTCTAAGTATATAGTACGGAAAATTTAATTAAGTATTTGTTATTAATGATTAATTTTATTAATTAATGCATTTTTATTCAATAATGAGTTTTTTACTGTTTTTTGTTCCCGAAAATCGACAAAATCAAAAGGAGCATGATACAAGAATGGTAGACTTTCGACCCTGTACACCCCCCTTGAAAAATTCCTGTGTGCGCTACTGTGCTCAGTAGCTAAGCCCATTGAAGTCGGAGGTTACTTTGCGACAGGGGAATTCTGCATAGAGGAGCCCTTACACACAGCTGATGCTGCAACAGACAGCGACGAACCGTGTTGCTAGACAACAAAACACCTGTAACCCCGCTCCAACGTTAAGCTAACACAGGGGTGTCCAACACGCGGCCCGCGGGTGGCCCCACCATGCGGAAGTTGCGGCCCGCCGACTCTTTTTAAAAAAACTCTTAAATATCAGATTTTTAAAAGGTTTCTTTTTCATTTTGAAATTTATTTGAGGGGAAATTTACATATATATATATATAAACCTACAATGTATTTGCCTGTTACCTGTTCTTGTTTTAAAATAAATCCTTTTTGATAATAGAAATGTCCTTTAGATTAAAATAGATTTATATTTATCAAACAGTAACATTTGATTTTACTATAATAAAGTACTTTTTTAATAAATTCCGAATTGCATTATGCATATCATTTACTAGGGATGGTACATGGTTCTCTGTGTGTGTGCGACTTTCATTTCTCCTCCTCCTTTTCTGTTTGGAGTGCCCAAAAAGCAAGAGGCAGTCAGAAATGTTTTTTAAAATTTAAAAAAATATATTCAGTACGGTTAAGATAAAGGGCAATTTATACCTAATCGTTTGCGAATGACATCACAATTAAATTTCAAAAATAAGTAACGAAAAAATCAATTCAAAAGGAACATTGTAATTTTCAAGAAAATAGCAACTGTAATATTTTAAACATTATTTGATCATTTCATTATTATATTATATAAACATTATTAAATTATCTATGTCTGTATACATGAAAAGTAATGAAAACAATAATAATAACTCATTCTGTTTTAAATCTTCACTCCAATAAATGTTTTTTTTTTATTTCAAATCTTATGTAAAGGTACATTTTTTATGTGCGGACCGCGGGATTATAATGTTTTTCCGAAGTGGCCCGCAAAGTCATTTGGGTTGGATACCCCTGAGCTAACATACAAGAGAATGCTGTACAATTCATCACAGACATGCGGATGAGGTGTCTATCGTCCCCGCCGTTTTGCTGTTGTGTGCTCCACAGCTAGGTTTTTGGCTTGTTTAGTTTTTCACTATCCATTTCTTCCAGACAATGTTGTGGCATCATACTGTGCTTGCGGCTACAATTTCTCGAAACAAAAATCCGCCCTCTCACACACCGACGATGCGGCCTTGTACGAACTCCGTTAGTTAGTATAGCGCCCTCCACGCCGACGAGGCATATGTACCACTAATTAAGTTTGCCGTAGACAAAGGACGATAAACAGATTTCAATGCATCGTAACAGACCTTGATGTACATGGAACAAGCAGCTGATATGGAGCCAGTTCTCGTCCCGCACATGCGCAATCGCTTCATAATTCTAATCATTTGCATGTCTTACCTCAGTTTACATTTCCTGTCAGTTTGCATAATTCCTTCACAGTGTTGCAATTTTCACAAATATGTGTGAATATATATATATATATATATATATATATGTACGTTTGGCATGGCATTAGTGGGTGTTGTGAGCAAAATATAGGAGTTGTAATTGTTGTATTAAATATGAGAGAAAAATCGTTCAAAAATTGTGAATCGAATTATTGATAGAATGCTCTTTGATGAGTTTTTAATGATTACGCTATTCATTTGTGAACATACTTGGTTTTTAATTTGAACTTTCGGATTTTTAGACATTTTTTTTACCTATACAACTATTTTAAAAAAGTGCGTCATCTTTGGTGTTCGAGGGTTCACTTATATTATGCAATTAATTGTTTCAGAATTTTAATATTTTAATATAATATCTTTCAGAATGCGATGGCGAATAGTTTAATTTTTCAAGTTTAATGGTTTAATTTTAACTTTTTAATTTTTAAGTTTTTGAGAATTGGATTTTTTCCGATTAACTTACCAAGTTGCAATAGGGGGAAGGTTGGCGCCATCAAACTAGTTTAACCCCACTTATCGGTCCTAAGTCCGAGGTTGCACTTGGATATTTTATAAATTTTTATTTTATAATTTTTTAATTTTGTTTGAAAACGTTGGAATTTTATCTTCTATATTCGCCATTGATATTTTGAAATGGGATTTAATGTCTTAGGATTCATATGGTTTCGATTTTTTGATTGATTATTGTGTTGTAATTGAATTATATATATTTAAATATTTTATATATATATATATATATATACAGAAAAAAGATGACACTTTTTAAAATTTTATTTAATCCTAAACCAGAGAATTGGCTGGGGCATTTAGACCATATTGTTAACCTCATTAACCTATATAGAAACGTGCATCAACTCTTTTCACAAACAACTTTTGTCATACGACCACTGCAACTCCAAAGCATATCTCTTTTTTCTTATAACCTACTCTCTTTCCTGCTCTTCTCATTACTGTCTTACTCCCGCATTCTGTTGGGTTTATAGATCTGTTACACACAACCTAACTGTTAAAACAGTTCCTTTTACCTTCTAAATATACTACAGGTCGATACTTTCCAGATTGTCAAAATTTAAGATATTGATGAATGTGATTTATACTTTATACAATATTATCTCGTGTAAAAGTCGAGAATACCAATCACTAGATAAAAAACAAAATAAACATTTAATACATAACATTAAAATTTGTAAAACACAATATAGATTATTTAAAAGGAATATGAATCTTAAAAACATAATTTAATAATTTATTTAAATTATATTTTACACTACATTTTAAACTCTATTGAGAAATTATCAAGAATGCTACAATATCAAATGATGACATTCAAAATAACAAAATCACAACGTTACACTAATTAACTAAATGCATAATTCAGTTGTTTTTCTTTACTTAACATACATATTAAGTACAGAAAAAAAAATTCAAATAATGTGTTTCACAGTTCAATAGTTAATTCTAAGTAATAGTAAGATATGCAAGTTTGTGAATTAGTTGTGTCAGTTCCACACCAGTTTTAGTTTTAATCTTGAGCTGAAATTTCATTTCCTATGGAAATTTTAATTTCTGAAGTAACTTTCTCAAGGTTTTTAAAATAGAAAATATATCGTTACATTTTACATTAATGACTCGTTGAAAGAAATGGCAGTTAATAAAAAACAAGAATAGAAATTCATTTCAATGTTAGAAATTTTCAAAATAAGTTGTCTTACCTGTTTTAGAAAAGCATTCAACATTTGAACAAATGACGAAATTTTATTCAGCAGACTAACAGATCTAGCGCTTTCTAGGGCTCTATTGCAGTATTCCACAACAGAATTCAAATAAGTCTCAAACAATTCTTCTAAAATTTCTTTTATTGAAGGTATTTCCAAGTTTTGCAACCAAGACTTTAAATACATGTTCCAATTAATAATTGTAGATTCATGATAGATTATACCACAGTGAGATATTACACTAGGTGAGCAGTGAATAAGATTCGTTGTTTCAAACAGTAACGTCACCTGACAATTAAAAATAATACAATTTATATGAAATTTCAAACACAGGTTTTTAAAGTTACAACTTATTAGTTGTTTATTGCTCCTTATTCATTATTTTTAAAACTTTTTTTCAATCCCTACTATTAGCTCACAGTCTCTATATATTTATTTATTTATCTTGGTGGAATTTTCAATCGTTAATAAAATACATTTTAAAGCGCTCAATTGAGCTGAAATTTTATGTACATGATTATTTTGGATGACCATACAATAATTTAATTATTATTAATAAAAATTAATGGATTAAAACTAATTATTCAAAGAATTACAAATACAGTCACGTTGGCATCATTTCTGGTGACTCAGCGACCATTTTGGCGAATTGTGTCAACCCTTGAAAAGGGTTTTTTTTTTCAAGTTTTAAAGCGTTCAGTTGAACTGAAATTTTATGCACACGATTGTTTTGGATGACAATACGATACTTTAATGATAATTAATAAAAAATAATTACCTTAATGTTGTGATTCTGTCATATGTACATATATATTTATATTAATTGTAACTATTTAATAAAAAGTAGCTAGAAAATAAAATTTTTCTTTGTTGATCTAAGTAGGAATTGACTTAATTTTTTTTATATATTACTTGTTTATTGAATTAATATGTAATTTTGACAAATGTAAAGCATTAGTTGAAAATACAAGAAACATTCAATAGAATTATTGCATTAATATCAAAATTAATATTATGTAATATTACTGCCGGCAGGGTAGCATAGTTGGTTTTCGCTGGTCTTGTACGCCTAAGGTTGCGGGTTCAACACCGGCCCATGTCAGTGGATTTTCATGATGCAGAAAATCGACAGCGTCCACGTCGTATGTTTATGTGGCCTGTAAAAGATCCCTTGAACGCTTGTTTAACTTGGGTGCTCCAGGCAAAACTAAACTCTAGTACAATTTTGCATTGTCAGAGCTCAGGGGCCTCCCTCTGGGGAGGAAACTGAGTGACAAAATTACATTATGGTGATTGGTATTCCACCTGTTCGGTGCCGCACTAAAAAGTGATACCAACTCCTGGGAATATACTATGTCTGCAATGGTAAATACCAATTCCCAGTCGCATTGGGGAGAAAATTATATTTTTATCATGTTATGTTATAACCATTATATTTTTAAAATAATCCCTTCAGAAAATGAAAAAAAAAAATCGCGGATACATAAATTTTATGAATCAATTCTATTATCTTCTTTACTTCAAGAGAAGTTTCAATACTGTAAGATTAGAAATCTGGAGAATTTTTTTAAAAAAAAAAAACATTAAGCATACTTAAAAAAATATTTAGATTAAATTAATCATTTTGGTTACTTAAAAAATATGGTAGGATCTAAAATACATAAAAATAACAAGAAAACTTTGGGTTTATTTAAGAAACATTTTTTATAACACATTTGATTATAAAATATTATTTCAAAATTTTTACAGCTGAGTAACCGTAATTGTACTATTGAAATAAGAAAAGTGTTTTGGATGAATTACAAAAATATTCCATTAACGATTAACGATTGAAAATTCCACCAAGATAAATAAATACCGTAAAATCCAGCGTATAACGCGCACTTTGAACACAAAAAATAAGCTCGAAAATTAACGGTGAGCGTTATACGCCGGGTATAAAAACGATAGCTTTAAAAATAACAAAAAGGATGGGCATAAAAAAAAAGATTTACTTCTAGATGCATCGAAACACTGGCTGAACACTTAAAAGAAACGACTGGCCTTATGAACAAGAACAGTTGTAATTTTAGAGGTATACAATTTTTTCAAAAGTCTGGGATACTGCCTCGAATAAATGACTTCAATACATAAAAACAATGTATACTTATGTTTCAGATTTCTTCGTTAAAAAGAGGGTGCGCGTTATACAGCGAATATACCTAAAATTTAAAAAATTTAGCTTGAAAGTATAGGTGCGCGTTATACGCCGGATTTTACGGTAAATAAATATATAGAGAATGTGAGCTAATAGTAGGAACTGAAAAACAGGAAAATCACAAATTCAAAAAATACACAACTAAATTAAATATTCAAGTTTTCACAGCAACACAGCAAAAATTCATATTTAAAAGTTTCTTATTCTTATGTGCATATACGATTTAACTTAGAATCAGTGACACAGAAAATTAAATTTGTGCTTATTTTATCATCAAATACCACTAAAGATATTAAATAAAATTAACACTGTCATTCATTACATTAAATTTAATAATAAAATCTTCTTTGAGGATACATTATTTTATGACTTCAATTATTTCTTACAAATTTAAAGGATAAAATACTTTAGAAAATAAAAGAGGGAGAGTCTACAAATATATATGATTATTGGAGAAGAACTGAAAAAAAAATAACAAACCTCAGGTAGCAGCATAATTCTCTCCCCATTAGCAGCAGTTAATACTTTATTAGAATCAAGTAAAGAATCAATGCTCTCTAACCAAAGAACGTCTAAAAGTCCATTTAAAACAATCCATCGTTTATCTGCTCGGGAATCTTTACATGCTTTCTTCAAAATGGTTGAAAACAAACCCTCCATCCAAACACCCTTTTCATTGAAATATCCATACAATTCACTCAAATTGAAAGCTTTGGGATTGAAAGTATACACCTGAAACATAAGACATTTGCATTTTTAACATAAATCAAGTACAGTGGAAATCGTTTAACACGAAACTGAGGGGAACTGAAATATTTTTTCGAGTTAAAAATACAGTCGGACCTCTATATAACGAAGTCGCTAAATCCCGAAAAAAAAATCATTATATGGAAAATTCTCTATATAGAGGTTCATCTTTCAATATACTTTATGAACCACATATAAAAAATTTAAATTTAGGAACACTATATGGTATTATCAAAAGTAATTATTCGCACCTTTTTCTAGATTAATATCTATTTATTTATTATCTTAATCATCAAAAAAAAAAAAAAAGAAAGAAAAAACTGCAATTATTTGAATAAAAATGTTCAAATTACAAATTATATTTCATAAGTTCATATGTTCAGTGAAAACATTATATATATATATATATATATATATATATATATGTGTGTGTGTGTGTGTGTGTGTGTGTGTGTGTGTGTGTGTGTGTGTGTGTGTGTGTGTGTAAATTATTTTTATTATTTGTTAACTTTTGTTAGAGGTGAAAATATAAACTCAAAATATTGCCAATTTTGCAAAAAAGTGTTTTTGAGCCTTTTTGCAAACAATAAATGCCTTTTATTTACAGGTTTTAATTTTTTTTCTCTCAAGCATCATTTAAAACAATAGTATTATGATGTTAGAATATCAAAAAATTATAAGAAACTAACAAAAAGCGAAATTTATTTTTCGGAATTTTAAGTGTGATGCGGCGAACGAAAGACTTTTTAAAAATTGAACTGATTTTTCTTTTTTATTTACACCTTTTTACTTGGATAGACGAAAAGCAATTTTTCTAGTATACAAAATCGAAAAAAAAAAGTTTTTTTCCCCCAGTTTATTTGAATATATGTATTAAGTGTCTTTAACCCGTAACTCATGAAGAATATGTAATTGTTTGAAAATGATTTTATGAATTCTTAACTACTAATAAACGGGTTAAATCATTAAAAAAATCAACGTTCCTAATTTATATTAAAAACTATATTTGTAATATTTTAATTGTATTTTAATTGCAATCTGATAATCTGTTTTAGCTTATAATTTTTCGTAAGATTGCATTCACAGCCATCTAGAGCTACAAACCACATTTAAATATTAATTTAGTATGTTAAAAAAGGCCCAGTGGTCGAGCGCGCTTCCACACCACAGGTACGGGTTCTATTCCCGGGATGGGCAAGGTCGGCTCAGCCTTTCATCCCTAATGCAGTGGCTCGATAAATGAATACCAAGCTTGCTTGGAGACTTAAAACACTGGGGGTCTCGCTTCAGACTGACCATGCACCTGAACACCCAATGGTCATGTATACTGGGATGACCATAGTAGGTCCTGGTCCTCATGGACTGTTGCACCACTGAGTTTGAGTTAGTATGTTAAAGTAGTAAAAATGATCCTAAATTAGAACTTTATGAATAAATAAGGAAGATAAATACCAAAAAAAAACATTAAAAATTCAATACAAATTTTAAAAAAATGCATATTGTTATTTAACACTTCTATACATTAGATTTCAAAACAAAAAAAGACATTTTAAAAATTAATAAGACAGTTATTTATTCAAATGGATATTTTGTCAAATATTATTCATAAGAAGCTTATAAACAAAAGTTTTTAAAAAGACCTTAAACATAGAAAATATCTTGATTTTTAGTTAAAACTGAAAAAAAAAAAAAAGGAACATAAAAATAAAACATTTAATTATGATATCATCATTCTCCTTTTTTTACATAAATGTTTAGTAAAATTTATTTTTTATTTTAAGAATTATCATGTGCGATAAAAAAAAGAACCTTATTTTTAATAATTCCATTCTACTTACATTTATAGAAGGATATTCTTCAGGTTTAACTTCATGAAGATCAGTACAAGTTTCTTTTAAAGTCTGCCATGATGTAGTTTTACCACTTCCAGCTTCTCCCAAAAGAATAATTGCATGATCGTAATCTTTAATTTCATAAAGTTGATTTATTTTCGTCACAATAGCTGTTTCTGGTTGAAGCGACTTTTTCAATAAAGTTTTTTTAATTTCTGCTACAAACTACAAAGACACACTTTAGTTTAAATAATTCTTCATCATTAGCAATTATCATAACTATACAACTTAAGAGAATTATACATTTCTATATTTATCAAAGATAAAAACAGATCTCCGTAAAATTTAATAACTTTATCAAAATATAAACTAAATGGAGCAGTTTATGCATTCAAATCTTTCCTTAATGGGAAAGAAGATCCAATATAATTATTGTTTTTATCAGAAATGGATTTAAAAATTAAATTAATTCACATAAAAAGTTTTTTTAATTCAAATTTCGTTTATTATAATGATAATAAATACATGAGATTGGTGTATTTTACTAAAAAATTGCTGCTTCCCCTCTCCTTATAACACTAATGTTAAGTGTCACGATATGATTGGTAATATTTTTAGACAAATGAACAGTCCTTTATAACAAACAGTTTATTTTTATTTAAAAATTAAGATAAAGCTTTGACATTGCTATTTTGAGTAAAAAAGTTAAAGCTTTAAAACTTAATGCAATTTTTTTTCAGTACTTCAAACTACTTTTCTTTTGCTGATAATATCTCAAAGAAAATCTCTCTCTCCTTTGCTTTGTGTCTTGTTTTTTGCATTGCATGCACTGAATTAGAACTAAACCAGCTTTTTATTCATACTCCATAATTTATACTCATAAAACTGTTGATGTGAAAGATAAATGTTTTTTGACCCAAATAATGTATGATAAATGTTGGCATTCAGCAAATATGAACTGTGTATGATAATAGAGATTTAATAAATTTGCTTTGAAAAAGGCATGAATGATTTTAAATGCTGTTATGTCTATATATTAGGTTGAGGAAAAAGAAATCCATTATTTTTTTCGGTACATGGCTGTAGTGTCGATATCTCCTGAAGTATCGATCAAACAATTTCAAATTTCTGCTCGTTGTCAAGGTGGCATTTCACACTAAAAAAATTATTTTACTGTTTTTTGTTTGGTCCATTCAGTTGTGAGTTACAGGGTGTTAAAAATGGAAGTCAACAAAGACAGAATTTTACAGAATTTCTTTGATAAAGGCGAAATAGCAAGCAAGGCAGCTGAAATTGTGAATGGTGTTTATGGTGCCGATACTCTGGAACAACTAATTATGTGCAATTTTGGTTTCGTCGATTCCGTTCAGTCATTTTTAATGCTAAAAATGTTCCTCTCACAAGCAGGCCCGTCATCGAAAACGTCGATAAAATCACAGAAATAATCGAAGTTAACCGGCATGTTAATAGTCGTAGCATCGCCCAGGAGCTAAAGATTGACCATAAAACAGTTTAAAGCCATTTGAGCAAAGTTGGATTCAAAAAGAAGCTCGATGTTTGAGTGCTATATCAACTAACACCAAAAAACATGATGGGTCGAATTTCCATCTGCGAAGCCCTGGCCAAACGGAATGATATCGACCCATTTCTAAAGCGGATGGTGACTGTGGATGAGAAATGGGTCACATACGGCAATATTGTGCGAAAACGATCGTGATCAAAGCGCGGTGAGGCAGCTCAAACGGTGGCCAAACCAGGACTAACATCTAGGAAGGTTCTACTGTGTATTTGGTGGGACTGGAAAGGAATAATTTATTATGAGTTGCTTCCGTAGGGCCAAACACTATATTCAGATCTCTACTGTCAACAACTGGACTGTTTGAAGCTAGCGACTGACCAGAAACGGCCAGAATTGGCCAACCGAAGAGGTGTTGTGTTCTATCAGGACAACGCCACGCCATACACGTCTGTAGTGACACGCCAGAAACTCTGGGAAGTTTTAATGCACCAAGCGATTATCACCTTGTTCTCGCATTGCAAAACTTCCTGAGTGATAAGAAATTGGGATCAAGAGAAGATTGTGAAAATCGATTACTAGAGTTTTTCGCCAATAAAGGCCAAGACTTCTATGAGAGAGGCAGTATGAAGCTACCTTTAAAATGGCAACAAATTATACAACAAAACGGTACATATTTGACCCAAATCGGACAATCCGAAACATGTTAAATAAAGTTTTGAATTTTTTGCAAAAATAATGGATTTCTTTTCTCCAACCTAATATAATAGAATCCCCCCTAGCAAATTACACAAAAAATTGGAGCAGGCTAGGTTGACAAAGAATTGGGCCTATTACACTGTTTCATACATAATATCCGATTCACTTTTTTAGCAAATGTAAAATATGCCTAAAATTCAAACAATCATCGGCTTGTGATAAACAATATGGAATATTGGCTTTCATTTAATGGTCTGTGATGATAAAGGTTCCAAGAATAGCTTATAAAATAATATAATAGTAATGTTCTTACAGATTAAATTCTACTCTTCGATTCCTTGATCTAAAGTAAATGTTAGCAATTAGGTTATACAAATTAAATTAAATTAATATTTAAAGTTTCAATCTAAGTAATCAATATGCAATTTAAAGACATAATCATTATAGAGAAATGAAGGACTTCCATAAATATAGATATCAGGATCATGAAAATTAAATTAACCCTTTATATCTACCGACGGTACTTATAAGTACCACTCACTTTAAAATTACATAGAATAACCATTTTTACGAATACTCAGACGATACTTAGCAGGAATATTCTTTGAAATCCACTCTTCCAAGATATATGGCAGCACGGGTTCTATGATGAGTATTTTAGCGGGGAGGGCGAATAGTTTTATAGCAGAAATTGCGTTTTCAGTGGATTGCGAAGATTGTCATTTTTGTTAAGAAAAAAATAGCTAATGTCAAAAGGTAAGAGTTTTTTTTTTTTTGTTTTGTTAAGGAAGACATTAGCAAACAATTTAACTATTTATTTTAAGTAAACAGTGTATATAATTAATTTTACAGTTGAATATCTTTCATTAATTAATTAGCTCTAACGAATTAAATTTCACAAAGTTTTTGTTTACGTATATCCCTTAATTTTCAATGTAGTGATTAAAAAAAAATATTGCATGAAGAAAACTGCAGTAAATCATAATGCAGTAGATAAAGGGTTAACCAGGAAGATACTTAACCTTTTTTTCTGGAAAATTCTATTCTATTTTCTTTTTTCACATGTACATATGATGATCAATAGTATTTTCCAAAATAGCTTTATTGATAATTTGATATGCACCATTGTTATTATAAAAGATAAAAACATCTTAGTGAGATCGAAACCTAAGAATATTACTTATTATTTATAGAAATATTACATAAGATAACTTTTATATTGAATAATCCTACTAACTTTTGAAACTTCAACATTTATTCCTTTAATATTGCTAAATACAGTCTCTAATATACTTTCAAATATTCGGACATCAGAAGAATGTAATTTTGGCAAGGTTATGCTTCTAAGAGTAGATACAATTATCTATAAAAACATTGTAAAAAAATTGTATCAATTCCATTTACATAAAATGTATATATAACATTAAAAATTATTTGAAAAATAAAATTTTTATGAAACATGGATAAAAATTATAACAGAGTGAAACACACACACACATCAATATACAGTATCATATCAATTTGCAATTTTAAAATTATACTAGTATCTTATGCATATAATTTTACTAGTATCTTGTGCATATAATTATACTAGCATCTTGCATATAATTATACTAATATATTGTGCATATAATATAACGCCGAGCAAATCATTTTTATATTAATAAGTCGGGAACTACAACCGTGACCTTTCTTCTTATCTTAACTTGTTTTTAGAGGCTTATGAGTTAACCGCCAACAACTTAAGAAAAAAAATTCTTTTAACAAAATTTTCCTAGAATTATTATTATTATTATTATTATTTTGACTTCTCTTTTCTTCTGAGCTGAATGAACTTTTTTGAAAATAAAACAAAGCTCAAAAAAAAAAAATCAAAAACACGCGATCGACATTTTAAGCAGATTTTTAAAATAAAGAAAAAACAAGATTTCCGAATCAGGAACCCATGCCGTAACATTCCTTTTAAACAGAGTTTGAGATGTCGTTTCTCCTTCGCGTGTTCTTCGATTGCACTTAAATGCTGATAATTAGTATGTCCCAGTATTTTCTTCCCTTCATGAGAATTTGGAATTTGTATCATCCCTTCTTCATGATGTTGCTATTTTAATGGCCAGCAAAGTATATTGTTACGAAAATTTTCGATCGCTTCTCAGCCGAAAATGTATTGTGGCCAGAGAAATTATACGAGGGTGAGTCGGAAAATAAGTTTTCCGTGTAGAATATGGTCAGAGTTGTGCATGAAAGTCAAAATATAGAATGAGACATTAAAGGAAAGACATAACTTTATTTTCCACATAAGTACCAAGTACATTCAGATATTTGTCATACAGCTTGATAAGCTTCAAAAAGCCCTACAGGAAAAACTCAGGGCTTTGCTTACGGAAGAAGCGTTTCAACGACTTATTTGACTTCAGTATTGCTTCCAAAGCATCTTTCGGCGAGATTCTTCTTCATAGCCAGGAACAGATGAAAGTCACTTGGTGCGAGATCAGGATTGTATGGCAGATGGCGTAGGCGCTTCGATGCAAGAGTTGTCAATATGGTTTTGCATTGCCGTCGTCGAGTGTGGGTTGTCTCCTATTGTCATCCAACAACAGAACGCCAGATTTGAGAAGCCTAGTGTCACTTTTTCCGAATCCATCTGCTTGATCGCGTCGATTTCTACCCAATGATATATAGGTGTCTTGCGCGTTCACTTGCTGTTTTGTCGTTCGTCCATAGCCATTAAAAGCTTCTTTCGTATGCAAAGTTTTGAGTCTTTCCTGAGGGGGCATTTTGAAGTTTATCAAGCGGTTTGACAAATGTCTCTATGTACTTGGTACTTATGTAAAAAAACAAAGTTATATCTCATCTTTAATGTCTCTATTCTATGTTTTGACTTTTCATACACAACTCTGACCACAGTCGACAGGGGAAACTTATTTTCCGACTCATCCTCGTAGTTACAGAAAATATCCTATTACCTATAAATTAACAACATCACCCCATTTTAATAAGTTAAACATTTTAAGAAAACATGAAAATGTATTTATATATAATTCCAAACATACACAAAACATAAGTAAAATAAATATTCAGTTAAAAAATTGCTGTATCATTAACATTAAAAGATTTAAACATAATAATTGACTGCACAAACAATGATTGTTACAATAGCAATGTTTAACACAAACAACAATAAAAGCAGTTACCTCCAAGTCACTTGATTTGGGAAAAAGACGTTTTTGTTTCCCAATGTATTTTAAAAAGTTGGTAATAGTTCTAAGTCCAAAATCATAATGACAGTATCTGGATAACTGATCTTTTGGCCATTGAGAAAACTAATTTGATATCCGTTGCTAATGCCTGATAAAGAATAAAATGAATGAATACTAATGGAAAGATATGTAAATATCATTTTATAAAACGAAAATTAGAAATAAAATTATCACAGCGGCAGAAGTCTATTGCTTAGTTAGTTCAGTATCCTTACGTCTGATAATTTTCCTAAGTTGGATATTTTCATAACATTAGAATATTTGCTCTTGTTTAGAAAAATAAAAACGCTAAGATATTAGAAATTTTTCATAATTTTTTTATTTTTATTGAAAAATATTAAATAATGAATTTAAATGTTTAAAAATCTTACTTAAAAATTTATGAATAAATAACTGTCGGCATATTATTAAAATAATGAATCAATGGTTAGATGTATCATTCTTTTAAAAATATTAAGATATATCAAAACAAGAATGAAATTGTATATAGAACCTTTACATCCTTGAATCCATACGCAAATACATAAATTTGTATTATAGTAGAAACATCTGGAGAGATTATTGTAACAGGCCTGAATGATGAGAAATATGCATTGGTCTGAGATGGAAAATCTAAAATAAAACGAGATTTTTTTTAACACAACTATTATATGTATTTGAACAATCACAAGAAAAAGGTTTTAGTGTGTTTGTTTTACTCACATACAAAATATTATTTGTTTACAACAATAATATAACGTAAAACATTTATTTATTACTAGTGCTGAACCACCGTGTTCTTGTGAAGGACATCTTGACTTTTTATTTTAAACCCTGTACGTTTTAAATTACACATTTAAGTTAGGCAAACTTTGTTGAGGAGAGTTCTAATACAAAATTTAACTTTTTAAACAATATTTATTTTCTCCAACAAATTTAATTTTTAACAGAAGTTACCTATTTTAAAATTTTTTTTATACCTTTTTCGTATAATTTAAGACTTAAATCGAACACACACACATTTTTTTGGATAAATTGAGTTTTCGTTTAGCTCAGCTTAAGCACAATTTAGATAATGAGAATTCACACAACAGCTTTTAAAAACCATCAACTCCTAATGCTGAATTCATTCAGGAAAGCTTTTGATGTGAAAATGAACAACATATATTTACATAGTAAAACATATAGAAAGTTTATTTTCTTTTTAATTATACATTATAAAAAAAATTCAAAGATTTAGATATGTGTAACAATTTTAAATTATTTGTAAAAAATATGTGTAAAGTTTTAATGGAAATAATTTATTTATATTATATTCATATTTTATACTAAAAAAATTAAAACTAATTCTCTAGATTTTCTTTCATAAATGCATTTTATTTCCCGCATTAATTGCTAAAAGATCATTTAAAAAAAGTACGTTGAAAATTAAACAATCACAAAGCAAATTATGAAATAAATTATATGCTTGAAAAACTCTACAAATAATTTATATATAACTTTAGATAAATACTAGTTTGTATACCCGTTTTTCGCATGGGTGAATTAAAAAATAAACAATTAAAGGATAAAGAAGTTTTTAATAAGTTAATTTTACGTGAATTGCAAATTAAACAACAACAAAAAGCTTTTTGCATATCTTAGTTGAACAAAAAAAAAAAAACCCTTATTTGTTAAATTTTAAGCCAGTAGACCTTAGTTGATAAAAAGAGGATTTTTTTTATATAATTATAATGTCCCGTAACTCTTTTGTGGATCGATTTTCAAAAACACCTTCCTAAGCTGATCTCCGCTCAATAAAAAAGTAGCACATTTTGTGCAATGAACGCTTAAAATAGTGTAAATAATTTATATCTAGATGTGTAATACGTTAATATTACATTCCGTTGCATTTATTTCATGTTCAATTTGTAATATTAGCAAGCAACGCCGTTCCTTACATTATAATGGCGATTCAATAGAAACAGAGCGAAATGTTGGCGATAGAGCCAAGTGGACATCATTTTTGGCGACACTGTTGGCAACTTGGCGATTGATTGAACGGTGCAGAAGTTGATATGCTGTAGCGCCACCTTGTAGGGAGCTGTAACAAAGAGGATAGCAAAAAAACCTTCTCCCCCAAAAAATACATATACATGCCAATTTTCATATCGATTGAATGGTATTGGAGTGATGCGATTTCTTAAATACAAACATCCATTTTTATATATTATATATAGACAGGAATAAAAATTCAAACCCTGCATAAACCTCAATAAGACATGTAAATGTTTAGTATTGTAGCGCATGTGCAAATCATGTGCTGTAATAATATCAGCTACGAGCACTACATAAAGAGAGAACAGAAGGCTGCTTTTAAGCATTTGAAAAACTCCAAAAAACAGTCGAATACGTTTCTCAGTTTGACATAGGAAGAAATGAGGCTTATAAATACTGCGAATTATCCTTCGGAGCAATTGTTACGTATATCAGACGAAATCAAGTCACAGTGATGCGAAAAATGAATAGGTGGATGCTAGAGAAATAAACCAACCGATTGGAAGGATTACATCAGCCTCGACATACCATAGAATGTGAAGATAGATAAGGTGTGTGTGGGGGGGGCAATGGCGGATGTTTACCGTGTTTCTATTATATAAAGGTTTGTTTCAGGAAGGAACGAAATATTTTTTTAATTTCCTCTAGTCATTCCAGAAGACTTGTATAGCCAATAGAACTGAAGAGTATTGGAAAATTATTTTTTCGAAATCGTGCCTCTCCCAAATTTGAGTATTATACACATTTTATTTCAAAACTCGTTTTTCCTTAATGTAAACGGACCAATTTTGAGGCTGACCGAGAGTGGTTATCTTTACAATTTGTGCAAATCGTTGCGCATTGTTCTGAATTGGTCAAGCCGTAATTGGTGCAAATAGCTAAGCTTTGGCAAAAACAGGTAGGGCGGAGATAACTAAATGTACTGAAGAAGCTGTATACTTTAAATTCTATGGTTAATGAGCCAAAGTTGTTTATTTTTAGGAAGAGTTGTTCCTATAATAATAACCAAGACTGGGGGAATTTCTTGATTTATATATATATATGTACGTTTATTTCAAATTGTTTTTTAATGATCTACTATAAAACAGTACCTGGATTTTCAGAAAGGAACATTCCACATCCTTCATGCAATGGTACATCACTGCCAACAAATGAAAATGTTTTACGTTTCTCGGCAAGAGCTTTTAAAATACAATTGATTTCTTGTGATAGCATTGAAACAATTTCCTCTCTTATGCAATTGAAATTTTCAAACAGACCCCAAGCTCCAATCTGTATTGACACGCAAAAAAATTTACAGTGACAAATTACAAAAATAATAAAATTATAGAAAAAATTAGGACAATAGACAAAATAAATATTTTTATTAATACACTAAATTGTTATGAATCTAACTAAAGAGCTAAGCAAAACTTAAAAAGACAGTATACGTCAAAGTAAAAAGTGCCCACAGTAAGACATTAATAAAATCTAGGACTGAAGACTAAGATTGCAAGTTTAAACATTGTTTTAAGGCACCAACCTTCTCCTATATTTGCTTACATTACTGTGGTGAATATACATGAAAATTTTAGACAGAAATTTAAGTATTCAGTGTTCCAAATTTCTTTTGAATTCGGTCAGATATTCGAAAAACCCGTTTGGGACTTATGTACTAAATTTTTTCTTGTAGACCAAGAGTGTCAAACACAAAGGGTCAACATGAGCCAAATTAATCCAGTTTAAGATTATGTGGGCCGAAAGACAAGCAGTAATAAAACACTACGTGACATTGAAAATGCAACACCAAGTTAGTGGACCAGAAAATTACGCAAATTTCAGGGTAGTTGTGCCTCACCGAGTATTTCAAATGATGTGAGATGTGAAGTTCTTCGGCACGCGCAGTATAATAAGGTGACCATTTTTTACAATGAAACGGAAGACGAAAAATTTAAGAAAAAATTACTATTTAAATAAATGAAACGTTTTATTAATTCAAACAAAAATACGCTAATTACGCTTACATTCTTCTTAATTATTATCTTAAACAAGTATTTTTCCATTCAATGATTTTTTTTTTTTTAACATATCATTTTCTAATATATCGGAGAATTCGGGCAAAAAATATCCTTTATACTGAGTTTTACGGTAAGCACTGTAGCTAAAATATTAACATTCAATTCTGATTTCTCACTAGTCACTTCACAAAAATCATTATCAATTGAAAAGAGCTCTTTCAACTGCTGCATTAGTTCCAGGGCAGCACAACGAAAATTCAACAAGAATAATTACATACGGAGAAAAAGCACTTTTTAGCGTTGGCACTCCAAAACAGATATATCCTAGTCATATGGAATGTGTTCGTTTTTGAAATGGTTTAAGTAATTTCACCCATCTTTTACCAATTTCTCAGCATGTTGATTTTCCAACTGTTCTAATTTATTAGAATTTAAATATACATTCAATCTTCTTTCTATTTCAAACAGACAATTGTGACCGATTTTAATATCAGGAATTTCTTTCGATAAAAACTTAACGCAGTTTTCTGTATCTGCCCAATTTACTTAAGACAAAGTCAAAAAATACCATTGAAAACTGTTATTTCCTGTGATATTTGCTTCAGACCTTTCTTCGACATTTTGGAAACACGTTTGGTTCATCTCTGAGTACAGAGATTAACAGATCAGTTTTAAAATATTGAAAAGGAGGACACTTTTCGAGGAAGGACAGTATCTATAAAAGGAGTACAGTCCTCCCTAAAGGAGGACGGTTGGTCACTTTAAGTATAGGCAATAATTGTGTCAGTACTTCAGTCAAGGAAATCATTATGGAAATTCATTTATTGTCTCAGAGAACACATGTAAAAACAGAGAATGTCATGACTTTATCAACGAAAGCAGCTCCAATAGACAGACGATTTTACGAAGGGTATAGTAATTGGACAGAGGAAGGGCAGGTCTAATTTCAGCTAATACTCACTGAAGCACATCCATGGTCCATCAGTTGTAGCAGTGATGGTTGGGTAACAAAGAGAAATGGCCAGTTTGAGGGGGGCCGGTGCGGCCAAGTGACGTCAGAATGCGAAGGTCGATTGTGACGTATGAGACATGAGATTCAAAGCAATCTGCCCTACCACCATCGAGCTCAGAAGACAAAATGTGGTAAACGGTCCGCAGGGAATGGAAAATCATTCCTCCGGATACCATTCGTATTCTCACTATTTCAGGTGTCACTGTCCGCATTGGCCGTACGACCGAGTGGAGTTGTTTTCAGTTTAAGCCCGAGAATCATTTCAAATATGCTCATAATAAAATTTTTAAAAAATACGTTACATTTCACTTATTTTTGCAACTATATTTAATATTTCATATACTAATCTTAAAGTTTTTCAATATGAATTTTTGTAAATTGTTTTATTACCTGAGCCAAGCCAGTGAGCATTCTTGCTGATGAGCGTTGATCCAAACTCTCAGAACAATTAATAACTAAAACGTATTTTCCAAGATTTACAGCAAGATCTTTTAATGTTTCTGTTTTTCCAGAGCTTCTACAACCTTTCAGTGTTGCTCCTTGATTTAAATGCAAAGCAGTAGTAAAAGATAAAAAACACCTGCAGAAAGAATATATATACTCGCATAAATTCCTGTTCAGTCTTCCAACAAAGGAAAAGTCTGTCTTCCAAAACAAAGGAATTCATACTGACGGCTTCTTTATTATTAACTTCATATGCATATCAAAAAACATTTTGGTAAGTTATTAATTTTGTGTTTGCTTATTGAGTACATCTTTTTGCAACTTAGACCATTTATACAATAATCATTATTTTTAGTTTAATAATATATGATTACATGTGTAATAATAATTTTGGTTTATTTTCTACAATTTTTCTCGCACTATTATGTATAAATTTTCTGCATATGACAATGTTTGTGATACCATAAAGCAAGCTTAACCCTAAGTTTAACCCTATCAGAGACAGCTTCAGAAAACATAACAGTTTTCCATTTTGGTCAATTGACTTTTTCATAATGTATACATCTATTGGTTTATTGTTCTAGGTTTTTGGTATTTTAAAAATGAAAGGTATAAATATATGTGTGTGTGAATGATGAAATTAATTATGGATACCCTCTCCTTAAATAAAACATAATGTAAAGTAATAAATTACTGTGGTCAGGTGAGACAAGAAAGAGTTTTATTTCAAAAAAGAAATGAATCATGCTATTTAAAGTGTCAAATATATTCAAATTATTTTTTATTCTTTATATTTATTATGTGAATAACAAACAGATATTTAGATTATGATAATAATGCCGCACCTAATACATACTCTAAAAATATTTAGTAAAATTTATTTCAAAATGATTTAAAAACCTTAAATAAAGAACAGTTTTTAATGACGCAAGTTTGATGACTTCTGATGTGAACAATGCGCGATAAAATTAAAACGACGAGGGTTCATCAAATAAAAATCAAGGGGAAAATCACCCAGGATCTAAATTTATGTCTCAAGAAACTTTTTAAATATTGTGACGGCTCACGCGTCCTTTCTCTAACATAACCCTGTGTTCTTTTGACGGCAAGATTAAGGCAAATCTTTTTCCAACCAAACCAAGAAGTGAAACGAAGGATAGATGCAAATAAGATAACCTTTAAAAAGAACAGAAGTTTTAGTAAGCATGGTGGCAATTTAGAGAAAGTTCAGTGTAGAAAAGGTAGAAGTGTAATTTGACGGCCTACCCAAGAATCACGGACATTTCGCCATTTACTAAAAGGGACATACCATTGCCCCTCGACATAACTGAATATCTGAAGTTGATTGGACCGTTTTGGAATTCAAGGTAGGAAGATTTTTTTCCCGGGAATTCGAAATATTATTAGGTTTTGAGAGTAGGCGGATAATATAATTATTTAGATAAGTGATCCAATTGCGCGATCTGTGTTAACTACGGCTACGTGTTTGTTATTCTCACTTAATATAAGTTTGTTCGATATATAAGTAATTTAAGTTAAACTCTAAATAAAAGTCATATTAAGAATTCTAAAATGTCTCTTCATTTCGAGAATCCCACACCTCTAACTTACGCTGAAACCCCACGATATGGTCGACAAAGATCGACTATATCACAATATATTCCTTCTAAAAATCGGGAAAAGGTGTTTTGTATTTTGCTTTTCATTTCTAAATAAGATACTGCAACCTAAATAATCAAGAAATCCATGCAAAGTTCAAATACACGCATAAAAACACTTGTGGCTTATGACGGAAAGGTCAACATGGAATATGTTGCTCATCCTAAAATTTAGTCATGTGAAAATATTTAAAATTCGCTTATACCAACATCAAAACTATTTGGCTGCAATGTTTTTTTGTTTTCATTGTGGAAATTAAATCAATAAATATTTCAAGGTTCAAAGGTTTTAAAAAATATATTGTTTCACAGTTATCTGAATTCTTTGGAAGCTAAATTTGTGAAAGAATTAGAACATGTAAGGGAGACTAAAGCCGGAGTATCACGTGTTTGACACCTTTCTTTTCTTTCATGGAATCAGCTGTTGATTTTGACATATCGTCGGCCTAATCATCAGACTGCGTAACTCCACCGGTGTTACTGATTTGATATAGGAGTGCAACGCGCCAAGCGCTTTTTGGCGCGATTCCTTAATCCTTTTGTTTTGTCTACGCCATGCCTCAGTGCGCGCACCGCTTTTAATTTATTCCTCTATCAGTGTAATCACTGCTTTTTTTATTTCATAATAAAACTAGATTTGGAAGAGAGAGGTGGTGGGCAAGATTTTAACATAAAATAAATACAACAGAATGTAATATTAAAAGTATAACACTTCCAGATATAAATTATTTACTCTATTTTAAGCGTTCATTACACAAAATTTGTAACAATGTGCTACTTTTGCTGAGAAGAGATCCCGCGGAAAAAAAAACTAACACTAATATACGTTATCCCCATGACAACCACATTATCGCACGATAAAAATATCAAAGTAAACCATATTGTAATATTATCGCCTATCTTGACGAACATAAACAGAAACTTGGCGCCTAGCCCTACTGTATCAAATTAGCATCCCAGATGGAGTTACGCAGTCTGATAACACTGGTCAACATGATTTTTGTCTCATGAGTACCAATAGTTGTACTTAATGCAGTTTTTTATCGTGTTTTCAAATATGTATTCGGAATTTCTCCATCACGCACAGTTTTTTTTTTTAAATTTTAATTTCTATTAATGTATTTAAATATTTTTTTTTAATAAACGACCATTTGTCCATTGTAAAATAAAAACTCCTAGAGCATTATAAATGTGATGGAACTACATGAGCTAACTTAAATGGTATCATTGCTACTGTTGTGAAAGATCAGACATGTACAGACATTTTGGCACCATACACAACAGACAGCCACAGACATCGTATAGACTAGCATGCATTCATTAGAACGATGTCAGTTGTGAGATAGTAGTGAACCAGTAAACACATAATTGTGAGTGCTTTGTGTCTGGATTGTTGTATGTTACGTATTTACAAATTTATTTCTTTTAATATGTTGTTAGTTACAAAATGCATAGAGCTTGTTTAAATCATCATAAAACTTTTGTTTAATATGTGGTGAAGTACCTAAGTCCCAAAGGCGAAACTTTACTCCATTAGTAAAAAGAGTTATGAACTTTTTTTTGGGGTTTAAGGGGGGGAAAAAAAAGGAAAAGGGCCCCACATATCTGTTATTTATCTTTCTAGGTTTTATGCATGGAAGAAGGGCACACCCCAAATGATTTGTTTTCCCCTATGTTTGGGGGGCCCAAAAGACCCCTCCTCGTTTTTATTTCTGCTTAAAAAAAACATTAAAGAGATTAGTCAAAATAAAACATCAGTGGGTACCCTGACTTGCAATCTGCAATGAGACCATTTCCCCGCAGCGAAGAATTTCCATACCAAAGCCCCCAGAACATGTGACTGTAAAGAGAGCTCAGATTCAATAGAAGAAAGGAAGAAAAACAGTTTGGGTGATCAACTTTTTGAACCAAGCTGTTCATTCAGCTTCATTTATTGACTCAAGATCTTAACGATCTCAACTTTAAAGTTACCCAAAAAAACAGTCAAAAATGCGGTTGCCGGCTGGATGGAATCTTCTTAAAAAAAGAATACAAAGATATGAACTTATCAGTCGTTTTTCCCAATGAAAGATATTTTTTCAGAAGAAAATAAGCCATTTTTTTTCCCAAAAAATTTTTCAAAAAAGAAGAAATTCATTAAAAAACACTAAGCCATTGTAATGATGTTTCTTCTCTTAGGGGTTTTTGGTATTGAAATAGCCCTATAGAATGGCGGTTCTTGATTCCTTAAAGAAAGTTTAAAAGCAGTGCTTCTGCAAAGGGGAAAAAAATCCCCAACAATCCCTTTGGGTCACTCTGTGTATGAAAGAACATATGAAAACTTTAAATTTATTTGGTAAAACTTTAAAAGCAGTGTATGAATGGAATATTTGTGGGGCTTTGAAGGCCTATTATTTTTTGTCGAGTTGGTTTCACAAAATACTGTTTTTTTTGTTTTGGGGTGGGGGAAAAAACCCTTTCATCAAAAAGAATGACCAAATGCGAATCATTCATTCCGGGCAAAAAAAGTGAAGCATGACGCATTGTGTAATCCTAAAAGGGTATCCACCTCCGTTCATATCAAACTAGGATTAATGAAAAAATTCCTGAAAGCCGGGAATACTCCCGGTTTCATGTACTTTCCTAAAATTAGTGTAGCAAAAAATTAAAGAAGGGGGATTTGGGGTCCACAAATAGATCATTAATGCATGATGGGAAATTTGGGAACTATTAAATCCACTGGGGGCTTGCAAGCATTCAAAAAAGTAACTCACAGTTTTTGGGAAATCTAAAGGCGGAAAAAATTTCCGTGACTTTGTTCATGATCTTATAAAAAATTTTGGGGTGTAATATCTCCTTAAAAATACACTTTCCCGCACTCATTTGATTTCTTCGGGAAAAACTTGGTCGTGAGCGGAAAAACGGGGAACGCTTTCATCAGGAGATTTCAGCGATAGAAAAGATATCAAAGGGAAATGGAATGCTAATATGCTAATAGATTATTGTTTGACCATCAAAGGGATACCCACGGCGAAATATAAAAAAAAATCGTGATTTTTAATTTTGAGGTGAGTCAATGTTCGAATATTGGTACTTTAAAAATGTTTGAAAAATTTAAAATGTTTCAAAGTATTTAAAGCCTGTCTCTGAAAACCGCTGATGAAAAAAAAATCGATATCACATTTGAATTCAAAAAGGAAAAACTATCAGAATCATATATTTTTCTTTCTGAGACGAAATTTTTCTTTTTTGTTGCCCAGTGTAATTAGACCGACGATATTCAGGTTGCTATGAAAACGGACACAACCTTTTATCAGACTTATCTAGACAAATTATTTTGACTTTCATTCAATCGCTGGCATATAAAATCAATTTCTCGATAAGTGTTTTTACTTTTGCTTTTCACATGGTTTTTGAAGCTCAGAGTTAACGTCAGAGGACTGTGATAAAAACAGCTAAAGTAATAAAATCATTACTAGAATAGGATTTTGAGTGCACAATATTCGGTATAATCCAACTGATTTTATTAAAACAAGCTACTCGCAAAGATGTCTTTATGTGGGGTTTCTAAGAACGATATAAAATTTCATTTATGTGAATTTTTGTAAAGTAGATGTGTGGTGAAAGAGAGAGTGAAACGGTGGCTAGAAAGATAAAATATTTGTACAGGATTTTTAAAAGTTTCTTACGCAATTTTACATTTCATTATGATTGAGATTTTCCGAAAAGAACTTGATGTGATTGGAAGTAATAGAACTATAATTAATACTGTTAAAAATGTTATACATTAGAATGAATCGTACACAGGGCCGGCTTTTGCACTTTTGCCACACCTCTCTCCAAAGCAAAAAATTATAATTAAAAAATAAATTGTTCACACAAATACACAGTGAAAAAACGTGAGGAATTTTTGCGAACAGAAAGGCAGCATAACAATATACTCGTATATAATTTTTTAAGTCAAATTTAAAATAATTCAAAATTAAGGACATAACTAATATTATTTCAAACAAATAAAGTGTAAGAAAAGGAATCGCTCATTTCAGCATGCCAATTTCCACTAAAAAGAGTCTACTGATGGTGGGAATCACAAACGTTTGTTTTAATTTAAAATAACTATAGTCAAGACTAAAATAAAATATCTCCTGTGACTTTATCTCTAAAAAAACTCTTGTTGCCGCTATCCCTTTTTGGACAGCTGACACCGGATATCGTAAGGGCGAAAGGAATATCCATTGTGGCCATACTCCGGGTTGGGGAGAAAGTTACTAGTGAAAAATGTGTACATTTATCAAATTCCATGATTAACATGTACTTCAGCCTCGAACTCTTAGGTTTCAACATAAAAAAAAACTGACACTAAACATACATAGTATACAAAATAAGGAAGTAAGAAACGTGTTGTTGTTGATTAAGCCACCTGATCGACTTTAACATCAGATCAAGGTCCTCGAAATTCATCGCGGCTAAGGACTAGATTTTTACGCCTGTCGTTAGCCTTACTCGCAGCTTTGAGCATCATGCTCAAAAAGTACGATTTTGCTCGGTTTCACCCCAATTTTGAGGGAGAACACCCTGAGAGTTGTTAGGGGCCTCCCACTTCTCTTCCCCTTCCCCCAACCTCACGAAAGGACTTGCGGCTCGACGGCTATTTAGAGTACCCCCCATGCCGCGAAAGCACTATACATTTACAAACATCCATGCCTTCTCCAGGATTCGAACCCAGGTCCTACGGCACTGCAATCAGCTTCATTAACCACTACATCGGTTGGGAGGCACAGTAAGATACGTTTAACGAAATACCAAATTCACACCCAATAATATTTCAGAATATATATCAAATTTTTCGTAGCAAAAAAAGTATATTTTTCAAATTCGATCCAAATGCCGCCCTTATAATTTGCCACCTCAGGCAGGAGTCCTGTTTGTCCGGCTCTAAAGCTGCCCCTGATCGTACATTTGGAGACCACAGCAGTGGGCTATATGTCTTCGACACTTCAAAGAGAGGATTCCCTTATAGTCATATAATTTCTCCCTTAGATAGTATTATCACAGGAACTAAATCATTCAGCTAGCTGATTGAATAAAAACTATTAGGTTGCGAAACTTCCATCGGTTCATTTCAAAATTTTGGACTCTTGTAACTTTTTTCACCACATCAAAACTCAACTTTGAAACTACAGACAGAACCAATATGATATGGTTGGATCATCAAAATATTTCTCCTCCTCCATTATTAAGAAGCACTGCTGATAAGGAGATAAAAAACATACAGACTGACATTAAAAACCCAAGGAATTTTAAAGTTTTTTTGGGGTAAACCCAAAGGGGTGGAAAGGGTTAGGTCCCGGCCGGGGCCCGGAAACATTTAAAATTTCCCCCAAATTTGACACAACCCTTTTAAAAAAATAATGCCCCCAAAATTGCCCGGCCCCCAAAGGTTACATTCCACTTTTGGGGGGAAAATAAAAAATTTAAGGGGAAAAAAATTTTTAATAAATTTTAATTTAAAAAACCTTTAGTAAAAAGTTTTTTTAAATTCAAAAAAGGGTTTAAAACCCCCTTTAAGGGGGGTTTTTTTTTAAAAAAGTAAAAATGTCTTTTAACCAACGGAAATATTGTTTGAACTTAAAAAAAAGAAAAAACCCAAGTTTTTTTTCCCCTTTAATAAACAAATAAATTTATGGGTTTTTAAAAAATTTTTGGTTTCCAAAAATTCCCGGGAAACTTAAAAATTAGGCCCTTTTTTAACTTTTTAAATAAAAATAACTTTAAAAAAGACAAAAATTTAGCCCTTGGGGGGTTAAAATTTTTTTTAATTTTAAGGCACGGGGAAAGGGAGTAAAAAATTATAATTAAAATTTCTAAAAATTTTCCCCTTTTCACCCCCCAAGGGGGAAACGGCTTTTCAAATTAGGATCGAAAAAAAAGTTTCGAAATTTACACAAGATATTTTTTAAAAATAACCCCCAAAATTTTTACTTTAAAAAAATTCCTTTTGTTAAAAATTGGGGAAAAATTTTAAAAATTAAATTTCCTTTTTAATTTTTAAAAAGTTTTTGAAATTAAAAAAATTTTTCCCCTTTATTTTTATTTATTTTTTAAGGTTTTTGAAAAAAAAAAGGATTAAACGGAAATATTGTTTTTGGATTTTTTATAAAAAAAAGGGAAAAAGGTTTTTGGTTTTTTTCCCAATAAAAAAAAATTTTAAAGATTTTTTTTTTCCTTTTCAAAAACCCGAACTTAAATTAAAAATGTTTAAAAGGTTTAAAAAATTGAAAAAAAAAAATTGCAAATTAGTTTTTTTCAAAAATTTTTAAATTTCATAAAGAATAATATATTAAAATTTCCCTTTTTTCCCTTTTATTAAAAATAAAAGGGAATTTTTTTTTGGGGATATAAGTCAAAAAGAAAAAAAAAAGTATTGGAAACCCCCAAAATTTTAAAATTTGTTTTTTCCTTTTAGTTTAACCCAAAAAAATTTTTAAATTTTTTCTTACTAAATTTTAAATTTAAAAAAATTTAAATTTCCTTCAAAAATTATTTAAAACTTTAAAAATTTTTTAGAAAAATTTTCCAAATTTTTTTAAAAACTATTTTTTAACGGAATGGCCTTTTTTTGGGCCCCCTCTTTTTACGTAAAAAAAGGAATTAATGTTTTAAAAGGGGGATCCCCCTTTTTTTCAAATAAAAAAGGGGGTTTTTTTTAGAAATAAAATTGCAATTAGCTTTCCAAAAATTTAAATTCTATAAAAAAAACTATTCAAAACCATAACCCAAAGGGGAAAAAATTAAAGAAAAGGGGTGGGAAAAAAAATTTTTTGAAAGTGCTGTTTTTTCAAATTCCCGGCGGAAATGGTTGCGCAGTCTTTTTTAAACCCTTTTTGCAAATATTTTGGGATATCCAAAAATGAATGAACAAGAAAGTTTATATTTTTTTGGGGTATCATAAACATTGCCCATAGGGTTAAGAAAAAAAGATGGAATTTTTTGTCTTGGCGTATTTAATTCAAATTTTTTTTTTTGGGATCGGTATGTAAAATTTTCTTTCTTTCCTTTATTTAGATACAAATTGTATTTGAAATTGCTATGTAAGAATACTCATCAGGAAAAAAAATTTTTAATTTGAGTTTTTTCCAAGAAAATAACCTAAACAATTTTTCACAAATATTTTTGATAATTCTGTTTTCAAAAAATCTATTTCTTGTTTTACAAATTAATGTTTTTTTTCCCGAAACGCATGAAAATATAAAAAAAATTTTACAAAAATTACAGTCGCCCAAAAACCCTAAAAAGTTCGTTTTTTAAAAAAAATTTCGTAAAATGATTTATTTTTTCAATATATTTTAAAAAACCATTTAAAAAAAATTTTAAATTTAAAACTTCTTATTGATTTGTTCCCAAAATTTTTTTTAGTTAATATCTATTTATTTTACGATTTTTACCTACCCAAAAAAATTCGGCTAGGAAAGGGGGGGAAAAAAAACCTTTGTTAAGAAATATTTTCAATATTTCCAACTTTAAAAAATTACTTTTGTTAAATTATGATTAACAATTTTTAAATAACTTTTTCCCAATTTTTAAACCTACAAGTAATTTTCATGCATTTTTATTTCCAGAAAATTTTAAAAACCCTCCTTCAATTTAACTACCGATTAAGGATTAATTTTTTTTTTTGTGTTTTGGTTTCAAAAAAAAAAAGTTTTTCCCTTTTGAAACATTTTTGCAGTGCACAAAAAAACCCCATGGGGGTTTTTTACACAACCCAAATCTAAACGTTTAAAAAATTTTTTTTACTTTGCTCATTAAAATCACATGTAGGTTCCCAAAAAAATTTTTAAAAACAAAAGAAAAAAAAAAACGAATCCCCCGGGGAAAGTTTGATAAATGGAAAATGCACTTAGCTATTTTGGAGGTTATTTGACAAAAAAAAATCATAAAATGTTTTTTGGTTCCAGGAAAAAATTCCGGGAAAAAAGAATTTTGCAAGATAGAGGTTCTTTTTTAAAAAAGGAGGGGCCCACTATATTATATTCATCGAATTAATTTCCCAAAATTTAAACTTTTTTTTATTTTAATTCCTTAAATTGGTATGGAATTGAAAACCTGTTTCCTTGTTGAATTTTAATTTTAAAAGTTCTTATAGATAATTGAGAAAAACATAATATTGTTAAATTTGGAAACCTGGAAAAATAAACATTTTAAAAAATTAAACTTTAAAAGTTTTTAAAAAAAAGCTGGAGTTCTCAGAAACTAAATTTTTATAAAAATTTTTTTAACAAATTATATATATTTTATAATTTTCTTCAAAAAATTTCAAAAATTTTTAACCGAAAAAAAAATTTTTGAATAGGGAAAAACCCCTTTTATATCTTCCAAAATGAAAAGGAAAAAAAACATAAAAATTTTGTGGCGCTTTTTAAAAGAAACTAATAAGGTCTTTAAAACTCTAATTTTTAATGCATTTTTTTCCCAAAGAAGAAGGAAGGTAAAATGCTTGTAATTTTCTATGAAACAAAAATCGTTTTAACCTATAATTTAAACATATAGGGGCCAATCTCTGACTGCAAAAAGTAATGGTATTAATAAAAAAAATCATTATTTTTTTTTTGTTACTAAAAAAAAAACTTTTTATGAATCAAAAAATTTAATTTTAACCCCTATGCAGGAAAGAATAAGTCCAATTTGTACATCACTTTTAACTTTGGTACTGCAATTCATGGTTAGCTGTTCTGTGGGTTTAAAGGTTTTAAATTTTTTTTTTTAAATAGTTTTCTTTTTATGGATAAAGTTAAGAAAAAAAGGGTTTTTAATTATTTATAAAAGTTTCATTTTTAAAAGGTCTTAATCACTTTTAAATTAAGAAAAATTACCTGTATTAAAAAAACACTTTATTTTAACGGTTTTTGGGGCCAAATGAGTATATGTATTTTTTATTTTCTAATAATTTTTTAAAGGGGGTTCATTGAAGATATTTAAAATTTAAAATAGTGTAATTTTTTTTAAAAATAATACAAATTATTGGGGGTTTAAAAAAAATGAAAAGCAAAAGAGCCCATTCCTTTGAGAAAAACAAAAAGAAAAAAAATTTTTTTGGGAGGAGAAGAAATTACTTTCAAACAGTTAAAAAACACATTAACGCTAGAATGCACAAAAATTTTTTTTTTTGCATAATGTTTGATGAGAATATTAGTCTTTTGAACAGTGAAGAAGGGCAAACGGGGGAAACAGTCGTAAAACCACAGATTGGGCTTTTTCCCTCCCCCATTTTGGGGGGGAAACCAAAAGGGGGGAAAACCCAGGTCTTTTTTTCTTTAGTTTATGTCGTCTAAAATTTCTTTTTGGGAAAATTTTTTTTCCCATTTTCATGAAATAAAAAAATAACATTTAAATTTTTAAAATAAGAAATGGAAATTTGGGTTAAAAAAAATTATAACAATTTAATAAAAAAATGCTCTAATGACCATTTTTTACAGAAAAAAGACGTTTTCCCTTTTTTAAAAGGCCTTATCGAAACTTATTTGTTCCCTTTATGAGTGTTTTTAAGGCAATTCCAAAAACAAAAATTTAAATTTAATTTTTTTCTACCATCTACATTTTTTAAACAGGATACCACATAATGTAGCCTTTTTCCCCGGGTTTCTACAAATTTAAAAGAAGTTTTTATTTGGTTTCCAAAAAACACAAAAAAAATTTCGTAAAAAATTAAAAAAAATATATTTGAAAAAGAATTGGAAAGGAAACATAATTTTTCTTTGAGACCAAAAAACGTTTTAACCTACAATTTATTATATAGAAGCTAATTTTTCTCATTGTTATCGAATACATTAACATAAATTAAAATTATTGTTACTAAAAAACAATAACGTTTTGCGACTTAAAAATTGAATTTTCATTTACATTACAACATAAGGGGTATGCCGGGTATTGTTTTCGACACTTTTTTTCCCAAAGATGTTTGGGAAATTTAAATACGTAATTATTCGAATTTCGGCGTTCACATGAACAAATTTTAAAAATTTAGGAGTGAATATTAATGTCGGGACTTTTTCAGCAACACGAGGGCTTTTTTTTCCAAATGTTGAAAAAATTTTTATTGAAGCACCGGGTTTATTCCCTCTCTTTAAAAGCATTTGTTTGTTGCTCATTTATTATATGTATTAATTAAATTTTTAATTCAATTAACGTGTTTTTTCTTAAGGGGTCACTTCACGAAAATCCAAGAAAAAACGATTTTTCAATATTTTGATTGAAACATAAAATACCATTTTTTTCTTTCTAATGCAAGTTAAATTTTTGCTCTAGCTGATTTAAAAGTATTTTTAATATTTTTTTAAAAAGTTGTTTACATCTGTCAAACCCCTAAACCGCTGATCGCCACGCCCCTCTCAAATCAAAACAAAAGACACATGCTACTTTTCAGCCTTATCAAATGGTTTAAATTGATTAAAAGTAATTTATTTTGATCAGCAACTTATTCAGGAAAGAAGTGAAGTGAATAGTTGTAGATGTTTGTTTACTTACAGGCTATTTTTTACCTCGTTAAAGTTCCTAACCCAAGAATATTCTATATCATCAAAGAAAATCGCAATGAAAAATAATCCTGAATCAACACTGAATTTCCTTCAAATATATAACAGAATAATATATCATCCACAGATTCAAGCAACACTCTTTGCAGAAAACTTCGCATCCACTAATATTATCCCTTTGGATATTTTGCCCAAGATAATAGTTTTGTGGCGGTGTGATATCTATATGAACTAAGATACCAACATCACGCGTTGATGATCGTTTTGGCGTGATTGGTTGAACTTTTCGTTCAGAACGGAAGGTACCAGAACGAACCTTCCACTCCTTCATTGGTGACTGGCCGTGCAAAGGAACCGCACCCTTCACGCACTCCGCAGTCGTGGCGCCATCTATCCACCCACAAGCACTAAGCCATCAAACTTTGACGCAATTCTCAAAGTCGTTCCACAAATGACCAATTAAACTGTCACACAAAAAGACGCAATTCTCAAGTCGTCTCACACAAAGACGCAATCAAAAGTCGTCTCACACAAATGACGCAATTCTGCAAAGCATCTCGCACGGTGACGCAACCCACCAGTGACGCAACTGCTTACATCTCGCCACGAATATGGTATCGTTGTTCGCCTATTCGCCGAAACACTGGCGGGGGAGTATGTGGCGGTGTGATATCTATATGAACTAGTACCAACATCACGCGTTAACGATCATTTTGGCGTGATTGGTTACGTACTTGCGTTCAGAACGGAAGGTACCCAGAACGAACCTTCCCTCCTTCAGTTTAATCAACAAACCCTTTCATATATCTGAATTGAATAGAGCAATAAAATCTGCTAAGAACACAACCCCAGGTGCAGATCAGATCCCGGCTAAATTCTTGAAACTATTGAATCATAGTGAACGAACGATAATCTTAAATTTCTTTCAACAGATATTTGATAAGGCAATTGTCCCAAAGGAATGGAAGCATGCTATAATTCTTCCAATTCCCAAACCATGCAAAGATATAACTAAAATCTCCTTTAACCTCAGTTTTTTCTAAGACATTTGAAAGAATTTTAGCCAATCGAATTGCCTACTTCCTGATAACAGAACAAAAACTACATCAACAACATTATGGATTTGTTCCTTTTAAAGATAACAGAACAGCAACTTATATAATTTACAAAGCAATTACAGACGCAAAGATGGAAAAAAAAATTTCGTGGGGGTTAGCTTAGATATAAAGAGTGCTTATGACTCTGTATATATTGACGGTCTCATTTACAAATGTTTACAAATTGGTATAAATGGGAAAATAGCGTTTTGGATGCATGAATTTTTATCTTACAGATCGCTGCAAATTCGATGGAGGGAATGTCTTTCATCAGAAAAAATACTGCTTAAGGGACTCCCCCAAGGTAGTGTATTGTCTCCATTACTATACGCTATCTATATGTATGACTTTTTTGAAACATTGGAGACCAGAGTCGAGAGTTCCATATATGCTGACGACATTTTTATCTATTCATCACATCAATCGCTCGATATCATCTGTTGTAAATTACAAAATACCTTAGAAAAAATAAGTCAATTGTGTAATACAATAGCTGAACTTTCGAACAAAAGGATTCACTCATTTCCTAATATATTACTAAATAGGATCCCCTCTACCATGGCAATCTTCTATTAAATATTTAGGAGTATATTTTTCGAAACGGAATCAAAATACCAATATCATGCATCAAATGAAAAATAAAGCACTGAAAAAACTTAATGCTCTTAAAGGTATGGCTTATACGCATTATGGTCCCAGGGCTGAAAATCTTATCCAAATGATCAATAATAGCATCTGTAGCACCTTTTTTTACACATGTCATATAATAAATAAATGGTCTGACAATCAGTTGAAGCCTTTTAATGTAATACAAACTAAAGCTCTCAGAATTGCACTAGGTCTCCCATAATGGACACCAAATATTGTATTAATGAAACTGGCTGGACAAGAAATTCTCTCGAACAAAATCAGAAGACTGACAAATAAATTTTTTCTTTCTCAAATCTCCAATCAAACTTTTTCCCCATTATATAGCAATAACCCTGATGATCTGAATTTAAAAATTATAAAGGAGGATAAAAATAATATTATCAGCATACTACACTTTTTAAATGCTAATAGTAATCAAATCATTACAATCCCCAGAATATCATCCTTTTCATTTCTCCCATGTAAAATATATACCAATAACTTCAAATTTCAGGAGAAAAAGTTACCAATTCAAGCTATAGGGGTTTATTTGAAGAAACAGTTGAGCATGATTTTCAGAACTTCCATATAATAGCCACCGATGCATCGAAAAATGATCAAATAACATCCATAGCTGGTATCACAGAAAACCTCTCATTTGCTTACAGAATAAATCACAATAACTGAATTTTTACTGCTGAAGCTTTGGCTATTTGCCAAGCTTTAGATGATCTGACTGTCCCAAACAAAAATCTGCTAATCTTATCTGATAGTCTCTCTGTTCTCCATGCTCTTCAAAATTATTCTATTAGATAACATAGTGCGATTCTCAAACTAGCTAGTAAAATTTACATATAATCATATACCAATAAACTGATATTACTTTGGACTCCGGGACACTCTAATATACTATGGAATGAGCAGGCGGATTATCTCGCAAGATCTGTCACGGAGTCTGACGTTTATATTGATTGGATTGCTTCAGAAGACATCAGTAGAAAAATATATCAAGAAAGACTTGAAAAAGTAAACAATTTTTATTCAAGCAAATATTTTGAAAATTTGGGCAATATTATAAACATTAGCATCATCTCTAAATGGACAAATAATAGAAGAGAAGAATTCCTATGCACTCGAATCTTCAGCAAAATGATCATTACCCCAGGACTTCTTCAAAAATTTAATTTAACGGATAATGCAATGTGCAGTTCTTGTAATCGTTTAAATGACTTGGAGCATATTTTATTAAAATGCAATAGATATACTCACCCTCGAAATCACCTTAAAGTTTTTCTCAAGATTGATCCTTGTTGCAATATCACCTTTAAAGAGTTACTGGAAAAGCTATATCAAACAGAACAACATTCAGATTTTTATTCAGAAGATGAAATATTTTGACATATACTTAACATATGGATACTTGATGTATGGGATAATAGCCTTTGTTGCTCTAAATCTCTAATAAAGATATTAACTGTAACTACCTCGTTAAATGCAACGAACTTCTGCTATCGTGTGCAATAGTGTTTTCCATCAATAACATTAATAATAAAACGTTTAAAAAACGTTTTTTAAACTCGGTTAAATAATAAAATGTTTAAAAACGAAAGTTTGGAAAAAAATGTACAAAAACCCAAACTTTCGAGGAATTAAATGTTGATAACAGTCAGACAATTTCAACATAAATATAAATTCAGCTTTAAAATCAAAGTTAGGTAAGTTTAATAAAGAGTGTGTTTCTTTTTTAGATTCATTTGAATGTTTCTCTGAAATGACTGACATTATACTGTTTTCTTCTGCTTTGAAACATTAATTACATAAAATTAATGTAAAAACCAAGGTATTCACATAAATTTTGGTCGCCAAATCTAGGTTTGGCTACAAAATTGTTAATATGTTGTGACTTTTGTGGTCTTATCCAAACATTTCTTAATACCAGGTTTACTAAAACAGTAGTTAATCAAAAAGATACAAAATTATATGAAGTGAACAATAGAATTTCATATGCTATGAAGTCTATTTAAAAAGAAGCAGTTGCAAAAATATTTTGCGGAGTTATGAATTTGTCACCTACACCAAAGTGGTTTTACGATTCCATGCATACATTAAATAACACGACAGAGAAAGTAACCAAAGTGTCTATGGCGTTAGCTGCTGCCGAAACAATATCATTTAATAATGGATAGCTAAATGTACCAGTGGCTATCGATGGTACCTGGCTAAAAAGGGGTCATACTTCTCTAAATGGTGTTGTTACGGCAGTTAGTTTGGACACTAGGAAAGTTGTTGATGCTAAAATATTATCGCAAAAATGCTCATGTAATTTTAACAGCAATGTACATAGCGATGAGTGTTCGGCAAATTACATTGTAAATAATAGAGGAATATAGAAGTTGAAGAGGCACACATTACACAATTTACGATATACACAATATTTGGACTCTATGGGGACTCTAAAGCATACAAAGCTTTTAGAATCTAAACCTTAAAGATATGTCAATATTGGAAAATTAGAATGTGTTGGTCATCTTGTGTGTGTGTGTGTGAGAAAATGATGGGGACATGACTTAGGGTGTTAAAATCAAAATTAAAAGACAAAAAGCTTGAGGACAAAAAATCTCTAGGATGCCGTATTGGCTTGTCAGATGCAGAAATAGACAAATTGCAAAGATACTATGTTTTGGCTTTTCAAAAACTCGGTAAAATTTGTCAGCCATAAGGCAAGCTATTTGGACTATATTTTTTGATAAAATGTTCACAGATTTGAATCTACGACACGGTTTATGCCCCATGGGAAGTGACTTGTGGTTTAGATATAATATGTCCATACTGAAAGGTTACACATATAAGCATAAACACGACTTACCTATTGCAATTAGGAATTGCATAAAAAAAGTATTTAGAAGTCTCTAATCTTGAACTTTTATCTAGATACTTGCTCGATAAAACTCAAAATATTAGTGAAAGCGGAAAATAGTATTTGGTGTATAATTCCAAATTGAAAACTTTAAAAACTATAGTACATGAAACTATATATTTATATAATCAAAGCTTCATTACCAAATTAAAAGTTTTAGATGTATTAAACATTCAACCCCTGGATTTTACAAATGTCGAGCGTTGCAAAAGTAGATTATGCATGTATTAGGAAAGCAGAATAGGAGTTTTACAATAAACCCAAAAAGGCTAGAATTAAAACAAACAATCAAAATGTAGAAAAGAAGATGATCTTGCAGATGACACTAGCAATCCAAGTTACAGTTCTGATAGCCTTAGTTAATAGTAAGTTTTTACTTTAAATCACTATTTCTAAAAAGTGTAAATTTCAACACAAAAGGAACATTTTTGAAAAAAAATACTTATTTTACAGCCTTGAAACTTTGCACATGTGTTAACACTATACAAATAAATATTTTAATAAGAGATTTTGTCAAAAAAATTATTCAAAAATATTTATGGATTAAAATGTGCAAGAATTTTCATCGTTTTAAAAATTTTAACGTGTTACTCTACATATGAATTTTTTTAAAAAAAACTAATCAAAATTTTGAAAAATGCTCTCATTAAAATAATAAAAACAATACAATGAATACACAAAAAATTCATGACTGTACAACCTGCCAATTTTTCAAAAATGTTCCTTAAACTTGGTCATTTTTAACATTGCGGAGATAGGAAAAATACTGCGTGAAGTGACCCCCATAAGTTTTAAACACCATACTTCACTTCAGTTACAAATTTAAATAGTTTAAAGTAGATCTATACCACCTGTCATTAAATTGGTAAATCTGCAAAAATTCAATATTAGGTAAGCAGGAGTCTACCCCAAACTGAAAAACATGGCAAGGGGTCTATGAAATAAAAAGTTTGGGAACATCTGTTGTATAGGATCTGCGTTTACTTTTCTTACTCAAAATGACAAACATTGAGTATTTCCGGTGTAGCTGTCTCCCCTCAGCGAAAAGGGACACTTGCTAAGGACTGTCACAGTTGTAAAACGGGTAAAAGTAATGCTAGTTCTTTTTTTTTCTTTTCTTTTTAGGGTGGTGAGTGTTAAAACAGCAGTAAATTTTGACCATGGGAGAGTTCTTATTTCTGGACAAAGATCAGTGGTGAAATGTTTTCGACTCTCGGAACGCTTAGAACTGTAAGATATTTTGGGGAATCCCATTCCACACTTAGAACAATATATCTTAAAATAATATTTAAAATATATAGATAAACATATTTTTGATATTATATGTAAAGACAATTTTAAAAAAATGTTTTATTTTTTATTTAAAAATTTCATGATGTAAATTTAAAGTTATTTACTCATTGATAATATTAAATTTTGATCCAATTGTCACCAACGCATGTACAGTGAGCCACAAAAGTGTTCGTACACTTTCAATTTCCAAAAAAATTTAAAGGTTTCGACTAATAAAAATTAATATATTGGAATCGTAATTTTTTAATGATATCTACAACTTGTTCTTAATGGATTGACATAATCAATTTTTTAAAAAATAGTATAACCATTTTTTAAAAATTAATAATCAAAAATCTACTAAAAACTTACGCCACAAAAGTCTTCGTGCACTTAACAAAAATCTCAGCATAGCTTTAAATATTGTATTTTTTTTAATTTAGTATTTTGTAGGATATCTTTTAGTGTCTACAACAACTTTTATGATAAAGAGAAAGAAACTGTTTAATTTTTCCTGAATAAAGGATTTTTATAGGAAGAATAGGAGGATTTAAAGCACACACAATGGAAAATTAAATTTCACGTTTTAATCTGCTATATTAAATGAACAAACAATATGATAAATTTTATTTTTTATATGACAGAACGGGTTTGGGGAAACCCTTTTTTCACGCGTGCCACAATTCCCCAGTTGGCACTCTGCACTACTCAACAAATGTGTCAATTTTTGAGAGGATGAAAGTTGATAAATTTGTAATGAACCTTATTTGACAAAGATCTCCAGAATTATGGACAACTACGAAATTTCGAAAAAATCGGAAAGATGACTCCAAAGATAAACGTATAGCTATTTTCTAAATTATTGAATGTCATTGCTGAAGAGATTTAATTGTTTAAACAGAGAAAATTTTGCATTCACTCTGCTCTCCGCTTTTGGTTCTACTTATCTAACAAGTAAAAAAAGTAAAGTAAGTAAAAAATTTTCCTCATAAGAAAAATATTTCGAGCCCATACATATAGAAAAGCAAATAATAATTTCATTATATTACTTTTAATTATGAACAGCAGTATCAATAGTATCACGTGTATTTCAAAAATATTCAGACAAATTTTAAATGAAGAAAGTACAAACAAAAGAATAAATATTACAAATTTTTTTCCCGTCGTTTTCTCAGTACAAATTCTGAAATATATCAACGTTGTTAAAAGCGTTGTATAATAATAGGCATGATATATTTTTTTGCTGTTAAAAAGTTAAAAAGTTTTGAATCTCATATAATTATTGATTTTAGTATAACAATAACATAAATTTTATATTTATACCGTTAGATAACCGTAAGAATATTTAATTTTTATGTATATTTGGTAACAAAATAATAGTTTCATTATTATGCATAATACATGACTCGACTGGACTACAATTCTCGACTATTACATCACCTCTGCTGGTTACAGAATTTCGACTTAAACTTAAAACTTTTAAAAAATTTTTATTTGTGCTGGATATATACAGTTTTTTTTTCCGAATCTAAGCCGCCATCGATTCTAAGCTGCACACCAAATTCTCAACAAGTTTTTGTGGAAAATGAAAAATAGTGTAAAAGGGTTTATCTATAAGAAGTGAATAATTATTTATTTTATCAGTATTATAAACTTTAAATTACATACATGCCCCCGTACTTGCTCTAAATACCCCAACCAACAAATTTCTCTCCCTTCGACTCTTAAGCCGCACCCGATTTTCAGTAGCATTAACATTGGAAAAAAAATGCAGCTGAGGTTCGAGTAAATACGGTAATTCCTCCGTTTTAATTAAGCATTCACTAATAAAATCTTTAGTAAATGATTTCGATCTGTGTTTGCGATTAAAATTGATATTATATAACTAGTTTTTTCTGCAGTTGTATTGTCTTCAACAAATTTAGGTGGTTGTGGTAGCCTGGCGGTCAAGGTAACGAACTCGAGCCATGATTTTGAGCCTTGCACCACAAAGCCGATGCACATTAAATATGTCGAGGCTCAAACGTCCTCCAAATGGTGTCGTTTGGAAGTTAGGAGAGGGGTACCAGCTCAGGTGTCGACTTCGTCACTTGACCATGGTCCGTGCTAAACGCCCCTCGAGTAGCTGAACAGTGCGACGTTAATATTCCTCTCCTCCCTCACTCAACAAATTTAGTGAATATATTTTTTTATTTTTAAGAGTTGATTTCCCCACACAATTCCCACAACTCGTCTTCACAAAGTTTGCAACACATTGGTCATAGTTTGTTTTTTGGGTTTTTTTTCATAATGCCTTTGAAATCATATTCCTTAACAACTTAATTACAGTTTTTACATGTCAGGCACAATATTTTATTCTTGCTTTGGGAATAAAAATATAATATTGCAATTCCCATTTTTCTTGAAAATTACGATGTCCATCCTCAGTTCATCTTTTCTTTCTCTGTTCTTGAAATTTAATTATGTTTTTATTAAATTACTTTTTAGTTTAATATGAATAAAAACCAAAACCTACTTTCCTTCACAAACTATTGAGTAAAGACAACACTTTGTCCTGGTCATCTTATGGTTTTTAAATTTTAAAAAATAAAACTTCAATTGCTTCTTTGACGTCACGCTTTTCGTCTCTCATTGATTGGAGATTCAAAGAGTAGAGGGTGGGGGGTTGCTACCTCAGGTGTCGTCCTCGTCACTTGACCATGGCTCATAATTACAAGGTCGGTCGCCAAAAGCTCTCGATTAACGAAAAAGTGCGTCAAGTTTACAGCCAGTAATTTCTTTAAATCATTAAAAATAAGCAATTAGACGTATGTATAACACTCTAAATTAGAGATATAAAATTGGATAATAAAGACGGATGCAACATTATCTAAAAACATATCGAATTGAGAACTGTGCTACATGGGGTTTGAATCACTTTTACGTCTTGTAAACCTCCTTTTGCGTATTGTACTGAAGCGAATCACAATTACGGCATAGCGTAATCAAAGAACATCACAATATTGTGAAATAAACAAATCAAGAAAATTTATTATTTTATGAGAATCCCTTGCAGTGAAAACGCTAATCCAAATGGAACCCAACATAATATTAATTAAGTTATAAATGGCATATTTTCACTTCATGATTATGAATGTTTGGTTTTAATATCTGTAATATTATTACAGCTGTGTAGATGTGTCGCAGGGAAACGATGAAATTAGGGCTTTCGTCAAATCCCTAAAGGAGATAATCAGTTCACGCAAGATGTTACAATAATGTCTCTTTGATGACTTCTCCCTGTTGTAAGTAAGTGAATTAGTTAAATCCCCGAAATGTTTTAGTGAAATGATGAAATGAAAAAATATGCCACTTTTTTGGTGCTAGAGGACTGATATTTGGGGGATTGCAATAACTTTTGTTATGGTTAGGACCTTTCTTTATGCGGAACGAAATCAGAAAGTAGATACAGAATTTGGAAGATAAAATGGAGAATAAAAGCAATTAATGCCGTGGTGCTCGTGGTACATGATGTTAAAATAAAGGGGAAGGATAAACACTGCTGAATCGTGTAGTGATGACAGGAGAGAGTGTCGCTGAACAGCGAACGAAAAGAGAAGGCGTTGACACAGAAAGTGTCCATAATGTGATGCCATCTGCTGGGAGATGAACAAAATAAAAGATGATCCACAAAAGATGTGGAAAAGGAGAATAATTGACATGGAATTAAACTACCACGCAAGACCGATTCAGAAGAATGTGGGTTTAAGTCGAAGTAATTTAATGGAGGTGAAATCTTGCACAAAATGACGAAAGCTAAAATTAGGGATTATTTTTATTTTAAATTTTTAAATAAATAAAGAAAATAAAAATTTTGAAAAGAGTTTCCAAAGACTATATTCAGGATCTCCGAAGTCTTTTAAGGACTGGGAAATGCTGATATATGTGGTGAAGAGCAGCTCTAGGTCTTTTTGCAGAGCTTGGGACCGAGTTATCATAGGCAGGGATGACTCGGATAGATTGGTTAGGAATTTGAGGTAATCTGTCAAAAACTTTGTAGACTGATTTTTAATGAAATCAAGAATTGGATCAATTTTGAGATCTTTATGCAAGATTTCGTTTCTGACAAACCAGGGAGCATTAGTAATTTTTCTAAGGTGTTTATTTTGAAAAACGTGCAATTTTTTTCAAGTGAGTTACTGTAGCAGAAGCCCAGATGGGGGATGCATATAACAAAATTGGTCGGAGAAATAATTTATAGAGCAAAACCTTGTGTTTGATTGGGAGCTTACTCTTTCGAGAAATTAAGCAATTGAGCGTTTGGCTCATTCCTGCCGCTTTTTGAAGTGCAGCACGGATGTGAGGGGAGAAGTTCAATTTTGTGTCGAGAATGAACCCTAGGTACTTAAATTCAGTAACCCAGGGGACGGGTTGGTCAAAAATGGTGATATTAGGTAAGTTTTCTATACCCCTTGTTTCGTTAAGAGGAGGCTTGCTCTTTTTGATGCATTAACTTTGATTTTCCAAGCAACGAGCCAGAGCTGAAGCCTTGGGATGTAATTTTGTAATCTTTCAATAATTTTGAGATTACAAGTGTGTTGACTAATGATAGCAGTGTCATCCGCATACATAGCTAAATGGACATTGTCAGCCTTCGGAATGTCGTTAATATATAGGTTAAAAAGTCTTGGTCCAAGCAAACTTCCTTGAGGAATTCCACTTTTTACCGGACGAGGGCTGGAGAGACAGTTTTCGACTCTAACTCTAAACTCTCTCGAGTTTAGGTACGAGTAAATAATTTTTAGGATTTGGTCCGAAAATCCAAGTCTCATCATCTTGGATATTAAGCCATCATGCCAAATTTTGTCTGTAGGACAGCGATGCATGTTAAATCTGTCGAGAGCTGAAACGTCCTCCCGTTGGTGTGGTGTGGTAGTTAGGAGAGGGGGTGCCAGCACCGGTGTCATCCACGTCACTTGACCATGGTTCAAAATTACGTGGTCCGTCGCCAAAAGCTCTCGAGTAGCTGAACAGTGCGACGTTAATATTCACTCACTCACAGGATCTGTTGGGACGCATCCCCCCCGGTGCATTCCCACCCCCTCTACAGGTTTTTGGCCAATATCTCGACACCCGAACCTCACAGTCCATTTGGACCTAGCTCATTCGATTCCTCTCTAACTACTCTTCCAGTTATTATAATTTCATGCTCATAGGGGTCCTCCTTATATAGTTTTTAATTGTTTTAAATTTTTAAAATTTATTTAAATCCACAATATCTTGGCTCCTGTTTGAGTCTCGGACTTGAGATTTGAACCAACTGTTCTACATATTTTATTGACTACTATCCAATTCTGACTTTTCCCTAAGATAAATATTCCGATACTAAAAGTATCTTTTTTTTCTCTAGGAAATGCAAACATCCCTAAACGAAATTTGAGCATATTTAAGTATAATTTTTTTTCAATGCAAGAAAGATTTTAAATTAGGCTGCTAAGTATTTAGTAACTTAAAAACATTGATTAAGCACAGTTAAATTTTTAGTAACACAATATTTATAAACATTTTATTATTGTCTTAAATTAAATCATTCGTAAGCAAAAGAATTTAATAAAAGCATTACCTGTCAGTTAATGGTGTAATAACGAGTCTATTTCTGTTACCTAAATATTCAAAACCATATTTAAAGACAGCTTTTGATTGTCTAATGAGACATGTTTTCCTCTCCTCTTCTATAAAATAACGTAGGTGCACTAGCCATTCAAAAGAGCCGGGATCATTACACACATAACCAATCAAAGAGTCAATAATATCACAGGAATGTACTAAAGTAACAATAACCATCATAGCTTTCCTTTGTGTTAGAGGATCTGATTCATTTTGAAGTCTTAAAACAGATTGGTTCAAAATATCTCTCTGAAAAAATACATAAACAAAAAAAATTGAACGATTAAAATGATAAATGCATAAAGTAAATAAAATATATTTAAGAATGAAATTATAAAAATGCAAATATATAATAAAAAAAAACATAAATAAATGATATCTTTATTAAAAAATTACACAAAATTTTTTTTGCTAATAAATAAAGGCTTAAAACAGAGGTTCCCAAACTTTTTTTCTTTCATAGACCCCTTACCATGTTTTCTGGCTTTGGATAGACCCTTGCTTACCTGATATTGAATTTTTGCAAATTTAGGTACTTGAAATGTGTTATTGACAGCTAGTATAGAGTTATTTACTTAAAAAGATTTTAATTTCCTAACTGTAGGGAAGTGTAGTGCAAAAAATTAAAGAAATATTTATTAATTAAATTAAAATTCAATTAAAACATAAAATATTTGCTACATAAAATAACTAAGCAACAAACAATGCTTTTAATCTGATGTTTTATAACAAATTTTCAACATTTTGCATGATTTTGTTAGGTTTAGCCCTACACCTTATCGTTTAGTGTTCAGCCTTTTCAAGTTTGGCAATTTCTCTCTAAAACTTGTTTTTCTTTAGGAAAAGCACACAATTAAGAACTTTCTCATGATACTCCATAATTCGTTATAAATAGCAGGTACATCTTTTAAAAGCCAAAATTGTTGATATCCGTTTCTAAACTATGCCTTTAAGATCTACCCCTAAGTGTTTATTCCAAATCAGTTCCTCTTGTAATATGACATTTATTTTCAGTATGATCATATGGATTGATTGACTACTGTGGTATTACCATAATCAAAGCATTCTCAAACGTAGTTTCAAAATTTAAAGAGAGGACATTGTGTTGAGCGTTGGTTAAAGCGCCGTGTTCCTGGCATACTGTTTGTGACAGATAGATAAACTGAAAAAATTCGCGAGGTCCAATATTATACTTCTTTAGTTTAATTCTGACAAGAAATGCTAAAATAATGGTCCTTATTTTAATCAAATTTGGGCTTATACATACACGTGTGTTTGCTTAATCTCTAATTTTAATTGTGTAGATAGATAGATACGTTTATATTACAAGTATAATAAAATATTATATAAATAAATAGGTAACATCTGTGTATGTGGGCCATTCCACATTCAATGAAAGTTAAAACAAAGACATGACCAGATTAAATGAGAACCACTTTATAAACCCCCAATTTCTGTTTTCGCTGGCTGACATGGACCCCTTGTAGGTCGTCGTAGACCCTTGGGAGTCCATATAGACCACTCTGAGAATCACTGGCTTAAATTGTTTAGAAGGAAATAAAATAATTTTGCAAAATTTGTAAACATTTTTACATAAGAAAAATAATTAAATTTAATTACTTACCCATCTTTTTCGCAGATTTTTTAATACTGTAGCGACAGCTGTTTCTTGAACAACTTTAATGCTAGTAGTTGTTTCAGCAGTCCAGCAAATTAAAATAGAAAGAATACAAATATGCGCAGGCCAATTAGTTAACCACTTAACATTTAAAATATTAAGTTCTTCTTTTGACATTATGTTAGTGAATGTTTGAAGACATTTTGGCAATGCACTAGACAATGTTATTTGCATCATTTCTTCAATGTCTAATAACCATGATTCAACTGGTCCATATAAAACTACAGAACTTTTAAATTCAACAAATTCATCAAATTCAGAGTACATTCCAGTAGCCGTAGTTGTAACAACTCTTTCACGCTGAAAATAAACAAAAAGTCATTAATATTATTTTTTGTTACATTTATACAAAAAGAACTTGGGAAAAATAGTTTGAAAAAGTCAACAGAGATCTTCTACTTCTTAGTGACTGAAAACCGATCATTATATGTTTCTAAGCAATTTCGACTTCAAATTAAAGAGGGAGGAACAGTTTTAAATTTTTTATCTAGAACTGATCAAAGCTAATCTCTAATAATTTACTGTGCCATTTTAAGACCAAATTTTTAAATTAACACCATTCATTTAACATCATTTTGTAAAGATTTAAAATGCTGCAATTCATAAAAAAAAAATCTGGTATAGATTTCGTTAAATTAAATATCAAAATTATAGTTTTCAGCTCCTTACCGTTTATTTTAATAAACTTTTTTAAGTATAACATTTAAGAAAAATAACTTTTTATTAAATTTCGATAATAGATATTTAAAGACAATACAAACCAATTTTTCTTCCACTTTTTCCACAATTTTAATTTTATTTATGCTATCAAAACATTTCTTCAAAAACGGTTGAATATCTCCAGGGCTGTTTTGGCCAATGACACAGAGTAAGTCGTCATTTGATATAAAATAAAAACGAGGAAATGCTCGACGTTTGGAATCTAAATAGAATTCTAAAGATTGCTGAACTTTCTCAACTTTCCTATTCATACCAATTATTTGCTCTAAGAATCCTAAAAGAAATGCAATTATATGAGGCTTATAATTGTCAAAGATGTATTTAAACATTTTTTTTTTCATTTTGATACAACTAATACATTCAAATGTTTTTAAAAAATTCAGAAAAGAATTTTTTTTTTTAAAATGCAGTAAATGATTTTCAAAATTATATTTAAAACAATCAGGCATTTTGCTTTTACAGAAAATACTTCAAGATTATTAATATGGATATTGTATACTGAATTGCATCACTTATTTATGGATATTATATCATGAAATATATTATTTCCTTAAAAACTTAAATTAGTTTTATCTTTTTAATAATCAGAATGAAACAGAAGATTGAAATCAACTTGAAAATACATAATTTAAGTTTAAAGACATTTCAGAAATATATGCTTACAAAACACTGACATTTCAAATCCTTAAATACTATGATTCAATATTCTATCATGTACATTTAGCAAAAACAATGAGTTTAATAGAATAAAACAATTAATTGTGAAATTTAATAGTTATTGTTAGATTTATAAATATACTTTGCTATATCTCTCATCTTTTTCCAAACTAGAAAAATTTACTTAATGTATTATTTAACACGTAAATTTAATTGTATGAATTATATATTTTTAAATAACTGCTTGTAAATAATAGAAGAGCATTGTTTAAAAAAATTGAAAATTTTGAGTGTCATTTAATTATGATTTATTAATAATCCAAGATAAGAAAACATATTTCATATATTTATTGGATGGAAAGAGAGTTTAATTGCAGTAAATATAAAACACAAACTACATATAGCTACAAACAAATTTGCAAGTTATTTTATAGAATCTAACCTTGCTTGTGACAAATACTCCAAACCAATTTTTCTTTATTCATCATAAGTGAAATTTCTTTCCACAGTATTGTTACTTCCTGAACTTCACTTGCTTCTTTAGGAAGTTGTGCTTGAACTGCTTGTTCAGCAAATATATTCTGTGTATGAAAATAAATGTCTGATTTAAAACACACACACTGGTTTCTTAATGTAGAAAAATTGTCATCAAAGGAAATTTTTTAACAGTTTATAGAATACTCACATCAAATTTGTTTTATTTTTATTGGTAGTTGTCAAATTAAATTACTGTTAATAATAAAATAATACAATAAAGTGAAACGATTTTCTGTAAGATAAAAATGCATACATAGAATTTTCCAATATGACAAGAGATTACAATACTCATTGTAAAACACATCAGCTTTTATAAAATAAAAGATAGAACATACATGAGGACTTATTGACTTAGTAAAGATTAGATTACAACATTAATTTATTCTTTAAGACAAAATTGATTATAAACAAATCCTAGATGAGGATTTTGCCAAATACTTACATTATAATAAGTGTGCAATGTATTCTTCAACTGTACAATGTAATCTTCTGAGAATTCAAATATTTTATATTATTATAAAAATAAATATACTTACATATTCATCAACTGAAACAAAGAATAAGAGAGAAGAATAATTTTTATAAATCAAAGAAAATTTTAAAACTGAACTGATACAAAATGTTTTTTGGAGAAAAAGGCTTGTTTTTATTTCTACAATTATGTTATTATTCTTTATTGCATTATAAATGTGAAACACTGAAGTACATCTATTAACAAAAAAAAAAAAAAAAATTAGATATTTATTTTTTAAAAAAAATTGTGCAATAATCCATATTTAAAACATCTTATTCATTGTTTAGTTTGAAATATACAAATTTTTGCAATCAAGACTATGTCAAAAAAAAAGAAATAACAGAAAGGAAATAAAATTAATATTAAGAGAAAGTTTTCAGAAAAGTCAAGAAAGAAATTATATAGAAAACACAGACAAGATCAAAATTAATAATCAAAATTATACTTATAGTACTCCAGAACTGTTTTAAATTTTATGCAGTCCCAATCTATGAGAAATTCAATCCATTATGCATTTGTATGAAAGTATAAAAGAAGAATCAAGAATTTTAACTGACAAGGAGAGGGCACGACTAAGGAAATTCATTTCGGGTCGAGACTTGGTGTAATAGTAGTACTCCTTTAGGGTGTTCAACCCTTAATGTAATTCCGTCGAATGGCCAGTCAATTCGGAGAAAAAAGCCTTCGAAATTCATGCTGAGCTTTTATACAATTAAGTTTCAATTTTCTCCACCGACCCAGTGGCTGAATTGGTAAATCGTCTGCCTTCGGTGCGGGTGGATCCAAGTTCGAATCAAGCGAGAAACTTTTTCTTTCAATTCCTTTAATTATTTTTGAAAATTAAATAGATTTATTTATGAAAGGTTTATTAAATAATAAATGATATTCTATGCGCAATTATTTCGCATTTTATAAAGTAAAAAATAAATAAATAAATTTATTATTTAAAATTATTAATAATTAATCATTAAATAAAATTATTTAAAAATATTTTAATTAAAATTATATATTTATTAAAATTATTTAAAATTAATATTAATTAAGCATAAGTAATCATTAGTTAAAATTATTTAAATACATTTATTAAAATTAAGTATTTATTAAAATTAATATTAATTAAAAATAATTAATTATTATTAGTTAAAATTCCGTAAATACATTTATTAACATTAATTATTCATTAAAATTATTCAAAACTAATATTAATTAAAAAAAATAATTAATCAATATTAATTAAAATATTTAATTAATATTAATTAAAATAATTCATTATTATTAATTAAAATTATTTAAATATATTTACTAAAATTGTTTAAATAAATTTATTTAAAAAAGGACTTATTAAATATTTCATATAATTATAAAATAATTAATTTAATAATATATTTTATAAACTATTTTATATTATATATATAATATTTCATTTATAGTATATTGTATTGCACATTATAAAACTATTTGTAAATAATTTTTATGTAAAATATCATTTAATATTCATATATTTTATTATATAAATATTATTTATTTATATAAAAATATATTTATTTAACATTATATACATATTTATATAATTACAGTAATTTTTTTACTCTATAAAAGGCAAAATAATTGTGCGTAGAATATCATTTATTATTTAATAAACCTTTCATAAATAAATCTATTTGATTTTCAAAAATAATTAAAGGAATTGAAAGAAAAAGTTTCTCGCGTAATTCGAACTTGAATCCACCCGCACTGAAGGCAGACGATTTACCAATTCAGCAACGGGCCAGTGGAGAAAATTGAAACTTAATTGTATAAAAGCTCAACATGAATTTCGAAGACTTTTTTCTCCGAATTGACTGGCCATTCGATGGAATTACATTAAGGGTTGAACACCCTAAAGGAGTACTACTATTACACCAAGTCTCGACCCGAAATGAATTTCCTTAGTCGTGCCCTCTCCTTGTGAGTAAAAAATGCTGACCAACATATAATGATAAATGTTATAACCGCATGGTAGTATAAACACTTTGATATTAAATTTCCCCAAATAAAATGAGAAACAAAATATTTAAATACAATGGTATAAATGAATCAAATATTAGAAATTGAAACATTAAAAGACAATTTTAATTAAAACAATTACTTTAAAAAAATTTAGTTAATATAAAACAAAAACAAATATAACTTTTTAAAAATAAAAAACTAACCTCTAAGAGATAAAATTTACTTTGAAAGTAATCTGCCTGCTTTATAACATCCAAAATCAGTAACAAAGAATCTTCTAAAGAATTCACTTTGGTTCCAAAATGTCTCACATATTTTGATGCCTTCATGATTCCTAGTGATATCTGATGTCTTTCAATGAGAGATACAATTGATTCTGAATCCTCTATTCTATAAAATTTTTCATAATAAGACATTTTGAAACAAACAGTTTCCCATGTTTTCTCTATTTCTTTTATAGCCTAAAACAATAAGGAAAACCAAAACATTTTATTCAGAAAAGTTAAAGAATTTAAACTTCAGTATTTATAGAATCAAAGTCACTTTACAAGTAAAAATTTAATTCCAATACAAATTTTATATATATATATATAATAAAAAAAGGGACTTTACATACTGCTGTCAAGATATAATGTACCTCATTTGAAACTTTAAGATAATGAGGTTAATTCATGTGACGTCATAATCACATGATAGTGAAAGCCACGTGATTCTAGCCAATCAATTTAAAAACTCATGTGACGTCATGAGATAAAAACACACGATAAAAACTATCTTGTGTTTCCAACTAATCAGTTCATGTGCTCCGGTGTTGCTAAGTTTTGCTCTTTGCAGAAACTTTCTTTTAAAAAGTACATATGTATACAAAATGCATTTTATTTAAAAGTATAAGCATAAAGTACGATTTTTTTTTTAATTTAAAAAAATCTTTTAAAGAAATTTTTTTCCCTTAACATTTAAACATTTTTACCCAAATATGAAATTTTATCTGAGTTTTACAAATAGAACAAGTACAATTAGTTTAATGTTTGTTTTGAATTCAATGGAAAACACGTGTTTGTTTTTATCGTGTGACTTCATGAATCAAGCCCATTCAATATGCATTGAAATAAAACGAAAAATTAAAAAACTTTAAAAAATCCCAGATTTTGTTTGATTATTATAAAATAAAATCTTTTTTTTTAAAGAAAACAATAAAAATAAAAATTATATTAATGCAATAAAAATAATTGTGACTACATAACAGAAATAGTAATAATAAAAAATTACTTATAAAGTATATAGAGGCCACAAGTTAATAAAAATTCAATCGGATCACAATAAAAATGATAAATTATAAAAGTATGTTACTGAAATCCAACAAAATTCAAAGGGAGAACTAATTATTCATTTATAAACAAAAGAATGAAATTAATATTTAATTTAAATACTTCAATAAAAATCACAATATATGTTTTACTTTCAAAACATTAAAATAAAAATTCAAGGCTAACTTTTATTATTAAAACTTCCATTGATATATTTTGTCTTAAAAAGTAAAAATATCTTAAAAATATTTTTCAGTTAATATTCGGTTGAAATTGTACTTTAATGATTTACTTTCATAAAAATGGGATAACAGATTAAAAATTAGTTTTAAAAAGAAAACATGATAATAATCTCAGTTCCTTCAAAAATATAATACTTTTATTGCACTGTGGTAATTTTATATCCTGAAAAATTTACATAGAGGTTCAATTAATACAATTTTAAAGGATGAATATCTTATAAAATTATTTTAGAGTCAATGGATAAGAAATTCTTTTTTAATTGTGTAGACCATAGGTTCTCAACATGGGCGATAACGCCCCCTTGTGGGCGTCTGAGGCTTTCAGGGGGGCAGTAAAAGACCCAGAATAAGTTAGCAGGTTTTGAGATGGTATGGAGGAGCATGAGCAGTTTAACCAAATATAGTCTAAAAAAGACTAAAAAAACAGGCTGATTATGTACTAACAAAAGTAAACTTTAATACTGGTTACCTTATGTTGATTGCATACATTTAAAATTGTATATACGTGGCAATAGCTATTTCAGATTTGCAAGTAAAAAAAAATTGGGGCTTTAGAAAAAAAGTAAATTAAAAAAATATATTCTATAAGTAATAGAATATTTTTTTTAAAATTTAATTTATATTTTCACCATGTATTATGTTCGCTCTTATTTCTCTGGAGTGGGAAGGGGGCGGTATCGAAATATTCAGTAGAAAAGGGAGCGCCAGTTCAAAAAAGGTTGGGAACCTATGGTAATACAAATAATTCAATGAGCATCATCACATTGTCTGCAGAGATAGCAAGGTGGAAATTTCTAAAGCATACAGTAAAAGAAAATTTTTAACAGTTATTTATAAGCTAAGAATAGCTATATATGAGAGTGTTAACTGTCAAAATAATAGAGAATTATAATGTTTATTAAAAATTTATTTCCTAACTCAATTAAAAAGTATGTAATTTATGCTTAAAAAATTAGAAGTTTTCATTAAATTTATATGGAACTATGCAATAAAGTATGAAAAAAAATATTTTAAAAAACACATGCACATTTTTTACCTTACAATAATGTCCATTAAGTAAATTTCTGTAATTTAAAAATATTTACAAGCTTAATATTCCCATCTGTACAAACCTGTTCTATTTCATATTCTTTTCTAGCTTGCACAGCAATTTTGTTAACCTGCTCAGGTAAGTCTTCGATAGTCAGATTACTTAAAAATGCAAATGTAAATTGATCACTTTTGAAAAACTCTTCACTGTTTTCACAAGTGATTCCTAAAAGGTCTTGCAAAGCATTCCAATGTCTCTCTTGCAATGCTGGCTCTTGGAAATCAAGTATCATTTCAAAATATTGATCAAGTTTATGTAATTTGCCTAACAGCTCTTCAAGCAATATCCATTGAGTTCCCTAAAATGTAATTTAATATAAAATATTTTAATAAAACCCTAAAAAAAGTCAGATAAAATTTCTTCACTTTCTTAAAAGTAATAAACATTAAGTGTATCTAAATTGATGAATGAAAAAATCATTTAAAAAAAAATGTGATAGATTAAGTAGTTTCTCATTCATTCTACACTTTCATAATAACTCCCAAAAAAGAATACATATAACAACTTCTTTTTCTAACAAAAAACAAATAGAACTCAAAAGTTCGACCCTTCACGAAACAAACTCCCAAAAAGGTGACATCAATTTTAAATCACAAGACACTGACATAACATTAAAGGGGAAACACACACACACATGTACAATAAATAAATTATGGAAGTAGAATGAAGAAATTTTCAATAATAATCAAATGTTACATCCAATAATATCTCATATATATATTTTGAGTAATCTTACTGACGAAATAATGCATTATCAAGAAACCATTTTGTAAAGGACCTTCACAAAAATATCATCTAATATATTTGTATTGTAAAATATTAGCATTTAAACATAAATTGCCATCTACATAAAACAGTAATTATTTGTTAATAACAAAACACCCGATTTATGCTTATAATTAATCTTAAAAAAATATGACAACAGTTTTTTTTTTAAGCATAAACAATTAAAATTTGAAATGCAAATTTGTTGAAATAATTTATAAGTTAAATTTAAAACTAAAATTTAATAAAATCAAATTGACATAAAAAAAATTTTAAAAAATAATAAATAGTAATAACAAAAACATAAGATAATTTTTTTAAAAAAATTATTGTTTTTTTTTGTCTATACTTTTATGTATTTAACTGATTTCGATCAATCTGTTACTTTTCACTAAGAATACTGAATCCATAAAGGGTAAATTTAGATAAAAGATAGAAATAAAAATTGTCCATTTTTATGAAGTATACAGTATATGTAGAGTATACATAATTCACAAAAAATGAATATCAAATTAACATGATAAAACAATATATTAAAAATACTATCTTGTAAATTTTACTATTTCAAAGCATTCAAATTTAAACATAAATAAAAATCTCAAAATTTTGTAAGCCTTCATGATTTAGGTTTTTTTTCAACTACTGTTATGGTCGATGATTATTAAAAATATTTCATTAGTAATAAGTTATTAGAATAACATATAGAATGTACTTTAAGATTTATGCACGATATATGAATAAAACTTTGCAAAGATTAGTATTATGTATGTCTATTATTAATAACATCTATATTTATTCTTTTATTCCTTAAGATAATTAATAAGAATAAAGCTTGTATAAAAATAGCTCTCACACACATTCACTATCTTCTGTCATACTTAATATGCATATGTAAATTGGTATTGATGGCAAATTAATTAAGAGCTCGGTTGATTTTGCTATAAATGTAAATAAAGCATTTTTTTCTCAAAGCTGAAAAAAAAGTTGTACAAAAACCAAGAAAGTTTTTTTTAATTATCTTCATAATAAATATAAAATATAATAAAGGAAAAAAAAAAAATGGTAAAAAATTCCTTAGTTCATTTTTAAATAAAACACATTTAGGTATATCCTACCTTAACTTTCTGGAGTAAAGCTATGATATTATCTCGGAGACCATTTGATAACTCCATCTTTTTTTTGACATCAAAAGCCACTATTGGTGTACTTCCCCATTCTTCAATGTAGTCATTCAACAATTTCACAAATGACCAAGATAAAGTGAGATACTCCAGATCCTAAACAATTAAAAGAATTTAAATGTTGTATATATACAATAAAAATTTTATCTTAAAAGATCTAGAGCCTAATATTATATTGAATTAAATAAATTTTTGAGCAAAATAAAGTAATGTTTTTAATAGAATAAAATTCGCATTTTATGAAACAAAAACCAATATTTTGTTTGAACTTCTTTGCTAAACTATATAGATGTTTAAGAAATAAATACCTCTTAACTTAAAAGATTGAAAGAAACATTGCATGGTTCATATATATGATATGGTTTATCAGAAGCATTGTATTATTTCATCAATATTTATAACGCTCTCTGATCCAGATTAATACAAACAGCACAGTACTCATAAAAGGACTATTTTTTCAAAAATATTCAATTTTTCATTGTGTAACATGGAAATATGTAAAATAATTTGTTACAAAATTTGGAGTTTTAATTTAAACGTATGCCAATTTCAGTAACTGTAGATTTAAATTCCCGGGAAATTAGAAACTGTAAGACATATTTAAAAATGAAGAAACTAGATTTTTCATATATATAATTCTAAAAATATACAATTATTTGAAATGTTTTTCTAATCTTTTTTTATAAAACTCAAAAATGCAAATGTAGGATTCAATTCAAATTTCAATACTGTATGCTAAACTATATATGAAATGCCTTCCTTAAGAATCTTTCTCCTTGAGAGCAAAATAAAGTCAGCATACACATTCAGTGTGTATATAAATTACATTATGTGAAGAAGTGATGTTTCTTTAGAATCCTGAAATGAATATTCAAAAACTTCCTAAAAAGAAAAAGTTACACAATTTAATAATACTATGTTCTACTTTTTCTATTTTTTACTTGAATAATTACAATGCCTGCACAGTAAAAAGATATTAATTATATAAAAATATATTGCTATTTAATAAATTTTTATTAAACAGAAATAGTAAAACATTATATATATATACTTCTAAATATTCCAATTTTTCAAAAAAAAAATGATTTTTTATATACAAGCATAATAATACATAAATACTAGCATACCAAATTGTAAGATGTATATTAAGGAAACAATTATAAACAGTAAATAAATGTTTTATAAAAACATTAATTATTGCATGGATAAACTTGTAAGTAAAATGCACAGAATTGAAAAACATTTTAACTCAAAATATTTTTAACCATAAAAATTTTAAGATGAAAACATAAAAACTTATAAAATTCTAAATATTAATTTACTTGTAATAATAATCCATACTCCTGTCAATTTAAAAAAAAGCATAAAATGCAGGAAAAGTATATACAGTCGAACCTCTATTTAACGAAGTTGCTAAATCCTGGGGAGAAAAAAGGTTCATTATGTGGAAAATTTGTTAAATAGATATTCATTTCCCATTCATTTGTATTACATCTTGGTTCCAGGCAAAAGTTCATAACATAGAGATATTCACAACCATTGTTTTTTATACTTGCTTTCACATATAAAGAGTCAATACAATAAAATATTTAACTAAAATGTTATAAAAAGTGCAGTAATCATAAACAATTTAAAAGAGAGCTTTTTATTGAAAAAACATAATACTAGTAAGTTTATTATTTCTAGCAAGAATATTATATTAAAAACTCTTACTTTTTCTATTGATATTAGTGTAAACAAAGGTTTCAATTTTATATGAAAAAATACAGCATTTCTCTTCATTAAAGTTTCCTTTTCTTGAAGTTGATGTAATTTATGACGATAAAGTGATATGAGATTCAATGCATCAGAATATGTGTATTTCAATTCAAATGGACCTTCTTTATATAAATCTCCTTCTAAAATATTTGTTTGAATTTCTAATCCATCATGATATGCTAAAAAGTGCCCTGATGCAAAGCCTGTCAGAAAATATAATAAGTTAGAATGATTTTTGTTAACAAATAAAAAAATGTTTTTTTTTAAATCAAATATCAACACAACTTTTTACTAAACAGTTTCATCGAAGTAAACAGTTTAATTTTTAATTGAAAAGAAATGTCTTATTTTTCTTTTAAAAAAAATAATAATTTTTATGATTCATAAAAATACTTTTTCACTATGTCTCAAATTTGTAATTAAATTGTTTGTATGTGAGTGTACTACTTTTGATCAAATAGTAAAAAAAGTTAATCACGAAATATTTTCTAAAACTTTCATTTAACTAAGCACAAAAATTGAAGCAGTACATTTCACTTCCATTTAATACTTGGGTTATTATTTCATACTTTAAAATATTTATAAGATTAATAATTTTAAAAAAAACATTTCATCTTCAAAAATAAAATTTTAAAAAAATACTTGTAAATAATAATACACACCTGGATTTTTTGCAACTTAATATAATATTTATGAAGTTTCTTTCAAGAGCTTTCCATGTGGTACTTAAATTCCAATGTTGATCTAGAGACTAAAATATTTAAAACTAAATTATTATGCTCATTGGTTGTACTTTAAACAATTGTAGTATGTTGCATTAAAAACTTATATAAGCATTTAGAAGAATTATAAATGTACATGTTTCAGCTCTGTTTTAACAAAACAAAATTTTGAGAAGATAGATGAAGGGGGGGAGTTGAGTACTTAATAGTATTGAGGAAAGAAAACACAAATTGTATTTATAATAACAACCATAATACATAAAATAACATACAAAATAAAAATATCAAATTATAATGTATAAACATCAATGCCATATACATATACTATCCATAAAACTACAGACAATTACATAGAATTACATACCACATAGAAATTAGAGATCCTTAAACTTTTTTGAAAATTATTATTTTGCTTAACTTAATGACAAAATGTTTTTTGGAATTGAGAATATTTGAGTTTCAAGTCCACTAAAATTTGACACACATTTCATAGATTTATGATGATAAAAGGGTATTAATTAACCCAAGAAGAAATCTAACCTGGAAGATATTATCAATTCAAGTGTATACCCAACTCATGTATTTTATTTTTTACACTTTGTGTATTAGCAAGTTGAGAAAAAATATAATCACTAAATAAATTCATTTAATCACATACACAACAGATTTTCACAACACTTGTTGGTGAAACAAGTAGTAGGATTTACAAAATATATAAAAGCAGCATTATGCCTGTGTAATACAATGTAAAATATATCTATGTTATCATTTCAGGTGGATAAGATTATTAACTATAAATATAAAGATAATCATATACATAAAAATGCATAGCAATCAGTCTGATCAGACCAGTATTTTTAGAAATCATATTTGTGATCTGAAGTACTACAGATATATAAGTAGGCTGTTCAATAAGTAATAAGACTACTTTTACTGCAGCAAAACTAATCATCAGAATGTTAATTTCTGTGGCATAAAAAAAGTTTGTTGTCTGTCTTAATAAAATCTATCGATAGATGGCGTGTACAGACTCGTATTCCTGAGTATCACGTGATCGAATTGAAGCGTGTTTGTGGGCGCCTACCAGACGCGACTAGTTTTCGAAATGGAAGCAAAAATATGCAAAAATCAGCATCGGAGACCTTTGATATGATACGATATAATTAAAGACTGGAACAAGAAGGCAACAATATCTTAAAACGCTTTATCACAGCACACAGACGAAGCTTGGTTGTATTTCTATGATCCAACCATAAAACAACAAAGCAGTGAATGGAAACATCCATCTTCACCTACTCCCTAGAAAGCAAAAACTGTGAAATCGGCTGGTAGAGTTATGACCATAATTTTTATTATTATGAAGGAATTGTGTATAAACACGCTGTCGAACCCGGTACTACCGTAAGCGACTCGTACTACGCAAACAATGGTACAGCACGTTAAAAGGAAACGTCCATTGCTTCGAAATGACTTCTTATTGCACCATGACAATGCCCAACCACATATTTCTCGGTGCGTACTGGATGTTTCGCAGCAGAACGAAGTAGAGATTTTACCACATCCTCCATACAGTCCTGATCTCACCTCATGCGATTTCTGACTGTTTCCTCAAAAAACCATTACGAGGCAAACATTTTGCAAGCAACAAAGCATGAGTAAAGGCTGCGGAAGCGGTTTTGAAACAGCTCTCACAAAACGGACTTTTACATGTTTTTAAGGACAGAACTTTGGGATAAATGTATTACGTGCCACGGAAGTTATTTTGAAAAAAACCATGTAAATGATGATGATTAAAGGCATTCCGTTTTTTTTATAATTTTAGTCTTATTATTTATTGAATAGCCCTCATACAATTGACAAACTGTACAATTCATTTGACATTTAACAATCGTAAATTAGAGGGAAATAAATTTTCTAAATATATAGTTAGATTTACAAAAAGGAAAATATTTTCTAGAGTAAGGCCTTAGAGAATACTAAGGCAATATTTTGATTTATAAATAGAAAATTATATTATTTATATCAGAAAACATTCACAAAATAAAGCAAAATATTCAGTTTTAATTTGCAGATTTTGTATTCAATGTAAAGATCATTACCTTTTCACTAATAGGAATCCCAATTCTTTTCAAAACAATAAAGTTGAAATGAATTGATTTAAAAGTTGATTGAATTTCTTTAGAATATTTTTTCATGTTAATTAAAAAATTTATGCCCTCCTTAAGTTCCTTTAGATTTTTGGGATTTTCCTCAAATCTGTAATGAGTAAAATAACATAAAAGTACTGATCCCATTTTATTAGATTTAGATTTTTAAAATGAAAACAAAGGAATAAATATTTTTTATTTTACACTATAGATTTAAAATTCATTGTTTTTAAATAAACAAACTGACAATTCTCCATCCCGCAAATCATAAATATTTCTCAAATAAATACCTTTCAGATGTTCTATGAATTTATTACTTAAAATATTTTATATTGCTTCTTAAAAACAAATGCATAAATTAAATTCTTTTCTTATATTTAATCCTTCCCTTTTTCTTTTAGTATTTATAATTAGCTAAAAATCCATTACACATTAAGTTTTATAAATTGAACAACAATTCAGTTCTGTTGTTTTTATAACATTTGTTTATATTAGTCAGCAAAATGTTTCTATTTTTAATTTAAATAGCAAAGCATAATTGTTGAATTTCTCCCATTATAGCAGGACAAACCATATAAAAATAACAATCAGTGAAACTTAATTTTGCGAAAAATGTTTAATATTCCATAAAATATACTCCTTAAAAGCAATAATTTATTTTTTAACTGGAAAGAACATTAAAACAAATCATTCTAGGGTCTAGATTTATTTACTTCCTATAAAGTGACTCATTTTGTAATCATAAGAACATTCCCACATAATGACAGACTGAAATCACATTCACAAATGAGCTTTCAGAATGATTTTTTCTAATACTAAAAAAAAAAATGTGAATTCAATGTCATTTCAATCAATTTGCATTACTTTTATTGTTCATAATTGCATATTGTACATACTTAATATACTTATAGATTAATTTGATAATTTTTTATCATTGATATTATAATTAGTATATCTATCTAAAAGTCATTCATATGAAATATTCTTCAATTTGCTACAGAAAATTTTTTTCTTTTTTCTCAATGTAAGCAATTTTGATAAATATATTCAGTCATTCCCTTGTTCTCATATTCATTCAAAAGCAAAGAAAGTTTTAATAACATTTATGAAATTCTTTATTTAAAAAAATAAAAAATCTATTCTAAATCTAGTTACTTTTTTTTGCTTCTAATTCTGTATTTTAAATAACAGGAAATCCTAATTTTACTAAATTCTTTTTATTGCTCATTATTTTTTATTCTATGTTAATATTTCTGTTCTTGTTAATTACATGTATCAATTGTGTTGTATTTTTCTTTTCATATGGAAGAGCATGCCTACAATCGCAGTTTAGTAGTTAGTAATGCTTTAAAGCCAATTTATAGATCACAATAACCCTACTGGTTACAATCCCTTTAAGGCTATAATGATAGTTTCCATTGTAGCCTGTAACCATAACTTTTGATACAATAAAGGGCCAGTACGCAGAATAAATACACCAATATATGCGAGATACTAATTCAAATATACCACCATTGCTTTTGACATTGATGACCAATCATCAATAGCCCTTTTATAAGAATAGAGTACCATTAAAAAATCAATCAATAAAAAAAATAAAAAAAATATATAGTTGAAATTTTTAATTTTGTGTATTAATGTCTTTCAGTATTAAAGTAATAAAAAAAATATAGATAAAACCATTGCTTAGTAAATGACAAATGATATGATTCCTGTAGATTTTGATTTCATGAAGGTGCAAAAAAATGTTAGGAGAAAAGTAGAAATACAGGGCTTTGCGGCTGTTTCTAAAATATATTGCAACATAAATAAATGTGTAAATAGTTATTTCATAATAAATTTTCAAATTCATCCATAACACTTTTATGTTCTACAAAAAATTCAATGAATAATAATACATAAAAATTGGACATTTAGAGAAAAAAAAACAGTGTAACATATGAAACAGTTTAAAGAACAACATGATTCCAACTGAAAAATGTTTTAAAAAACAGTGATATAATACTCAAAATGAAGAGAAATTCTTTTTAATGACTGTAAAAATGATTTTTTTTTATAATTTTTGTTTAAAATTCTTTTTTAATCTCGAAAATAAGATCTATTTAAATCAAATTGAAAAATAATAAATCACGAAAATTTCAATGCAAAGAAGAAATTAATCTTTGCTAACTTTTGGAATTACTATTTTTAACATTTTAAATTTTTACATGCTGTTGAATTAAAAGAGAAGGTGAGAGTCATTCAAGAAACTGAATCAATTAGCAAAAATCATTTTAAAAAGATTCAAAAATGTTTTCATATATTTATTGCTAAATCTTATGTTGCTATGAGTCTTTTACAATTTACATTTTTAATCATAGGCATCTTTGTTTGTTATGTTCTTTTTTCCAAAAAAGAAAAAAAAAAGGTATTTTATGACAGTACTCATTTACATTTTGAAAAATTTTTTTTTAATACTAATTGTATAAAAAGGCTTTCAAGGCAAAAATTCTATGTGTTATTTATTCTTTAAATCATAATATTTATAAAATTTTCCATATTTTGTTTTATTTTTGGAAGAAAATGAGGCTGAGGACTAATTTTTACATTGATTAAAATACTAGACTGCTAATTCACAATAGATGAAATACATGCATGAAATTAACTCTAGGAATCATTAATAAAACATTAAATTCAAGACATTTTTAAAAAATGAACAAGTGCTTTTCACTTACCCCTTAAACTAAGAATAGGCTCTAAGTAGGACTCAAAAAAGGTAAATAGTAAAAGAAGAAAAAAACATTTTATCAATTAAAATATAGATATCAATATACAAATATGGATAGACGTAGTCATGAATTAAAAAATATATGTCTGTTTAATGAAATAAAAATTATAAGCTGTAATAAAAAACAAAGCTACTAAATGTTCTAATTTTTCAGTAAAGTTCTATTTAAGTTCAAATTAAAGAAATAGTAACATGGAATCATGCATGAATATTAAATCTCTAACATAATTATAAAAGGAAAAAAATACATGATGGAGCATTAATGATTAGAAAATTTTTTAAATTAACATTTAGAACACAAGCATAATAAATTAATGTTGTATACAAAATTGTTGTTTTAATGCTTAAAACGGTTAGTGAAGAAGAGATTCTACATGAAATATATTTTGCAAAAGTATTTTATTTTGAAAGCTTTTATTAAAAGCACTTTAAGAGAATTTA
>BMAV01012214.1:328371-344358 GCA_019973955.1 Trichonephila inaurata madagascariensis | reverse complement strand
GAATTTGATTTTTTTTATTATGGAAAAAAAGACATATTTCAAATTTCATAAAATCCTGTTTTTCAATTTCTGCATTATGGAGGCTTACAAAATTAGTCCCTTAAAGTTCAATGAGTACTTCAAACAGAGAATGATAAAAAAAATTCAATTCAATAATTTTCAAAGCTTTTTGCCCCATAAACCATTATAGATGACCATACACAGTGCAATCAATCCCTGTTGCAGCTCCCATAAAATCCTCTAGGGAGATGATTTAGTGCTGCTATTACTCTAGCATGACAGTTACAAAAGTGATGGACACTTTATTTACCTAATACCCAGATCAAGAAGGTATCTACCTAAAAACTCAAATCAATGAGGCTGAACATTAGCATTCCTCAGAATAAATTATCACCAACAGCAGCAGCAGCAAAACAGGATTATCAAGAATTTTGTCTCAATATTTTTGACTATTCATAGTGCTTCCATTGTACACATGCAAGTCTGTGTAGCCCCTAAAGGGATTTCAATCCCCACAACAATTTCACCTCTGTTAACAAATACATAGTGACTAGTTCCTTGCTCTCTCTAGATCATAACACAAAAATCACTTTTAAAAGTAAACCTAGACTGATCAGTAAAAAATAATGACTATTAAAGATTCCTTGATTAATTGACAAACTCTTTTAATTTAATTCAGTCCTTCTTTATAATTGGTTTGATGGGACATGTATCATAGATCTACTTGTGCATCAAGATTGTATCGTGAAGACTATGGCAGCTTAAATTCTTCTAATGATCATAAAATCAATTGCATTAAATTGAGGTACAGTAATGTTTATTTCCTTATGCAGAAAGAACTAGTAAAGGATCATCAAGAGTTCTTGTTACACACAGATAACCTTTAATTTAATTTTCATGTTAAAGCTGATTCGAAGGTCTTTGGACCACACTGTGAAAAACATTTAGCAGTCTAGCACCATCAGGATGAAAAAGATTATTTTCATTAATCCACTCTTCACCTTAAAAATTCAGGTTTAAACATTTTATACTTGACATATCAACAATTTTAAGAAATGAATAAAGCAATTTTTTTTTTTTTTAAATATATCTTTGAAATGTCAAAATATTATTTTGAAGGGAAAATGTATGCTTTTCTTGTAAAGAAAAAAAAGATTAGAAAGGGGTAAAAGTGTTAATATATATTAAGTATTATTTTTTATTAAAGCTCATTTTATCAAGAATTTCATAGAAATATGGCTTGAAATACATGTTGTATCCTAAATTTTGGAGGGTTATGTGTGTGTGTGTATTTATACATAACATTAATTATTTTACATCAATTTACTTTTATTTTTCCTCTTTTTTTACCAGAAATATAATCCATAATGAATATTAATTTACCCAGAAAGTGGGGAAAATCATTTTTTTTAAAAAATTTAACATCAGATTTAATTTTTTACAATAATAATAATGTTAAGGAAATTTCAGCTTAATTATAAAGTGTTAACAATATTAACAAACTTACCGATTTATATCAGCTTCAAAATCATACGCATTCCAACCTTTTTCGTTATATCCTTTTAAAAGATCAACTTTACTTGTCTCCCACAAACAGTCATATGGTTCCCATTCTGATTTATAATTCTTTTCAGCTTCATAAAGAAGATACAGACCATAATCTATTTCTTGTTTCAATGTTTGAATATCTTCAGTGTTTTTGACATTCTCTAAGAAATACTGTAAGAGAAAAATAAGAATTAATTTTGTAAAAAAACTAAATTTATAGAGAAAAGAAAATTTTGATTATTACATTTTTTGCATCAATATCCCCAATCAAATTTTCTTCAAACATCATAAGTGAGGCTAAAGCTGTTTCCATATCATTTATGATTTTTTCAATGCTTAAACATAGCTCTTTGAAATTTGGAACAAAACACATCTGAAATAAGAATTAAAAAAAAAAGGTAATAAACATTTTTACTAAAAATAATTTATTGCAAATCATCTGTATGCATTACAAGTAATTAAAATGTAGCAAATAGCAAAAAGTTTTGATAAAATTAAGTTTCAGTTCAAAAATCTATGTAAATAAAAAGAAATTAGCTATCAAAGTAAAAGATATTAAAATACCAAATACTTAAACATATAATACAGATATTTAATTAACATAATTTATAAAGTTAACATTTTTTTATAACTAACAAAAAAAGCAGAGTTAAGGGGACACAGTACGATTCAATTGACCAAAATCGGTAAAAAAATCTAATTTAATTTTTTTGAATCTAAAGTATTCTTTATATACATTTCTATAACCTCACAAAATTTGAAAGCTCTAAACTTAAGAAAGGCAGAATTATGATAGCTTTTACGTTCGTTTTTATTCACATCCCTATGGCAAATCAATACTTTAAACTGATTTATCTCAGAAAGGTAAAATAACTAGTTTGTCTTCATTTAAAATGCTAAGGCTTTTTTTCTATTGTGTGTATTGCTTTGAATTTTTTTTTTTTACCTATTGCCAATAATACACGTAACAAAAGTTGGTATGCATTTTTTAATCAAAGCAATACTCATTTTTAAAAAAATAATTGAACTCAGAATTTATAGGTTTTTTAAGGAATTTTCAATAAGCATTCATAAAAAGAGGTATTATACAAATACCAATCATGTTATCACAAAATCCATACTCACTTTTGTTATACATAGTTTGAAGTACTTGTAAATCAAATTTCATGCATGTACGAAAATTTTTGTAGGAGGAGTAGCATTTTAGAATCACTTCACAAATTTTAAGTTTTTTCGTTCAAAAATTATATGGCCAGCTTTTTATGAAATTTTGAGCACAAAATCTGTTTTACATAGTATACACACATAGGAGGCAATCAAAAAAATTTTTAAAAATCCTTAAATTAAAATTTTTTGCGTAAATCGTACCATGTCCCCTTAAAATATTACTCATCCATTTATCAAAACATATACAGCAGTTAAATACCATAATCTAAAAGTTAAAATCTTTCATGAAAAATTAAATAAAATCACAAAATCATTTTTAATGGCATAAGATTCAATACTAACATGGGTTTATAAATAATGAATAACACACATATTGAACAAAACAAAAGAAAAAATTGCAAAAGAAAAAAACATTTTCTTAAAATCAACTAGAAGTTTAAATATAACAAAAAAAAAATTGAGCTTCCAAAATAAGCCTGTGTGAGACATAACTTGATAAAAATTGTTATATCACACAAGATAATTACTATATTAAAACAAAGCATTCATACTACAATCATATTCCATAAAACATATTTTTATGCTAAAATATTAATATAATTAGACTATTATACATAAATAAACATGTGAAAAAATGAAGCAAAATGCTTCAAAAGGTATGTAGAAAAAGTCTAATTATATATGCCAAAAGTTCATTTAAACTTTAAAAATTCAAAAGAAGAAATGACGATAAAGAAGAGCAGTTTACAAGAAAACCATTACAAGCCAGATTTTTTTAGCAGCGAAAATATTTTTAGTTGTACAATCATTAAATCAAAGAGGAGAATTATCTGTAATAAGCTTCTAGCAGAATGGTGCATTTCCATCCTATACCAATACAGGAAAACTATTCCTATTGACTACCTTTGGTGAAAACAGAATGGTTGTTTGAGGTTGCAAGATTGTATGGCCACCATGTTCAACTGACCTTAGTCCAGTCGATTTCTGGTCGTAGGGTTATTTGAAATCCCTTGTGTACCAATTATCCCCATCATCATTGACCAAACACAAAAGTTCTGCTTGTCATGAGGTTTTTGCAATATGTTACACTCAGCTTTGATGGGCATTGTGAGGTGCCTTAGTTGTGTCAAACAATGTTCTGGAAGTCATGTTAAATTGTTATTGCTAGAATAAATGAATGTAACATACTGTAGCCCTGTACAGTGTATCTCGAATTGTCAGCGCCCTAAACCAGTAATATTTTTAACTAAAAATGCTTTTGCTGCAAAAAAAAAATTAGATTTCCTTGTGAACTCTTTTCTTGCAAACCGTACTTCTTTATCATCATTTCTCCCTTTTTCGATGAATTTTTAAAGTTTAAACGAACTTTTAGCTCACCTGATATATATCAATGTGTTTAATTTTAAGTGAGCAGGTTTTCATGAAAATGAATGAGATATTGAAAACAAAGGAAGAAAGTATAACTAGATTTAAAAGTAGGAAAATATACTCAAAGTAAAAAACTTAATACATATATAAGCATTCAAACTTATTATTTTTATGAAACATTAAGACACAGAAATTTACCTGATGATCTCCTAAATTCAAATATAATTTTAAAATCATTCGGATCTTATTTGTTCTGTTTGCACCAATTAAAGATGCTGCAGCTTTCAAAGAAGTTATATAACATTTTATCATTGAAGAAGAAACAGCACTTAGAAACATTGTAGGAAATGCTGCAGGAACTTGATTTACCTGAGAAAAATAAGTTAAAATAAATCAATCTTTACATAAAAAAAATTAATAATTAACTGGAATATTATAGGAATGGTCAAAAAAAAATTGATGACATTTGTCTTAAGTACAAAATTAGTAATTAAAATACCAAATCATAAAATACAAAAATAATGCACAGACTGACTAACTATGATTGACAGATATGACTGATTGACTAATAAAAAAAAGGTATCCATATAATATTTTGAAAAAAAGCAAAACATATTAAATAGTTTCTGTTTTACATACTTCAGATTTCTTCTTTAAAAAGATATTACATATTTGGTTAGCCTCGAAAATTTCAGATTTTAGTAGCTCAGCAACTTCTTGAATTTCAGTTTCTCTATATGTCTCCTACAAATTACAATGAAAAAAAAAGTCAATATCTACTGCTGAATATATATAATACTGGAACATGAAAATAAAATCTTTACATGAAAATAATGTATATGCACATTAAGACAAGAATATCATTTCTGCACTAAAAAAAAAAAACTGTAAAGTTCTAAAGACATTATAATTATACTTTTTTATAAACAAAAATAACTTCCTTTTTTTTTAAAAAAAGAAAAGAAAAGATAGTGAAGCTCTTTTGAAAACAATAAGAAACTACAAATTGAATATAATTTCAACCCTAACTTCAGTATAATATTTTATTAAATCCAGTCAGACCTCTATTTAATGAAGATGCTAAATGCCAGAAAATAGTTCATTATGAGGAAGATTCTTTTAATAGAGATTTATCTGTGAATATACTTTATTCTCAGCTCCAGGAAAAAGTTCCCAAAATAGAGGTTTGTAAAATGGCAGTCCAAATGTATTACATGAGCTTCTAATATGGTAAATGCAAACAATTTTCATATAAAAAAATGCAATATTCACAAAATATATACATGAAAGCAAGCCATCAGTAGCAAATCATATGCAGATACAATTTGTCTTTCCCAGTTCTTTGAAAAGTAACAAATTTTATTGACTTGATAAAAAGGTATAATAAATTAATTGTGTGAACATTACATGAAACAAGAACTTTAATCACTTACCTCAGGAAAAATAATTTGTTATTTTTATTGCACAATGCATACCTCTAACGAGAGAATGAAAATAATATAACAATATGAATATTCATTTAAACAAGATGTAATATGCAATTATATACACAAAATTTAAAAGGAAATTATGATAATATATTAGACAAAAACATAAACAATAAATAATATTATCAGATTAGAGGTGCTTACAAAAACCAAAACAGAAAACATCTTAAAAATGCAAGGTAAAGTCTACATTGATACTATTTCTATTTCTTATTTGTTGCTAAAATGAACTGTAGTAAAAAAAAAACTTTCTTTTTAAGTCTAAAACTTGTCAGTATAAAACAGAGTTACTTTCTATAAATAATTACGTTACAGTACATAATGATAATTTTTTTGTTTAAATTCCTACAATAATATATCTATTTTCTACAGTCAATAATTCTACTTAAAGAAAAAAAATTTTAACAATTACTCTTTACAAAAAAAAAGTTTTGAGAATTAATTAACAGTTTTTGAGTTAGAAAAATGCTCACAAAAAGAATATTAAAATCAGCTATTTTATAAAATCTGATTAGTCATTACAAAAAATTTATTGAGATATCCAATATAAAAGACATAAATACCTGAATTTGAATGAAATCTTCATAATCATGTGGTTTGTAAATTTGTGAAAACAGACTTTTCTTTCCAATTTCTTCACACTGTTTTTGTATTTTAATTTTATTTGTTTCATATTGAGAAAATATTTCCTTAGCCTGAACAAAAATGTAATATAAAAGTTATACAAATTACAATCTTCAAATTTGTAGAAATAATAGTTACATGAAAACATAATTTATGCCTATAATTCATAATTTATGGAAATAAAAGTAAAACAAATATCAAAAATGTTTTAAGCACTTCATATATTATATAAACATAGATTGAAAAAGTACATAAATTTATTGTTGTTGATAAAATGGAAAATAGGCAACAAGATCATATATCAAGAAAAAAAGAAAAGATATATTCCTTTGTTTTGAGATACAAGAATTTTTATAATCAAAGAAATATACCGTTTTTGTTTTATCAGAAAGAAGTTTCAATGGTGACTTTAGAGCAGATGGAGCAACAGCCCAATTTAAGTCAGCAAAAATAGGTTTTAATTCTTCTTCTATTGATTCAAGCACACTAACAAACATTCCATTTTCTTCAGATGAAAGGCATTTTACGATTCTAAAAACATGAAATTATATTTAGTATAATTGCATAAACAAAATTCATATCTTAAAATATTGAAACATATTTTAAATACTTTACAAGATTTTCTGAAAAATGCATTTGAAAAAAAAAGGAAATATTGAGTTATATGAATTGAAAATGATAAGAGGAATTAGATTTTAACAACAGATGAAAATCTTTTTGAATGGTTAGTAGAATTAATTTAAAATCAAGAGTTATTTATACAAGTAAAGAAAAACTGTTTAAAAAATAAATCATTTAATTATAATTGATTAACATTTCAAAAGTATGTTTCAATCATATTAGTGGAATTTGAGTTATGATTTATAAATAAGGAAATCAAGTGATATATTAGAAATAAACAATGAATATTTAAGAGCTTTTTTGCCTAAAATTTATAGTTTTCATACTACAGTAATAATTTAATCTGGAATTTATGATGTAATCTATCATTATTGTGAGAAATAGACCCTTTAAATTCTTGCACATACAAAATTTTATACTGCAGATAATAGTATAATATTAATAATAACACAAAATAATGGCTACATACTCAGATATAAATATATAAAATTTTAAAAAAGGGTGAAACATAAACTTGATAGTATTTTTGCTTAAATAAACTTTTTTAAAAATAATATATGCTTATATTTTTTATATGCATGAGAGAATTATTTTATCTAATTATATATGATGTATAAATCAGATTAAATTTTAAGTGGCTGAAGTAAAATATCAGATAAAATGTTTCTACTTTATTTTAGAGGCATATTTAAATATTTTGAAGCTAATCTTAAAGAATATTACAGGTATAAAGTTCTCAAATTAGATATAAATGATAATGTAAAAGGAGTTTGAAATGCTTGTTCTGTTCTGCTAATGAATTAAGAATATCTGAAATGAAAAACAATGGAATCTGAGAAGGGGATGCAGAATTAGCTTGATGATACCCTTACTGAGTTATTATATATACTCAAATATTATATAAAAAGCAAGTAATGTAAAAAAAAAGTTTTTTAAGTCAATTCCTACTTTGAATGGATGAATAGAAAGTATTTTATTAATGATTGAAAATTTGAACAAGATATATATATAGGGTGAGAGTGGCTAGTTTGGCTGTAAAACCGGTTTCCAATGCCAAATTTGTCGTTGTTTTAACAGTTACATTGTTACAACAATGGAGATTAATCTAAGTTGGCATCGAAAACCGGTAATAAATTTAATTTAATTAATGAAATAATATTTGAAAAAACTGCATTAACATCAAGTGTCCTCCACTACAAGTTTTAAAAAAAAAATTTGAACTTGAATGGATGAATAGAACGTATTTTATTAATGATTGAAAATTTGAAGAATATATATATTGGGAGAAAGTGAATTAATAGTAGGAACTAAATAAATTCTATTTTTGTACTGTATCTGTGTGTGTGCTACATCTAGATACATTATGTTTTAAAATAATAACTTTAAGATACATATTAAAAGAAATTTGACACTATTTTCAGAGCCTTTTATAATTTGCATATAATAAAATTCATTATTAAATATTAAATACATCCTAAGTACTTCTTTTAAAGAGATATTACAAATTGAATATAAATAGAGAATAATAAATCAAGAAATTAATAGAAAATATTACTAAACTTTAAAGGTTTAGATACTAGAAAATGAAATTTAGCAGTTTGTTGGATGTGCTCCTAATTTATAAAATTAATTTGTTTAATAATTTTTCTGATGATGAGAGCAGAATTTACACAAGTATATTTACAGTGCTTTTAGGATAATTTTATTCTCATATTTGTAATAAAAATTCATCATATCCAAAATCATATAAATCATAAGATTTAAAGGATAAATTTTACATTTTTGAATAATATTTCATAAAAGTAAAAATTTAAGATACCCACAACACTGGTTTAAGTATTTCTTAATGGAAAGACCCATTCCTTGTGAGCATATCTGCATTGCCCATTTTAAAATTAAATTTGGGACACGACTACCTCGCAAAATACCTGTACAGATTCAGTTTAGTAAGTTCCCCAATTTGCCTTTTATGTAATGCCAAAGACAAGTGTGAAAATCATTTAGTCAGTCTCTTGTTCTGGACACAGGGACATAACAGCAGCTGTTAGATAAAAATCATTACAACTTTTATTGGGTTTCTGAACTGTATTGGACTGCCCATCATAGAATGATGGTGGTTATGCTTAAGTCTGGCTTAGGCTTTAAATAAAACTATACTCAGATTAAAAAAATAAATAATCAGGTAGACAATATAGTTGTTAAGACAAAAACTTGACAGAAATAAAAGATAAAAAAAAGCACCTATTATAATTTTTAACTCTTTCTAACATTTTCATGATACGTTTCAGAAAAACTTCATTTTTTTCATGTAAATGTATAACTTGCTGAGGGATTTCTGCTCCTATTTTGTCCCAATAATACAATTCCTGGATTAAATTCAAAGCATCACTAGAAAATATACAGAACAACGATAAACATTAAAATAAAAACATTAAATGTATATTTTCAATACTGTTTAAATATGTTATTAAATATAAATACTGATAGCTCAAAAAGAATATAATACTTTAAAGTATATCTGTACATATAAAAAAAATGATGACGATGAATATTATGCACTAGCATAAGAATGTTAAGATATGTTAAAAAGCATGTTACTATAAAAAGAAACATTTATATGCAAACATGTATATGTTTGTACAGGTACATGTATATGTAAATACAAATTCAAAAAATATGTTATTATTAAAAAATTATGCATACAAGAATAATTTAATCTGTAAAATGTAATTCACTCTTTTCTAGATAAATAACATAATTTATAACAAAGATATATAAATAATATTCTATTTTCATGAAAAATATTCTATGAAATGAAAGAAAAATTATGTACCTTTTTAAATTCAACTGGATAAAAGGTGTACCTTCTTTTTTAATAAAAATTGGTTCTTTCAGCCAAGAATATGGATCCTGGAAGAAAAAGCTGTTATATTCTAACATATAAATAAAAAATATATATAATGTATACTTTGTCAAATTTGTAAGAAATTTGAAAACTTTAATAAAAACCAACACATTTTTCCTTTTTATAACAATTTTATACGTATAATGCACATGCATACATACATATATATAATATACGCGTTTAACCTTACAACCTTGGTCCATAAGGCCATTTGTCTGCTGTGATACTTTGCATGTCATCTTGTTTTTTTTACTTAACTGTTTTGTTATATTTCTATTTATTGTTCAACTTTATTAGGTTTGTGGCAATTTAGTGTATGATTAATTATATATAAATATATTTGTTTTAGACAAAATTGAATTAAAACTTCCTTAAAAACTAATGCGGATTATTGAAAGTTGAATTTTTCAGCTATTTTTGTTCCATATATATATATAATTATATATATAATTTGAAAGCAATGTTACATAAGAGGAGCTTGTATAGTAAAAATGGTCAGAGAGGGAATTTTGCAAATATCTAGACTCCTGGCTGCACTGAAGACAATCTTCTCTTTTGAGTATGAGCAGCCTTATCGGCATTCAAACTAGATACATCTCAGATATAAGATCAACACCAAAATTTAATTCTGTTGGTTTTACATTGTTAAAAAAAAACATAAATGGAAGAAAAACATTAATGAAATTAATCATTGTTTTTAGAATGTCACATTGGTAAATGAAAAGGATATCAATGTCATGAAAATAACAATTAATGCCTCATTTTATCATATCTGATCGACCAATACATTGATATTTTTTCCAGTCTTCAAAAGACAAAATTTGTTTGCAGGACTTCACCAAATTGAAATTTATATGCCAAATAAGATGGAAGTTTTGTCCAACATCTTGTTTACAATCTTAAAAATGTCTTCAAATGTACATTGATTCAAAATTAAAAGAAAGCTGTCCCAATATGAATTAACACCAAAAAATTCCTATATAGGAAGAGCACAAAAATAACTGCATCTAAAACAGTTAATAAATCAAAAATTAGAGTACTAGCAGCTCTAGAAATTGTTGGCACTAAAACATAACATATGATGTATATCAAACTTGAGATAATATTTTCTATGACCAACATTTTTAAAAGTTGGTTAAATAAGAAAGAAAAGAAAGTTGATTCTTGAAAATAAAGGATTTACTCATCTTTAAAAAATTTTAAAAATCATGAATATACATATATTAATTTTGATAGAAGTTTTAGTGATTTCATATATATATATTCATAATATATATATATATATAAATTTAGTTTGCTCTTTTACTTCATTTTTGTATATATCTTGCAATTTAAAAAGCAATGGCTTTTTTTTTTCAGAAAAAAATTTCAAGATATTATCAGTAGTTAACCATTCAACATTTCTTTTTCAAATTCGAAATTATGTTGAATATCTATCACTGAACATTTTCAAGAATCAATCCTTATTGAAAACATACATGAATTAAAAATGATATATTATAAAAACATTCTTTTTACAATGCATGAGTTGATTTCCATCTTTGAATTTTAAGATATTTAATGAGAAAAATATCTACAACTTTATGTATATATGTTAATAAATGCACGAAATTTGTTGAAATACATTACATTTCTGCTTCCTGTTAATTAAACAGCACATTTTTTAAAATTAAAATGAATCAAGAATTTTGTAAGTTATTTTAAAAAAATAATAATTTCAGAAAAATCTGAAGATAACTTCCAGCATTGCATTCATAGTATTTTTCCCCAATTTATATAACAAAGACTATTTAATTAGGTCAGTTTAGGATATACTAAGGAAAGGAATAAAATATTAAGATTTTTAATAAAACATGATTAAGTTATAACAAAAGAAACTGTACAACAAAATTTTGCTAAAAATATTTAAATTTACAAATATTTTTAACAATTTGAACATTTTTTTTATGGATTATATATAATTAAAATTTACAATTTTTGACTGATTACGTAAATGAAAGAAAAACTTTCCAAAAATATGAAACAAACAAGAGTATTTTGATTATATCTTTTCAGATTTTCATTAGCCTTTAGTAAATTTTAAAAAGGGTTTGGGTGTCAAAAATAAAAATATATTTAAAAAAAAGTACTTAAAAATATTTTTAAAAAAAATATTACCTGAAAAGAAAAATAAGAAAATAAGGGGTGTGGGGGAAAGTGTTGATATCAAAATGTATATATAAATATAGTATACATATAATACACATTTTAAGGATTACTTTAGGAATAGTTTTAATCCATTGGAGGAATAAAGTGTGTATTAATTCATTATTTGAATCATTCATTCGTTGACAATGATCTACAACATCCACATCACATTCCCTGGGCCACATTTTACTTGCATCTATCAAAGCCTGAAAATATATAAAAGAATAAAAAAGTTATCATTGTATTGGTTAAATGATAAAATAAATAAATAATTTAAGACTAATCTAATTATACAGAAAATATCGGCACTATATTGATAAGTAAAACTCAAATTACAAAACATTATTGTAATTTTTTTCAGTTAGTTAAGGGGACACAATACGATTCAATTGATAAAAATCGGTCAAAAAATCAAATTTATTTTTTTAGCCTAAATTATTTTTTATATACTTTTTTATAACCTCACAAAATTTGAAAGCTCTAAACGTAAAAAACGCAGAATTATGATAGGTTTCACGTTCGTTTTTATTCACATTTCTATGGGAAATCAAAACTTTAAACTGACTTATCTCAGAAAGATAAAATAACTAGTTTGTCTTCATTTAAAATGCTAAGGCTTTTTTTTATTGCGCCTAATGCTTTGAATTTTTTTTACCTATTGCTAATAGTACATGTAACAAAAGTTGGTATGCATTTTTGAATCAAAGCAATATTTATTTTTTTAAAAATAGTTGAACTCAGAATTTATGCATTTTTTAAGGAATTTTCAATAAACATTCATAAAAAGAAGTATTGTATGAATATCAATCACGTTAACGCAAAACTCATACCAACTTTTATTATACATAGTTTGATGTACTAGCAAATCAAATTTCATGCATGTACGTACATTTTTGTAGGAGGAGTAGCATTTTGAAATCACTTCAGAAATTTTAAGTTTTTTTCTTAAAAAATTACATGTCTAGTTTTTTATGAAATTTTGAACACAAAATCTGTTTAACATAGTTTACTTACATAGGAGACAACCAAAAAAATTTTAAAAATTCTTAAATTAAAAATTTTTGCGTAAATAGTACCATGTCCCCTTAAAAATTCTAAGCCGAATTATTAAATGAACAACAACAGAAATAAATATAGATAAGTAATTTAATATCGAGGGATTATATCAGGGGACTGATCCTCCTGGTTGGGGGTTAAGCGTGGGGCTAACTACCCCAACTCGTAAAAATCCTGTTGTTATGGTATCCAAAGAAAGAAATATTCGGCAGCCCTATGGAAATCGATTAAGGACATTGCGTTTTCCGTACTTGGAATGTTCGTACTTTATACTTCAGTAGATGTTTGCATTTCTTTTAGGAGGAATTCGACAGGTATAATAGTGATTTACTTGTCATACAGGAAATAAGATGGATAAGCGAGGGAATAATCGAAAAAAGGAATCATACAGTTGTGAAAAGAAGCACGTTCTAGAAACAGGCACTAGGTAGTAAAACACCTAGTGATTGATTTTGCTACAAGATCATCTAAACTGTGCAAAATTCGTTTAAGGGGAAGGTTCTTCAATCATAGCATTATTAATGCACACACACCAACGGAGGAAAAGGATGACGAAGAAAAAGAACTCTCCTATGAAGATCTACATAGACTTTACAGAACCTGTCCAAAACATGATATTAAGATCATTTTAGGAGACATGAATGCCAAGATCGGAAAGGAGGATGAATTTAGACTTCCGACTGGCAAGCACAGTCTACACGATAGTACTAATGATAATGGACAACGATTGATATATTTTGTAGCTAAAAATAGTATGACTATATCCAGCACTTTTTTTTACCACAAAAGAATTCACATGGCAAGCTAGGCAGACTAACCACATATTATTGACTCCAGACATGTATCGGATATTCTGATCGTTAGAACCTATCAGGGTGAAAACTGTGTTTCCAATCATTTCTTGGTTATTACTAGGCTCAAAGCGAAAATTTCCAATGCTCGTAAGATAAAGGGAGAGAGACAGAAACGAGTTGTGAAAAAGTTAAAAATTGAAACAACTAGAGAAAAACTCTAATTCAACTTAAATGAGGAGCTAAATTCTATAAACCTTGTTGGAATGGAATACGTGGAGATTAAATGGTGTGTGTTAAAAATGCCATCATGAAAGAAGCAAACAAAAAGAAACACTGAAAGAAGCAAACAAAAAGATTGGTTTGACTAGGAATGCATGCTGGCATCACAAGCAAAAATAGTGACATATTAAAACATGTTACAAAAGAGACACTCATGAAGTTCAGTGGAGAAATACAATAATGCTAGAAGACACGAAAAGAAGATCCATCTGGCTAAAAAAAAAGGTTTTTCTCGTTGAAAAGATGAGAGACGTTTAAGAGATCGTTTTAAAGATGTTGAACACCTCAGATGATCTAACGAAAGCAGAGCTTTCATTCGAGAACTAAGTTTTGGCCGAAAAGAGTTCAAACATAGAGTAATTGCCGGTAGAAACAGAGAAAAAATAATTTTAAACAATAGGAGTGAAGTTCTTCCTCGATGGAATGAATTAATGCATTGCTAAATGGAAGCTCACAAAATGAGATTTTGAACCCAATTCCTGATGACAACAATGAAGTTGTTTCACAGCCATCCTAAGTAGAAGTTAAAGAATGGATTAAGAAACTTAAGGACAACAAGTCTCCAGTCGCAGATTCCATTCCCTCAGAACTCATGAAAAATACAGCAATTAAATATGTTCAGGAAATCCATCACCTCACTGAATTCATGTGGAACCACGAAGGTCTACCAGAAGAATGAAGAATGAGCATAATTTGTTTTATTCATAAAAAAAGGAGATGTGTTGGAATGTTCAAACTATATAGGTATTAGCCTACTCTGTCTATTTTATAAATTATTTTCCAATATTTTATTCAAGAGATTAGTTGTATATACCAAAAACATTATCGGTGACTACCAATGAGGCTTCCAAGAGGGAAGATCAACAACGGAACAGATCTTTAACTTAAGACAAATAATGGAAAAGACAAGAGAGTTTTACATCAAAAATTACTATTTGTTTATAGATCTTAAAACAGCTTATGACTCAGTAAAAAGCAAATTACTCATAGAGTCAATGCGAGAATTCAACATAGCCAAAAAGCTGATTAACCCAGTCACCATCACTCTAAGTGAGATCAAACTAAAACTTAAGGTTCAGAATGGCTTGTCGGTACCTATTGTTTTTTCAAATGGCTTCAGACAATGCACTAGCTTGTCTCCTTTTTAATATTGCTCTCCAAAAGATTGTAAAGTACTCTAACACTAATACTACAGGGGGACTATTTTTAATAAATCAGTATAAATTTTTGTTTTTGCCGACGACATTGTCATAGTCGCTCGGTCACCCAATGCACTTAAACAGGACTTCCTTTACTTGGAAGCTGAAGCAAATAAAATGTATCTTACCATATACTAGAACAAAACCAAATTCATGTCAAGTATCAATTTAAATGGACCTTATTTTGTAACAGGAGAATACAGATTTGAAACTGTTAATGGTTTTAGATATTTAGGCTCTGAAGTGAACACACTCAATGAGCACTCTAGAGGTTTGCAATAGAGTCACTGCAGGTAACAGGTGTTTTTATGGACTTCAAACATATTTAAAAGCTAATTTCATCAGCAGAAAACAAAACTATTCATTTAAAAATCATTGATAAAACTTGTTCTCACATATGCTGCAGAAACATGGGCAATGACCCTGAAAGACAAGAAGACTCTTGCTTTATTTGAAATAAGAGTCCTTATAAATATTTTTGGAGGTTTAAAATGTGACAATATTTGGAGAAGAAAAACCAATTGAAAAATTTATAAACTTTTTAAAGAACCAAATATTGTTAAATTCATTGCAATACAAATGGGTAGGACACCTGATAAGATTGGACAACAATCGAGTAATGAAAAAGATCTTTGTGGCCAGACCATATGGTATACAAAAAAGAGGAAGACCAAAACTCAGATGGATCGATTGCCTAGAAAAAGATCTGAAAACTATCAATATCAGATGTCAGGCCAGGAAGAGGACAACCT
>BMAV01012214.1:266757-328271 GCA_019973955.1 Trichonephila inaurata madagascariensis | reverse complement strand
ATATATATATATTATGTCAAAAGTTTCTGCTGAACGGGGAAGGTAGGATCCGTAAAGCATTGCTAACCCTAATTCGCTGGCCTAATTCAGCGACAGCTTTAGAAATCATAATAGGTCTCCAGTTTAGTCCAAAGACTTTTCTGTATCTACATTTGTTGTGTCTGGTGAATTCCAATTTCTTCCTGCTTTAGCACTGTAGGTTCTAGTACTTCTTCACTGTTATTTTATATTACTATATATATATATATATATATATTGTCACGAAGATTCTTGGAGTAGAGCAGGTAGCTATACAACGGTTGAATAAAGCAATGAGAATTTATTGAATGCAAGCGTGATCTACTTGATCATACACAAGACGAATTGAACTCCAGCTCGAAGGAAGCAGCTTATATATGATACAGTGGTGACATCTAGAATATTCTAGAAGTACTTAAACTAACATAAATTTGCATACGCTGCAACTCTCTGTAAAATTCCAGAGATTCAATTTAAATCAAATTAAAAAAAACCGGCGAGTAGCAATCGGTAGGTTTTGAACCCGAGACCAACAGTTCCACTAGCGGCGGCTTTACCACTGGACCACTCGTTCGGTGAAATGTTTACGAAACATGGCAATATATATAATATTTTAACTTTAACTATGAAGTACTGAATTTCATTTTTCAGTAAACATAAAAAGTAGTTTAAAGATTAGGTACAATTTAAACATTTTCTATAATGCCATAATTCTTTGAGTAAATAGTCATAAAGTAAAAATGGTTTATTTAATTAAAAAACTTGCCTGATTCAAATATTTGATTCTTTGAGGAAGAATTGAAATATTAAAAGCTGTTCCTCCATACATAGGAAGTAATGGATTATCAGAAGCTTTTAATTCGACAAATTTTTCTTTCACCGAATTCAATTCAGTCAGAAAAATTTCAAAAAGAATCTTTATGCATCTTCGTAAATCTCTTTTTATGATCTAAAAAAGAAAGGAATTTAAGTAGTAACAAATAAAGGAAACATTAAAGGAAACCTTTTAAAAACAAATCTTTGAATTATGTTGATAAAAAATCTAATTCTCACAATTAGGAATAAAATCACAAAATTCGGAATAGAACAATAAAAACAGCATGAAAAGCTCTAATTTTCTTCAAATCTGCATTGCTTTACTAAGCTTATAATTAAGTTTAATCATAAATTCATACAAAATATTTTTAAATTTCCGTATGTGCAATAAATATCAAGAATAATAATGTTTCACATGCAGGGTGTCCCAAAATTCCAAGCAGGGATGAGGTTAAAAGGAGTTTTTCTGTCTTGGGAAAAATGTTTAAAAAAATCAATATCACTTGGTTAAATGAATATTAGCATATTTTTGAAAGTGTGGAAAATGGAGACTCTCCATCATAGCATTAGGTACTATGATTACAAATTTCAAAATTTTACAGTGATTTTTTCTCACTGACATAATTTTACATACCCATACTATTAATCACAGTCTCAAATCAAGCAAAAAATTTTGCTGGTTAGTTAAATTTAACTTAATTTTAGTCAATTGGAGAAAATGTCATCTAAATTTGAGTCTGCATAAAAAAATATATATATATTATATACCTACTGCCCTGGGATAAATTATTTCAAAAGAGATGACCTATTTATTTAAGATTCAAAAATGGTACAACACTAGCTACTTTTCTATGCATAAAAATTATTGCCATTTTTTTAAAACAAAATGATTTCATTTTAAAGAATTCAATCTTAAATGCGTAACTCAAATTAACCAACAAATTTTAAAACAAAACGGAAAAAAATTTTGTAATACTTAAATGAATTACATGTTCAAACTGGTTTTTTTTTTTTACATAACTTCTGAACCAATCAAAAATGAAATCGAACGGTGATAAACAATTTTTTAAACAGGGGAAGAAATAAATTTTTCTAGTTAAGAAAGACTCATCAAGCAATCACCTTTTAAAAGATGTAGAGTCTGCATTCATCTATAAATCAAACATTTAATTCATTGAAGTATTACAAAAATGTTTTCCATTTTATTTTCAAATCTATTGCTTAGTTTGAATTACACATTTAAAAGTGATTTTTTTTAAATGACGTCATTTTGTTTAAAAAAAAACGCCAATAATTTTTATGGATAAAAAAGTAGAAAGTGTTGTACCAATTTAGAATTATGCTAAATGTGTCATCTTTTGAAATAACTTGCCAAAGTTAGTGTGCCTTGTGTTTCTCTTTTTATGGTGAGTCAAACTTAGGTGACATCATTTTCTCAAACTGAGTCAGTTTGAGAAACTGAGAAACTTAGTTTAATTAAACCAACAAAAATTTTTGACCAACTCATGACTGTGATTAATAGAAAGGGTATGTTAAATCATGCCATGAAAAAAATCGTTGTAAAATTTCTAAGTTTGTAATCACAGTACCTAATGATGTGATGGAGGGTGTCAATTTTCCCCATTTTCACACAAAAATGTTCATAATCAGTTAACCTGGTGAAATGGAATTTTTCAATAAATTTTTCCCAGAACAGATATGAACCTCCCTTTCACTCTATGCATGCTTGGCATTGACTTTTGATACACACATTCTAAACACTTTTATTTGAAATTAAATTGCGTTCAACAAAAATACTAAAAAGGCTTTTTTTCCTTATCATGAATTGGCCTGGATTTCTATATAAAAACATTAAAATAAAAATTCATGTGAAAAAAGGTAACAAGTTTGAAATTTACCTGTTTTTCAAAATGTTTTTGAAACATTTTCAAGATGTGTATACCTTCTTCAACAGTATTCAAGTTTTCAAAAGCATTTAGCATCAGTTTTGAGATACTAATTTCTAATTCATTAATTTCAATTTTAAATCTGGAAAAATATAACATAAATAAATCACTATTAGAATTTATATTTAACTAAACACTTAAACAGGAAATTTTTGACATTTTTTAATATAAATAAATATTTGTAAGAATATTTTTTAAGATAACCTGTTGTTAAAGATTACTATTTTCTGTTTCATAGAATTAGAAAAATCTCTTTAATCAACTTTCAAATTGAAAGCATGGATTTTTAATTAAAATTTAAAAATATATTATACATATATTACACATACACACATATATATTCTGTTAATTCAATACAGCAGAAATATAAAATACATTAAGTTTAAACTGGTTAAAATATATTTCAAAGAGTGTACTAATTGTAAAAATACTTTAACATTTGTATATGTCAGAGTCAATTCAGATACAAATAAAAAAGAGAATTCATTTTAAAACATAAATTAAATTTGCAGGATAAATAACAATAGAGAAGTTACTAAATAAAATACGCAGAATATAGTAAGTTTAAATAACATAAGAAGTTACAAAGAAGCATGATATAAAAACTTATTTAAGTAACAACATCACAAAAAAATATTTAAAATAGTTTTAAAAAAATTAAATTATATATATATATTTAAAAATAAATAAAATAAAAATAAATTTCATTTTAAGCATAAATTATTTAGAGATTGAAATGTATCTCAAAGAATTGTTTTACAACATAACACAATTTTAAAGCACCAAAATCAAATATCAGAAAAAAAATAAAAATAAGAATTACATAAGCATTAGCTTCAGTAAAGCATTAGTATAAAAAATATTTAACATAAAATTTTTATTACAATTTATAGCTGAGAGTTAAACATTAATTTAAGAATTCTACATTTATTTTTATTCATTTAGAAAATAACTCACTTAACCATGATACTTTGTTTAAAATGTATATACTTAAGTCTTTAAAATATTTATCTTTCGTAGCCTTATATTAAAATTGTAAAAGAAAGAAGTTTTGCATTTTAATAGAAAATTTTAGTCCCTTAACTTTTTTATCAACTATTATAAATTATTAAATCTCCTGAAAATAATTTTTGTTTGTTTAATTATTGTTCAATATTGTTTATTAAATCATGTACTCCATAAATTACTTTAAAAATAATTTATCTTATATACTATCAATCTTATCTCTATCTTATATATTAACAAGTTTCAAATCAATCTTATACTCTATCTTATATATTAACAAGTTTCAAATCATTTTCCAGTTAGCTTATTTCTTCTATGTAAGAAAAAAATTCTTTTTTAAAATACAAAAATTATTTTAGAAAATGAAGCAAATATCAAAGCTACAACTTACTTTCTGAAAAATTCATGCCACATTGATGATCGCATTTGCAATGCTACATATTTATTTTTACCTAATTCTTGCAATAAATTCCAAAAACGTTTTTCTATAGCTTTAAATTGTTCAGCAACTTCAAAACATTTTTGTCCAGGACTATAGATCATGACAACATCCAAGCTTAACTCATCTTTGAGTTCACAAATCTATGAATACATAACATTTTGTTCCATCAGATTTAGCTAAAAAAGTAAGGTCGTCCTAATAATATAAACTATAAAAATCAATTTCAAGCTTTGTGTGCCAACAGAAATATAATATAAACAAGAAATTTAACAATCATTCAAATAATTATTTGAAAACACATTCTGCACAAGAATGAAATGTAGTAGTTCAAAAACTTACATCATATATATATATATTCCCATGGAACTGCAGATTGGTATTTTTACCATTGCAGACGTAGTACATTCCCCAGGAGTTTGGTATCACTTTTTAGTACTGCACCATATAGGCAATACCAATTGCTGCAAGTAATTTTGATGACTAATTTCCTCCCCAGAGGGAGGCACCTGAGCTCTGACGATGCATACTTGTTCTAGAAATTTAATTTTACCAAGAGCATCCAAAGCAAACAGGCATTCAAGGGATCTTTTACATGCTACATAATCATACAACATGTGGCATCAAAAAAATGAAAATCATGAAAATCCACTGACTTGGGCCGGGGTTGAACCCGCAACCTTAGGTGCAGAAGGCCAGCGACAAACCAACTACGCCACTCAGCCGCATGGTGTATATATATATATATATACATACTGACAAATATAGTTATCTAAATTAAATAAATAATTTTTTAATACCTGAATCAGTTCTTCACAGCGATGAATGAAAAGATTAATTTGTGGAGATATATCTTTAACAGACCAGAGATCAGAGGCAAATTTTTTGTGTACCTTTTCTGACTAAAAAAATACATATTTTTGGCAATGTTTAAAGAATAAATTATAATAATTATACATGTAGTTTAAAATCATTGCATAACTATTTATATAGAATAACATATAATAAGAACATATAACATATATAGATATATACTTATATTGGATCTCTATATAACATATATAGAGGTCTAAAACATAAAATTAGATGTCTTGTGAATTCTGTTCTGTAACTCTAGAAAACAGTGAAACTCACCTATACCAACATTCTTTTTTAAAAAAAAATCATAAAATTAAAAACTTAATTCAAGAAAAACGAACAATGAGTTTCTATTACAAATTATTTGGAACTACTACAGTTTTATAACATGAGAATCACTTGTTTATAACCTAGTAAAATTCTTTTTAATACAGAAATCATTTTCATTCACTTTATAGTAATCGGAATGATTTATTAATTATTTATCCTGTTGACCTTTGAAGTTATTCAAGGGGTGATGAATCTTGTATGTTTAACCTTAGTCAAATGACAAGGAGGACACTGAAGCTGGCACCCTACTCTCCAAACTTCCACACCATGCCAATGTGAAGACTATGATCCAGAACAGATATAATGTGCACCAACCTCTGTGGTACAAGGACTTGAAAGCATAGTTCCACAATGTTGCCCAAAAATTCAAATAAATATTTAATTTCCTTTAGGACGTCTTTTGGGGAGGATTTGGATTGGATACAATTTTACTATTTATTTCCAGAGTCAACAGTATATGGTAATGATAAGCCTGCCAAATTTTGAAAACTACCATTTACTGTTGATTTTCAGAGATAATTCAGAAAGTACTTTATTTTGTCTTATATGCTTTATTTTGTTTGTATGCAATTTAATGAACTCTAGAATTCTTCATTTTTCAATCTCTTTTAATTCTGTTTATTTCCACCCTCAGTTACAGAATTGTTTGCTACAGTTCCACAATTCATTTAAAAACATGCATTTAGCAATAAGCAAGAAATTTTTAATTCATAATTTATCATAAATTTCAGAAGTATGGTCCTTTTAGATCACACAAATTATCTCTTTTAATACTATCAATATTCATCTTTTAATAATTCTATTTTGCCATATTACATGCTTGAGATTTTTACAGACTGAATTTTTATATTTTGCAGGAATAGAAACAATAATTTTAAAATTAACATCTGGATATAGCAGAAACACAAAAAAAGTGAAAAGGTATAGAATACAGAGGATAAATAATACAAAAGCTCCAATAATAATTACAAAATTACAACTTTATTATGATTAGAGACGTAATGTTTAACAATAATGTTTCTGTAAAGGAATAACAAGTTCTTTTTTTTGTTCTAAACTTATTTTCTCAGTTAAACATACTTACCATGCAGTACATAAATATTTATTAGTTAATGAAAATATTATTCTGAGATACATAAAAATTTAAGACAAAAAGAAAAAGAGATAATTTTTACGATAAAAATGAATTACATTTTACATTGAATGAGTGCTTATTAACATTACAATTGATTATGAAATTTGTAATTTTACACCTTGGCAGAACGACTATGACAACACCTGGCGCACACAGTACCCATTCTCCTAACATCTATTTTGAGGCATGACAGATTTAACATGCATCGGGACCTCTACATGGCAGGTCTTCAAAGATATCAAGATTTGAACCTGACATTTGATAACACAGCTACAAGTTCTTTGCTACCGTGACCACATAAGCATTATGAATAGATGTATTAAGGAAAATTCTTTTGCTAACAGTGATTTTTTCAATAGAGATAATAATTTAGACATTGAAAACTGTTCATGTAATTATTAAACAATTTTTTGTTAATTTAAATTCTTACTGAAATTTACAACAAAAGGTAAATTCTATTAGAATATTGATTTAAATGTGAATGTTCTATTTCTTAATATTTATCCTAAAAAAAAAAGCAATTACAAAAATTACATAAATGCTATTTCACAACTTTAAATAATTTCTTTCTTTTATAAAACAGGGAATTTCAAATACTTACAAAATTAAAAGTTTTCAGCCATTTTTTGCAGCATGAAATAACATCCAATAAATTTTGCTTTTGTTCCGAAGTTTCATTTTGAAAAATTTCATCCAGTGGTATATGACGAGAAACAACTTTTATAACAAAATTATTAACCTAAAAAGTTTTTGATTGATTACACAAAATTTACAATAACAAATATTTTAAAACAAGATTTTCATTTAAAAAAAGGGGGAAGGAAAAGTAAAAGGGAAAAAAATTTTAATCATCTTATTAGGTAAAAAACCAAGTAATTCATTTTTTAAATAAAACTTCTGAAAAATTTAAGAATAATGTTAAGTTTTTAAAATATAAAATTCTTCAAAGAGGTGCATCATTTTTATTAGTTTGTACAAATGTCAGAAATTTATAAAATATTAGCTATTGTCATAAGCAACTAAAAGCAAAAAAATTAAAAGTATCATTTTCCTTAAATGGAATTTATCACAAAATTTGTTTACAAAACTTGCAGTATAGAATTTTAATATTCTACAGTATAAAGTACTGAATGTATGAATTACCTCACAGAGTAAATTTGAAACTCTATTTTTCTTCTTGAAATAAGGTGAATTGTTCCAAATTATTCGAACTAGATCTAGTAATCCAGAAAGATGTTCTGGAATCTCATCTAATGAAGATAGTTCAATATTTCCACATGGTGTTTTTAAAATTGAAAGGAATTTAACATTACTCTGTGCTAAATCAAATTCATTCTACAAGATAAAAGAAAAATAATTTATAGATTTAAAATGTTGAAAACAGTATGTTATCTGAAATTGAAACTAAGAACATAATCAATAGATCTATAAATAAAATTAAATCCATTGAAAATTAGACAGTTTTGAATTCACAGGAGAAATTATTATTTTTACTTGATATTGTAATTTAAATTTAATTTTATAAAGGAAATTGTAATTATATAATTGAGCATATATCGAATAGTATTCATTAGATTTTTTTTAATCTCATAATATGAAATTAAATTTTTTACATTCAAAATTTTTTTTAAAATAATAGTTTATGAAAAAAATTTTTAATAACACGAAATTTAGTATAAATTACTTTTATAATTAAATATAATTATACAGTTAAAAAAGCCCAATAAAAATTATTAGTTTTGGATTTCAAAAAGTGAATATAAATGTACCACAATATAAACATTTGTAACTTAAAAATCTATATTATGTGACCAACTGGGCATCTCTTCCTTAATAACTTTGAAGTATGATAAAAAAAAATTTTAAATCAATATATAACACAAAATTCTATCAATATTTCTTTAAAAAATTAATAAAATATTCACTATATTTCAAAAATTTCACTATTTTTTGAAGAAATTAATTAATAACAAAGTTATTGATTTTAACCTGTAATTGATTAGACACTTCCATGAACTTAAAATATGACACTAATTGGGCAGTTTTCAAAATTTCAATGCACATTTTCACATCATCACGCTGTAATTGGACCAAAACTTTCTCTAGATCAGCACACTTCAACTCCCAAAATTCCATTTCTTCAAGTGGTCCAGAATCTTCCATATTTGCATCTCTTTTCATGATGACACCCATAAATAACCATATCCATTTCAAAACAGTTCCTGAAAATAACAAAAATTAAGATTTTTTTTTTCCACAAGATTTCTTTTTCTGGGTGTAAATGAACCTTTTATATGGAGTGGGATTTTATAGTTCTTAAGGGTTAAATAAAGTAGATCTCTGTATAAGAACTATAACAGAAACACTAAACATTTTATCTTTAACTAACAATTAAAAAATGATGATACAAGGGCTGGTTTGAAAAAGTAGAGTGTAAATGTATGCAATATATATATATATATAGTACACAAATTGAACAAAATAAATCCATTAGTTTGAAATTTGAATTATAGCACTTTCTTCACAGTAAATTTGAAATATTTTAAGTTACACATAGTAAACTCACAAGAGTGGATGCAAGTTTTACTCACTAGTGCAAAACAGCAAAAATTAGCCACACAAAAAACATGAAATTTTACTATAAACTTGACAAGATAATAAAGAAAACTAGCAAAATGCTTCTCAAAACCTGCAATGAATATGCAGTTAGTGGAAATAACATTAATGACGAAAATAAAACTTTTTATTGTGGTTTTTGACATGCAGATTTATGTATCATCAAACATCTGAAAAAAGAAAGCCTCTTGTCCGCATATTTCCAGAATTGGAAAGATAATTCGAGTATGTGCACATGAAAAATTGAATATTTAAATTTCAAAGCTCATTAAGTTAGATTTTGCCATTTTATGTAAATACAATTTTTAGGTAGTCTTCCACATTTCTTTTTTTATCACACTTTGTACTTCACATTTTGTTACATAGACTATTAATTTTATAATATAATTTTAATATACAAACTATATCAATTTTATTAGGTAATTTCTGATAAAATGAACTATGTATAGTAATTTATTTCAATGGTACTTCTTGTATTTATACAAATAAGTCTGCATTGTATAGAATTTTGTTTTCTCAAATAAGATATAGAAGGTAATAAAAGACAAACATAATATAATGAATATGTATATGTTAAAGTTAACTTTGATTTACAATAATAAACAAATTTCCATAATTTAAAACAGTATATATATAATATAAATACGAATATTCTGTTTAAGTTGTTCTAACTGATTATAATTAATAATATCACGATTTTGAAATTTATATATGGGTGAAATTCACACATATACTTATGATATGTTAAAAAGGTTTTTTTTTTACTTCTGCACATGAATAGAAACATTTTATTAATATTCCAAAGATATTAATAATAAATTGCATCATTGAAAAAAACATGTTTTAAAAAAAATCTCTTACTCTAAATATTTTTACAAGAATGAGATGTTAATGATATTATAAAATAAAAAACATAATATTCACTTTATCATTTAAATAATTAACATAAAATTTTCAAAATTTTTCTTCACTAAGAATGAAAAAAGTACATAGGAAACAAAAATTACTTTCAACTTGATTAAGAAGATCTTTTTGTTCAATAATAGTTGTCATATCTTTCTCAATAATTACATCAGGCACATACAGAGCCATCTCTTTATGAAGTTTATTTTTTAGATCAAATAATTCTAAGAGAAACTTTGACAAATGCTCCAGGTAGTCAGATTTGATGCCTTTGATTATTAAGAAAAAGAAAATAACACAAGTTGTTAAGCTGTTCAATGCTTTTTTTTCCCATGAGAAATTAGAAATAGCTACAGCACCTTTAGTATAATATAAATATTTGTTAAAATACATAAATTTTTAAAACTTAAACAATTTACCAATTTGTACATAAAATTTGTAATTTTATTTATTATGATTACTAAACTATAATTTAACATTTTCTTTCAGTTAAAAATTTTATACATTAAAACAGATTATAATGGTCAAAGACTGTTTTTCCTATCCTTAATAAAAATTAATCAAATTTATTAAATTTAATGAAACAGATAACTAAAAACATGACTTATTGAAACAATACAATAAAGGTTTTATCAATATCTAAAATATGATACTCTACTGGCCATTAAAATTGCAACACTGTTAAGGTGGAATAACACAAATGTCAATGCACAAAAAATCCTGGGATACACAAATGATTAGCATTTCAATCCAAACAAAAGACGTAGGAGGGAGAAAGGGTATCGAAAACTCTATGTAAAGGTAAAGTTATGCAGAGGGTTTTCCATTCGGAAATCTCCTTTGAATGCTGTTTGTTTGGGAGAAGATCATGTTATGCTAAGTATAAATAAGGCAAAATGGCAACCAACAAGTGTCGGAATTCGATAGCAGCTGTATTATGGCTTGTCAAGAGTGCAGTTTATTGTTCCTCGATATTGCTGCCATGACATTTGAGAAAACTAATGTTAGCATGAGAGTTATGAATTTAAATATTTTGTTTAATTACATCACAGCTATTAATTACTGTATATATATTTACAATGAAGTTATTCAAAATATTGGTTATTTCATTAAGGTTCAGAATATGATATTTGTGATAGAGGAGGCCACAATCGTTCTCTTTGGTGATTTCTAACGGACTCCTTTCTGCTGTCTCCGGGGTGTGGTGGTCTCTTTTTGACACCTCGAGTTACATACACCTCATGGGCGGAGTGAGGTTTTCTCACGGTCAAAGATTGCCTGATGAGTGAGTTAATATTAATGTCGCACTGTTCAGCTACACGAGGGCTTTTGGTAACGTACCTCGTAATTTTGAACCATGGTCAAGTGACGAGGACGACACCTGAGCTGGCACCTCCTCTTCAAACTACCACACCAACGGGAGGAAGTTTGAGCTCTCGACAGATTTATTGTGCATCGTTCCCCTACACGGTGGGTCTTCAATGGTACTGGGCTCGAACTCGTAACAAGCCAGCCACAATCCGATACCTTGACCACTAGGCTATCGCGGCCACCAAAGATTGCCGGGGTGATGACAGAAGATAGGGCCCTGTAATATTTAAGGGTGTAAGTGTGCATAGGAACGCTGTTATTCTATCCATAAAAGAAGCCGATTTTTCAGCTGCGTGACGCGAAAACGTCATACTGCTCGTATCAGTCGGAATCCAACCACTGTTTAGCGAATATGGAATCGATGAGTTCAGGAGTGTCAAACTGAACACCATGCAGGATCTCGATAGCCTACAACCACTAACATCCAAAAGGCCGAACATGTTGTCCAATTGGCTAAGCACCATCGTAAAACCACATCACGGATTTTGAATCAGGAAATGAACTTGTTTGCAGCAGGTAACCCACACGGACCATGCGACGACGTCTGGGACAACATATACTGTCTGCACGGCGAACATTATTGCGGCTTCTCTCGACTCTGCAGTATAGAGATGCGCAACGACAGTGGTGCGCCCAACGAAAATATTGGATAAAGAAGTGACTCCATGTTGCCTTTTTAGACGATTCCTGGTTCTGCATCATGATGAACGTATCCGTGTCCGGACGAATAGAGAACGCACATGGCCTGCTTAAATTTGATAGTGTTACACGAGCTCTGCATCTAGTGGGATGGTATGGGCAGTCATTGTATACATAACAAGAACACTTCTTCTGAACAGCCAGCGTTAGATTTCTCGGAGCTTAAAGCCGCTGGCTGTGCTCTATCTTCGAAGCCTCGAAGACACCTTTCAACACAACTCAAGACTGCATGTTGAACATCTTGTCTTGGTTTGCCTCGATACAGAAGATGTTCGACTGAGTCCTGGCCAGCACGCTCTCCAGATCTCTCCTTCATTGAAACCATCAGGCATTAGTTACTAAAATATTGGACAGCACCACTCTTTTAGCACTGCGATTGATGCAGTGTGGCAAAGTCTTTAAGCTGTATGGAGGATGTTCGACTGAGTCCTGGCCAGCACGCTCTCCAGATATCTCACCCATTGAAACCTTCTAGGCATTAGTTACTAAGATATTGGACAGTACCACTATTTTACCACTATGATTGACGCAGTGTGGCAAAGACTTAAAGCAGCATGGAATGATTTGTCTGTATTTGTCATCCAAACCCATTTCGATTTGATGTTAGATCAGATTAGAGATTATTAGCTGCCAGAAGCGGCAGCTGTGTGTACTGATTTCGGATCCTCTACATGCCCAAATTGCCTGGAAATTTAATCATGTTGTCTTCCTACAATACTATAACTATACAATAAGTAGTTTGGTCATTCGCTTTCCTTTCTGATGTTCCCATTTTAATGGCCAACAATGTCTATTCATAAACTGGAAACAATCGCTATTCGGTAAACAAAGATATATATAAACATAAATAGATATTAATTAGAAAAAATTAGCCACCATAATTTTATGTTGAAAATAGAACTGCAATTTATTCTAGGAGAATAATATACTTTTGGATTCTAACACCTATCATTATGATGAAAATAGCTATTAATTACAAGAAAAGCATACAAATAATCATTTTTTTTTTCACAAATTTTAGTAACATTTGAGTGAAGCATAAAACAGTTATACATATATAAAGCAGTAAAATTACAAGAGAGCAAATACTTAAAATGTCTTTCTTAGATTATTGAAAGCAATTGAAATAAATCATTGAATAATAATAATCATCAAAGGGAAAAAAAAGGATACATTTTGACCATTCTGTGCCTTTTGAAAACATAGGTAAATATACTCTACAAAGTGCCTCATACAAACTTTCAAAAAAAGGTGCTTTAGCTGTCCCATATACGAGTTTGTTACCATAATCAGATGACACTAGTTTTTCTGGTGAAATTTTAATAATGTAAAAAAGTTCATGAGCTCGTACTTTTGGGATGCAACATTCAACAACAAAAGAACCTTCTAAGAAATATGAAGTCAAAACACAAGAATCTGGATCTATGACAAACTGCCATAGAATTTGTTCATGTTCTTCAGTCCATGACTCTTCAATATTTTTTTCTAGAGTAATGACATTTTTTAAATTTTCAACCTATAAATAAATTAAAATATTATAAAAGTATAAATAAATATCATAAATTACAATAATTTTATTGTATTGGTCTGCACAGAAAAATTGTGCTAATACAGTTTAAAAAATTATATGGTAAGCACAAATCAAAAATTATAAATAAAACAAATATTCTTCTAAAACTTTTTACATTTACTGAAATCAAACCAGAAAGATTCTGTTATATTTTTAAAATAATCAGGCCTTGAATAAATGTGATTACTTTATTCATATGTTAGTGCATGCATGTGGGTCTATAAAAAGTAAATTAGCTACGTAATAAGGTAAAATAAGGTAAATAATACAAAAAAAAACATTATGTTAATATTTCAATTTACAAAACAAAATTTTACTAAAATTATTTTTATAATTTATTTCATTCAGAAAAATACAACAAACATCAAAAGAAAAAAAATATTCTAAAAATAATCATTCCATAAACTGAAAGTAAAGGCTTCTGTTAGAAAATAATGGTGGAAATGTGTAAATTTTATTCCAAAACTAAAACAATCGGTCAAATCCTGTTTTCATATCAACTGCAGTTTTATGCCCATAAACAAGGAAATCAACTTTTAATTTTATAAAAGAATTCTTAATGTATTTAATAACAATACATATGTAAATATAACCAGAACCCCAAACCAGATCTTACATACTTGGCATGTTAAGTGTTGGGCTCTCTAGAATCCAAGGCCCCACTGCAATGAGGGGGTTGCATGAGTGTATATTACACCACTGAACATAACCACCACCACACCCCTCCTTTCCAAGACATACAACTGACAGTAAATTTAAATATAACAAAATTATTTTGTACTTATAAACTATCCTGTTAACCATTTTCATCAAACAAAAAGCTACTGCCAAATGGTAAGACTTAATAAGCATAATAATAAAGTAATTGTTACTTTTGAATACCATGAGGGATTGTTGACCAACAAAATGATCAGCTTTTGTTTGACAGATGGAATTTATTTTCACAATGTTCACAGTGGGCAATATAATACATACATTACAATATAAGTACCATTTATTTTTTCACAGATAAAATGCTGTTCAATTAGAAAATAAAAATAGTAGCATAATTACAAGTAAATAATAAATTTAATTCCTTTCTAAATTAAATAACAAGAATAACTCATGTGATAATTTTTCTCTTTTCATTCTCTACTACATAATTTATTTATAGTCTATTGATCCATCAAACTTTAATAAACAAGTTTTTTTTAAAAAAAAATCAATTGAAACACTTACTACTATAGCAAAGTCATCTGAAGTCGAGAAATCAATTTCATCAAATTCAGCTAAAGAATATCGTCTTACAAGACCTAAAAATTATGCATTTATCAGAAAAGAAATAACATCAGGGAGTTAAGAATAATTTAATTTCAAACACAATTTCATATATATAAAATGTTTAAAATATAATACAGATTACAAGTAGATGAAAAAATGTTTCAAGTCCATGTATTAGTGTCTGTGAAGTAAAAGAGAAAGAGAGAGAAACTTAATTCTTTCATTTTCCTTTCAAGATCATTTGTTACTGTTTTAAATTTAATGTAAGTTGCACTTATTTAAAATGATTATGCCAATAAAAAAATCAGCCAAAAATTACATTTGGACACTTTCTGTTTTCTACAGAAAAATTAATACATAAGATTAAATTTTGTAAAGCTGTAACTGTAACCAAATTGAATTGTATCCATGCTGAGAACTTAAAATGAAGTTGAAATACAGATTCTGCAGCAGGTGACACAATTCTACATGACATAGGATTATAGATAATAAAGAAACAAATATAGAACCTATATCTAATAAATGTTTAAATAATCAGGGCATATTTCAGAAAAGGAATAGATAGACCATAAAATTATATGAACTCAATGTTTTGCCGAATAAAAATATTTTGAAATCAAAACATCCATTTTACCTCTTATTAATATTTGCAAAATTAGAATAGTCAGAAATTATATTAAACACAGTTAAAGTACAGATATAATAAATGAATATAACATGAGGACTGAAAAGGATAAATAAAAATAAATATTAGTGGTGAATGAAAAATTACACAAAATTTTAATTTAGTTATATTTATCATAAAATGAATGATTATCATTAATTATTAAAACAAATGTAAATCATTCAACATAAATTATGAATTCCAATTATTTTGTGCTTTTAGCCTCTTTTTAACTACATAAATTAATATTATTTAATTACATTAATCATTAAGAATCCACCATGAACATATGTGCAATTTTCTGTGACTGTGATTTTTATACATAAATGATACATAAAATTTAGAAGAAAATGAAAATATTTTTTATCAACTGTTTTGACCAAAAAAACAAAAAAATGCATGTGATGTTATTGATTAGAAACTATTTACATACATATGAATGCTAAAAATGAAATATTTACTAGACAGTTATTTTTCCGAAATAATAACATTTTTATAATACCACATTCTTGAAATAACACAAGTTTTAAACACTATTTTTGAAATAATATAATGTTTCCAATATTTGTAATCACAGAAAATTTTTAACTTCAAACAGAGCTTCATTGCATTCTATAAAATAAATACAAAAAGGGTAATTATGTATTATTGCAACCGTATTGGCGACATAATATGAAATGAGGTACATGGTTGTCAGTTCAGCACGTATGACACATGTGAAATCGGGGTTGCCAACTTGGCGAGTTATCTTGAATGTTGGCCTTCTTGATATAGTACATATGTACCAAAAATAGAGTTTAAATTAAAATAAATACTGAACTGAAACATCTAACATATATAACATTCTTTATAAAACTTAAATTTTTATCCAATATTTTTTTCTTGAGGGGAATATACTGTTAATGTTTAATTAATTACCTTATTTTTACTTTTTATCAAAATACAAAGGCTGGTGTTTTATATAAAATTATTGAAAAATGTTAAAAAAACAAACAGAAAAAGGTTGTTTTTTTTTTGGAATCTACATAAAGTTACTAATGAAATTTTCGATACTAACATATATTAAACTCGATGAGATACATTTACTGCAAACATAGTGATAGAACAGAATTTGGTGTATTTTTTGAGTTACTGTGTTTGACTTTATGGTTCATATAATTGATAACGATACTTATGCATTAATGACACCACAACAGCATTCATGCTCATTTTCCACCAAAATGAGAATGATTGGTTTTTTTATATATAAAAAAAAATAATAAACTTTTTGTTGTTTTCATATCATGTTCCAATTCACATGGTGGAAATTTTATTACAGTGATGCTAATACATAAGTATTCTGATAAGTGTCCAGAAATATATTAAATATTTATTTTAAACGAAATTGAGTTTTAAAAAAAGTACACCAGTTTCATAATTTTTAGAATAATTATTCAAAATACAATTTTATACAACTATTTGGCAGCAAATTACTTATAATAATTATTATCCATAATAAATTATATCAGATATATAAAAGATCCTCTGTTTTTTATTTTGACAAATGCAAGTATTCCATCTGCTATAACACTTAAGTATCTGAATTCAATTCAGTTTTCCATTGCAAAATTATTTAAAAAGTGATATTAGGTAAAAATTCATCAAAATAGAAATAGAAATTAAAATCACTCATAATACAATCTCTAAAATTAAGAGTTTTCACAATCAAATGAAGTCTCCAATGTTATACTCATATCTTTACTCTCAAAAAATTTCCATTTTTCAGAAATAGATCAAGTTTAAAGCAATAATGGAACTAATTTGACATCCATCTGCTACAGTTTTTGGGCGAAATTTCGAAATACCGCTAAATAGAATTTCTAATATAAATATAGTCTAAATATATATAGTATCTAAAAAAATATAGATCCCTATCCTACACTTGAGCTCCTTGGTGGCCAGTAGATACATATTAAAGATAGCCATCTTTAATAATGGTATCATCCCAACTTGCTAAAAATTTACAACTATTGGTTCAAGTGTAGTATAGGGGGGCCACTTGGCGCAGTCCTTTTTTTTTCGGCTAAAAGTGGTCGCCAAGGTACTTTTTTCGGAATTATTTATTATTTATTTCACAATGAATTCGATTTCTCACCATGACATTCAGATAAAAATCGCCAAATCCGAAGAAAAATTGCCAAATCCGAAAGTGGGCCCCCTATTCTACACTTTCATTACATAAAATAGTTATAACTACAAATATAAGCTTGATTACAATTTAGAAAAACCTTAGACGAAAAAACAAGCAATATGTTATACAAAATATTAAAATGTCAAAGTAAAATGATATTATTTCACTTTCTTATCAATCGTGATCTAATAAAATAATAAGAAATACTTAGTGGCATTTAAATGGGACTTACTGATATCTACATTCGGAATATTTATTATTGATTCCATAATAATATATAAATGAACAAATATTCATAAAATCTAGTTTTAAAAAACTAAATTAATTTCCATCCTAAAGTATTTCCAACTTTGCGCTCTCTACTTAATTATTGCACGGTAACCATGGTTACCTTTCTTATGGAGATGAGTGCTTACTACCCTGATTCAATGAAATAGAATCCATTATAAAAAATGCAATCAATTAAAAAATATAGCTAAGTAATATTTATATATAATAGTAATATTTTGCTATTACATATTTAGGTTAGTTTTTTATTAGTTTTTTATTAATAACAATAGACCCTATTATCGTAAATTTCTGGAGTGATTTCAGATGACGGACCCAAGAGCGAAAGTATCTTTGAATTAGAAAATTTTATTTGAATATACTGAGGAAAAATATTTTTTGTGCTATATATAGGGAGAACTGTGATAAAACTTATATAAAAAAAATTAAATGTTGAATTCTTTTTTCTCGTTTTTTTTCTTTTGTGACTTGGCAACTAAATAAAGTTCAGCTTTGGCAGCTTTTCTTCTGAAGATTTTCTGTTTTGTTTTATTGTATACGTATTTATTGAAGTTACAGATCTTTGAGGAAAAAGATAAATACATACATTAACAATTCTGAGCAGAATACTTCAATTAAAGTAAAAGTTTCATTTTATATTCCAAATGTCTACACGTCGTATTATGAAAGAAACTCATCGTTTATTGTCTGATCCAGTACCGGGCATCAGTGCAGTTCCTGATGAAAGTAATCCTAGATATTTTCATGTTCTTGTGGCTGGTCCAGAAGGATCTCCATTTGAGGGTGGTATATTTAAATTGGAGCTATTCTTGCCTGAAGAGTATCCAATGTCACCTCCTAAGGTACGATTCATTACTAAAATATATCATCCGAATATTGATAAACTCGGCAGAATATGTTTGGATGTTTTGAAAGATAATTGGAGCCCTGCCTTACAAATTAGAACCGTACTTTTGTCAATCCAAGCATTATTGAGTGCTCCAAATCCTGATGATCCGCTTGCTAATGATGTTGCTGAACAGTGGAAATTTAATGAACAAGATGCGATCGAAATTGCTCGAGAATGGACCATGATATACGCAAAAAAATAAACTGTATTATAGTTATGTACACATGTATATTACACATATATATATTTCAATCCTTGATGCTGTGTGCTTTTTAAATGTAGCAGTTCTTGGTCATGTACAATCAGCATTCTTCTTTCATGAATTTTCTGTTTAGTTTTCTTTTGTTTACTTTCATTTATTGCTTGTGTAATCTATTTTAATTATACTCAAAGCTTTCTATTGTAGTGTGTTATAGTGTCTCAAAATATGTAACATCTAATAATGAGATAATTAATTTAAGCCTTACATTACATAAAATCCTCTTCAAAGAATTTTTTTAAAAAAAAAGACTTAATAATTGTTGAATTTAGGTATTCACACTGAAATAGATCTAAAAAACTATTTTTCCTTGTAGATTATTCTGTGAAATTAAATTTAAAGAAATTCTTGAATTATCAATTTGATTCATTATGTATTTTTACAATGTATTCTTTTCATGTAAGTTTTTGGACATTCCTAATAAATTATTAAGTACTGCTACCAGAAGTTTTGATTTATATAAAAAAAAAACCCTTTTTTCTTTGTTAACATTTTATAAGTGAATTAATTATCTGAATATTTTTTTAATTATTTTATATTAAGATATATTTAAATATTAGTCTATTTAATACAGCTTTTATTTATTATTTTTCCTTTTAAAATGAAATATTCTTAACCAAGGAAATGTTTTCTGACAGTCATGATTATTTTATAATTATGATTCCATAAAATTGTTAATTTATAAATAATAACAGTTTTTTTTTAATAGTTTTAGTAGTGCATTAAGTAATATAGTTACAGTACTCAAAGAAAAGATCTTTTCTCAAGATCTTGAATATTAGGTATCTTGGTGCTGGAATTTGAAATGATTATCACAATTTAAATTATGATTCAATAGAAGTTTTGATAAATATAAAATCTTTTAGAATTTATGAAATCAATTTAATTTGTTTTCTTCTTTATTCTAAATACTGGTTATTGATAGTGATTCATATATCATAGTTTTACTTGAGTAGTATGTCTGATTTTATTTTTTCAAAATAGTGAAGGTGTAAATTTTTTTAAAATTAAATTAGTAATTTATTATTAATTATATTGGAATAATTTTGATAAATCAGAAATAACTATTTCATTTTAAATCTTAATTCTTTATAAGTTGTGCTTTTTTTCTAAATTTTTATTTTATAACTATTAATATTGAAATTTAAATTCTGTCAAAGGAGTAAATTTTCCAAATTCCAGAACATGTTAAAATTTTGATTAATGACAGTTATATGTTCAAATGGTGAAAAGAATTGATACACTAATCTTAATATTTGAAACATCTTTTGTAATAAGGTTGAGATTTTTTTACAAAAATACTTGAGAAAAAACTCATTGACTTTTAAAGGATAACTTCTAACAATAACTATGTAAAGGAACTTGAACAATTAGTACATGTTCTTTTAACTTCTAATAAATTTTCTGTTATTGAGGACCTTATATGTATAAATTGTTGTATATTTTAGGTTTACATACAACTATGGAAATTTGTATGTAAAAAAATTTAATGAATTAAATGAAGCTGAATTATGCATTATTAAAACTATTCAATCCTCTACCTCAGAGGTTCCCAAACTTTTTGTCTCATAGACCCCTTGCTATGTTTTTCTGTTTGGATGAGATCCCTGCTTAATTAATATTGAATTTTTTTAAAATTTATCAACTTAAATGTCTTTTTGACAGCTGGTACTACTACTGCTTTAAAAGAATTAAATTTCTAACAGTAATGAAGTATAGTGTTTAAAATTTAAAAAGCACATGTTAATTAAATTAAATGTTAATTCATAAATAAAATAACTAAACAATGAACAAATTATTGTAATGGGAGGGATAAATCTGGTGCTATATAATATCAAATTTTCAACATTTGGTATCAATCCAGGTTTAACCTTAAATCTCCCCTGTTAGTAGCGCATGTCCAGTTTTTTTTTTTTTTTTTTTCCTTTTTTTTTTTTTTTCGGTGATGGGAAACCACACTCTAAACTCCTTCACTCTAGGAAAATCAGTTAAAAACTTCCTCATGATATTCTATAATTCAGAACAAATAACAGATTTGACTTTTTAAAGCCAAAATTACTGACATCCGTTTCTAAACTTTAAGATCTTCGTTACTGCTTATTACGATTAGTTCCTATTGTAATGTCACCATATTGCCTATTGCGGTATTACCATAGTCAAAGCATTCTCAAACCTGGTTTCAAAATCTGAATGAAAGGCATTTAAATGTTGAACATAGGTTAAAACATCTTGACTGATTCTGTGACAAATTGAGAAAATTCGAGAACTCCAGTATTATACTTCTTTAGCTGAACTGTGGAGAGAAACGCTGAAATGGTTCTTGTTTTAATAAAATTTATGCTGTCCCCATGTAAGTGCAAATTAGCCTCATTAAATTTAGTAAATAAATCTATTAAATAGGTAAAATTTTGTTTCCACTTGATTAATTTTTTTTTAAATTAAAGTCTTGATTATATAGACTACTTTGGGAATCACTGCTCTACCTTATCATTAAAGATAGTGTTATTTCAAATAAAGGCAAAATTGTCTTCTTAAATCCATTACCAGATCATCAAATTTCAAGTGTTGAAGGTCGCTTGCATAACTTGGATTTGAATTATTCTAAAAAGGGCATTCAGCTATTTTAGATTCGGATAATCTTCTCATCAAATTTATTTTGATAAATGTAAGCAACAGAAATTTTCATTTAAACCTCCATACCTTGTTTTATTGCACAAGATGAAGGTTTGAGCCACTTTAAGGTATGTCAATAGCAAAGAAAGAGGTACATGAATGCTTAGTTTATTTTAAAAATAAACAGTTGTCGCAAAGCAACTTATGAAATCTTTACCTCGGGAGGGTGAACTCGAGTTATCCTTTACTATACACAGAAGTTCATTACTGTGTACCCTATTTCCATAAGGTTTACACCAGGGAAAGGAATTTTTTTTTAAAATTTATGTAGCTGTTTTTGTCTGCTGTCTTGGCCTCAAAAGCCACTCATCTGGAACCTGTTTTGGGAACCACAAATGTCTTTCTTGTTACATTAAAGCATTTTGTGGCTGTGTCGCGAATTAGCTATTATCTTAACAGATAATTCAAAAAACTTTATTGTGGCTAATCAAGAATCAAATGGATTACTTAATTTCTGGATGAGAAACTTACTCCTTACTTCTCTTTTGAAGGAATTTCTTGAAATTTCATACCATCAAGAGCTTCAAATTTGGGGAGGCACATGACAAATCAATTAAAGTTATATTGCAAAAGAGCTGTGGGAAATTTAAAGATGACTTCGGAAGAATTCTGAACCATTATTACACAGATTTAAGGAATCCAAAAATTCTAGACTCATATAATTCCTTTATCAGATAATATTGACAACTTGGAAACACTAACTCTAGGATACTTTTTGGTTGGAAAACCCATCACTTCCATTTCTGAACCAAACTTTTTAAATACATCAAAAAGCGTACTTTCTCTGAAGCAAATATTGACGAAATTAGTTTAAGGGATATGGACATGATCTCGCGACTATTTAAATAATTTACAGAAACAAAATAATTGGTAAAGACTATGGAAATTAAATGCAATGATACTTATATAATGGACAACAATCTTCATGTGAATGAATGGAGCATAGGCCATATTATAAAGATATTCTCCGATACGGAATGGAAAGGTTAGTGTAATGAAAATAAAAGCTAAGGAAAATATTGAATGCGGCATTGGAAATATGTGCATTTTGCTCTTGGACAATTAATGCGGATTATTCATTGAATTTGAAAATTTTCTTTCTTGGAGTATATATTTGTTATGTACCATTTGTTTATTGTGTTTCATATATTCTTTGATTAATGAAATTTTTATTATTGACTGAATGTAATTCTACGTGGGGAAAATTTTCAGTCTAACTTTTTTTTTATTAATTTAAATCCACCATCTGAGCTTCTTCAACAAAATTTATGTAAATCTCCTCTATTTGTTGTAGCATTCTCTTTAGAACAGTGTTCACAAACATCTGCTAATGATATTTGTATTGAGATTTTGGCAAAATAATTTTTATTGAAGAAAAAGAGGCTTCATCAATAAAAATTTGTTTTTTTATATATATTTCAATTCAAAATTATTATTAGGTGAGTACAGTAAAAATCAAATCAATGTCTTTTTCTAAATGAAGCAAAAGATTTTAATTTAAAAATAAGATTTTTCACAAACTATAAAAAGGAATATTTTTATTGAGGTTACACAGGAACCATTAAAAAAATAATTTAAAAATGAAGATAATGTATATAATAAAATTTTTCTGTCAATTATATCTCAACCACCACTTTATGTTGTAACAACAGAGCGAGCAAGTGAAAATTTGTAAACGTCTTACTCTAAAGCAGTGGTCTTCAAATTTTTTTGGTTCACTGAACCCTTAGAACTGTATAAGGTATTTTGGAGAACCCTATTTTACATATTTAGAAGCATATATCTTAAAATAATATTTAAGCTGATCAAAATGTTATAGGTGCTTTATGTAAAGACAATTAGAAAAAAGTATTGCATTTGTTATTAAAGAATTTAAATATAATTTACTCATATTAATTTATAATCCAAATGTCACCTATCCATGCATTATATTTAGGAACTGGGATGTTGCGTTGTTAAAATCTATGCTTTGCTTTTCTAGCCACGCATGTTGAGAAATATTGTTCGCTTAAATACATTATTCGGAAGGGCATTAAAATGCTTATATCTTTTTGAGAAATTCTGAGTATTTTGCATGAATTTGTAATTTAAGTTTAGACGCTGCTTTTTATTGAATTTGGATCGAATCTGTTCATATGTTGATAAGTTGTTCCCTGTCCTCCTTATGGGTGTTTTTTCCCACAAAAGTAAAAAAAACGTATTCTCCATTAAAAACTATTTAATTGTGCAAAACATTGTACTAACAAGGATAAAATTATTTTGTAAACCCAGGATAGTAAACAATAGAATATTCACAATCTAGTGAAAAAAAATGTTTGGATATTCTTTTATTATATTACAATAAAGATTTAAAAATTATTAGAAAATAAAGTGTTATTGCGTATAAATAGAATTTTCAGTTTTAATGACTGGGTTGAGTTCTAGATACTTGTGGTTATATAAATATCTCACAGAGAACGGGAATTCATTTATCAAACACATTTATAATTTTCTTTTCGATTTTTTTTATTGTGACTAATGGAACCCCAGGGTTCCGTGGAACACAGTTTGAAGGCCATTTCTCTAAAGCAACACAAAGACAATTGGCGACAAACCTCATAATTCTGAACTGCGTTCAAGAGACTAGAATGACACCTGAGCCACATCCCACTTTCCAAACCAAACCAACATGAGAACTTTGGGCCACGACTGATTTAAAGGGCCATAATAACAATGAAGAATTACCAGTTTCAACCCTAACAACCAGATTGGAATTAGTACTGTTTATATTGGGAGCAGTCAGTTTTTCAATTTCAAACTACAGACAGACTAGTTGAAATATTTTTTAAAGATTTTGAATGAAAAATGTTTTTTCCAAAAGACAGTTTTCAACATCCTCATCTCTGACTTCTTTCATGTACATCGAGTTAACAAAAGCACAGATAAACTGTTTTTTAATCACTGCAAGTGCAATATTTTAAATTCTAAAAGTAAATCACTTTTTTTATTGGAAAAAAATAATTTTTTAAACCAGATTGATTTATTACCCAAACATTTTTTAATTTCAAACTAAACATTACTTACATGTATCACATATAATTACAAACAAATTACATACAGGAATACCCACTTAGAGCTATTAATTAGATCCTCCAAAGGTACAGCATTAAATAAATCTGTACTGAGTGAAGCACAATCTATACAGAAAAATAAATTATACATTCAAATCAAATTTGTTAAGATGGAAATATTCATGTATTTACTTAAATGGAACATTATTAAAGGATGAAAACAAAGGTGCGGCACAATAGAATATTTTTTTTTATTGCTCAATGTTTACAAAATGAAAAAGAAAATTTTAATTAAAAAATCAAAGTTATTTACACCAATTCCCCACCCATTTTTTTTTTATACAGCAATCAAAAACATTTTCTAATTTTTGTCTCATTCAAAAGCTTTTTTCATTTGGATCATTTTCTTCGATCAATTCACAAGCTCTTCCAAAAACATTGAATAATTCTTCAATATTATTCAATGTAAAGTTTTTTCTGTCTGCATATTATCTTCAATTTCTGTTTCTCCCTAGTAAGCATGTTCTGAGCAGATAAGGAATTCCTCAGCAAGAACCTTAGAGTCCATTAGAATGAACTCCATGACATTGGCAACATCCACTGAGTCAAAGCTAAATCAAGTCCAAGTTTCATGACAACTATTAATTTTTGTTTCTTACTCATCATAAAAGAGTCAAAGAATGATATATGTAATTTTAAAAAGAGAGAAAATTGGATTGCAAAAATAACTGCTGTGCATGGGATAAAGCTAATGTAAAGATTGAAGCATGTGGGCTGTATCTGTCACAATCTCCTTCGGGCAATCAAGTTTGCATATACGCACACACTAATCATTGATTTTGACCAATCAGCATTATTCTTTTTGGCAATATTACTTTAATAGCAACATTTTGATATTAATATTTTGGTGCAAAATTTTTCCTAGCTATGTAATAGCAAATCAATTAGTACTGATTGAAATTTGTTACTCAAATTACTAACAGCATTACAGCAGGGTCCACGGTGAGTATAGCCACACTAAATGAGGTATTCCTGTATGATTATCTGCATTTGGACATTTCACTATTTATGTTTGAAGATCTGATGAACAGTTCTCTTGAAAATAACTCTCCATTAATCTGTTATTAGAAAACTTTTGATCTATAAAGGAACAGTTATCTCCAAACCTAGTCTTGGAAACAATCAGTGATTTTCTATTAATTATAAATTATTTTTATTAATATTCTTCAAACAAAAGCATCAGAAATAGGATTCTTTACTGGAATATCATAAAAACATAATTTATTTCACACTTCATACAAAGAACAAAGTATTATAAAAACCATGCAGCTTTGGATCTTAGAGTATTAATGATAACAATCACAATTTTCTTCACATTTTAGGTTTTTTTCTTATAATTTATCACAGGTCACATGAGTTAAAGTGAAACTAACATATAACACTTGATAAAGATTCCTTTCAGCACAGTAGAATTTTCATTTCACTAAAAAGAATATTTTCATTATAATATCATTCTTTGATTAGAAACATAAAACATTAAATTCATAAAGTAATAATTAAAAACATATTTCTGTAAGTATAATTAGTTCGTCTTTTAAAATTTACACACAAATGAAAATTAATATCAACTTTCAAAAAATGAAAAGAAACAATATACAGTCGAACCTCTATATTGTGAATTTTTCTATATAGCAAACTTTTTCATGGAACCTTGAACATTTCACGATTTTCTTTATAAAATAACCTCTCTATAGCGAAGTGCATTTTCTATGTAACAAACTTTTTCTTTGTGATTCAATTTTTTTTCTTCCTATTTTTAAAAGATTTCTGAACATTTCAAGTTATTCTCTCTTTAACACATTTTATGATGGTCATAAATCTTGAACTGGCTTTATTAGATCCTAACTCACCGAGAGCAATAGAGTTCTGAACGCTTCATCTAAGAAGTGCAACCTTTAACAGCCATTGTCGAGTTCACCAGAAACATCTTCGATATCCCCTTTGACACTCAGTGGAGTTGTCCCATGTTCCAGTTATAAAATAATGTATGTTAAATATTAATTGTATGCTTTAAATTAGAAAAAGTCCTTAAAATTCATTAATTTTAGTATAAAACTATTTTTTTTAATTTTGAAAATACAGGGACACATTCAACATTGTTTTTTCTTGTTTTCCTTACAGTTTTTTTTTTTTCTTTCTTTTCTTTTGATGGGTACGATACATAAAATAAACATATACTAATTTTAAAAGAGGTGTGAATAATTACTTTTTTTAAATATATTGTGTTTATGAATTTAAAATTTGTTTTATGGGGTTTATAAAGTTATATTAAAAGATGAACCTCTATATAACGAATTTTCCATATAACGAACTTTTTTCTGGGACTTAGCGACTTCGTTACATAGAGGTTTGACTGTATTTAAAAATTCGAATTCCACATACACACACAGTAAAACCTTGTTAAGCAAACACCTTGTACAATTAGCAAAGAAACTAAAAAATTACTCGTTTAACAAGCAACATCTTGCATGAGTGATAAAGAGGAAAGTCTGGGATTGCGGGCATATTATATGAATTTCATTCCACAAATATCTTAGTGTCACTGTTAGCCCACATTTTTCAAAACTTGTATTCAGACATATGGTTGTATGTTTCAAAGTATAGAAACCTGTAGGGGAGTGGTCCCTATGTGTTTTTGCTCTCAGGAAACCAGATGAGGATGTTGACAAAACACCTTTTATTTTCTCTCTCGGTTGTGCTCGAGGCGTATGTCGGAACACTTGCGACGGGCACCGTAATTCCATGCTCTCGCTCGTCTGATCTCCCACACACACTCTGAAAACTCTAATTCTCATTTCCCTCATACACTTAATCACTGCCGGGCGGCGCCCACTGCGCATGCTCGAACATACCCCCCGGCCTTGCAATATTAATATTCAACAATACAGTTTCACAATTTACAACAAGTTTCAAGTTACACAATTGGTTTCAAAATTATTATATATGTAAACGTACTATAAATTTTCAGTAAAAAAAAAAATAACAAGTTAAAATTACAATAGAACAATTTAAAGATAAACACATAATTTCTTAAATGGAAATTGACCTTAACTATTTACATCTATAGGTAGAATACAGATCTTAGTTATGGGCCTCTTAAATTCTCCTGTCTTTGTTTTTATTCTGACTGTTCTCACTTTTCCATCAGAACCATGATAGACCTTAACGGCGCGCCCTAAAAGCCAGTTGCAAACTGGTGTAAAATCCTCCTTTACATTTACCATTGTACCACACATTACATTGTCCTTCTCGATCATCCACTTTCCTCTCTGTTGGAGAGTATTTAGATAATCGGTACTCCATTTTTTCCAAACTACCTGAATTACCTTTGTTGTTTTCTGCCAACGGCTTAATCTATTGTCATTAATATTAATTACTATGGGCCCAAGAATAGAATTAATTGATCTACCAATCAAGAAATGCACAGGCATTAATACCTCAAAGTTATCAAAATCATTGGATATTGGTGTAAGGGGTCTGGAATTTAAAATTCCTTCCACCTGGATAATCACTGTTTCAAACTCCTCGTATGTGAGTCGGGATCTTCCCAGTGCTCGCTTGAGGTGATATTTCACTGACTTTATGCCCACCTCCCAAAGACCTCCCATGTGTGGGGCCCTTGGTGGAATAAAATTCCATTCAATGCCTTCCTCAGTGAAATATGCTGCAAGATTTTGATCTGGAAAGTTAAGGGTCTTATAAAATGCCTTTAGTTGAGAATTAGCACCAACAAAATTTGTTGCATTATCCGTAAAAATTTTGGAACATTTTCCTCGTCTAGACATGAATCTCTTGAGGGTCACAATTATTGCATCCGAAGTCAAATCGGAAAGAATTTCTAGGTGGATGGCACAAGTCACAAAGCAAACACAAACATAAATTTTATTCAGAACGCCCTTTCTCTGGTTTTTGTAAGTTACAAAATATGGACCTCTCAAATCAAGTCCAGTTATACTGAATGGTGGTGCCAGATTTACTCTTTCATATGGAAGATTGCCCATTATTTGAGAAGAGGGAATAGGTTTACACTTGAAACACACCACACAAGTACAAACTGTTTTCCTAGCTAGATTTCTACCTCCTAAAGCCCAAAATCTCAATCTTACTGCATTCAGTAGTCCTTGAGGACCAACATGAAATAATTTCTTATGCAAAGTTATGAAATATATTTTACTCAATTTAGAATTTTTAGCCAGTATAGCTGGATGATTTTGGCTGTAGGGTATGGAAGCTTTTTCCAGCCTTCCACCAACTCTTAGGTCTCCTTTATCATCCTGGAATATGTTCAAAGATTTAAGATTACCTGACGGGTCACTTAAGTTAATGCCACTCTGGTCCTGTTTAATAAGCCAGGTTTCTGCATCATTTACCTCACTCGTAGTTAAAGGTCCCCTCTTTTTCACCTTGGATCTGCAATTGTCAATAAATCTATAAATATAAGAAACAATATGTATTATTTTAAAATAATTATTAGAAAGGTCCATAAGATGGTTGAAAAAGTCAAAGTTCTTGGAACTCAGCAATGAAGTCTCCAGAGTTTTCTCAGACACCCTTAGTTCGCAGTCAAAGTCATCTCTCTGGGTTGGTTCCGCAATGACATTGGTTGAATAAGCACTCTGTAGAAGAAGCTCAGGACCATGCCACCATAGAGAGTCCTCAGGAAGTACTCCTCTAGATAGCACATCCGCAAGATTCTGGTCTGATGCAATGTGATGCCACTGGTCACGGGAACTTAGTTGATGAATCTTAGACACTCGATTAGCCATGAACGTCTTCAATTCTCTTGATTCTCGATGTATCCATGAAATCACAATAGTCGAATCTGACCAAAAATGCACAGCTGTAATCTGAAGCTTCAATGCCTCCTTCACCTTCTTCATAAATTTAGCGGTAAGAACTGCCCCACACAGTTCAAGTCTTGGAATGGAAATCTGCTTCAGAGGCGACACTCGGCTTTTACTCATTACGAGACACACTTTAACTTCTCCAAGGGCAGATATAGACTTGAGATAAATGGATGAACCATACACCTTTTCCGATGCGTCGCTAAATGCATGTAGCTCAATGCTCTCCGCTCTGTGAATCACAATACATCTGTCAATAGAGATGTTATTCACGGCTTTCAAAGAGTCGATAAATCGACGCCACTCCTTTTCTTCTTTAAAAAGAAGTTTATCACTCCATCCCAATTCCAGCAACCACAATCTTTGCATAAATATCTTTGCCCAAGTTATAACTGGACCAAGGAGACCCAAAGGTTCAAAGATTCTTGCAATAGTAGACAAAACCATTCTTTTGGTGAATGAAGTTGGCCTCTGTTGCTCTATTCTAAAAAGGAAACAGTCTAACTTAGGATTCCAAATTATTCGTAGCGCTTTAGTCTCATCAGACTCCAAGAAAGCAAACTCCTGTAGATTTGAAGTTATCTCGGATAAATTTCCACACCACTTATGAAGATGCATCCCTGCGGTCTTGAACATTTATATTGATTGATGCTGCAATTCGATTACCTCTTCTATACTTTCGGATCCCGAAAGTATATCATCCATGTAGCAGTCACTCAGAACCACAGGATCTGCCAAAGGAAAATTATTAGCTTCATCCTTCGCTAACTGCTTCAAAGTACTCGTGGCCAGATAAGGTGCGCTAACTGTGCCGTAGGTTACTGTAGTTAACTCGTACGTTTTTATTGGTTCTCCTATGCCCTTCTTCCACAGAATTCTTTGCAAACACGTTTGCTCTGGGTGTATGTTTATCATGCGAAACATTTTCTCTATATCTGTCGTAAAGGCATACTTGTCCTTTCGGAAGCGAATCATAATGGAAAAGAGGTCTTCTTGGACCAGTCCGCCATTAAATTGAATTGAATTTAGAGATTTCCCACTAGTTGAAGGACTTGATGCATTAAAAACAGTTTTCAGTTTAGTTGTAGATTTTTCGGGGCGATAAACACCATGGTGTGGCATGTAAAATGCAACTCCAAACCCATCCGTCTTGATTTCCCTCATGTGGCCCAAATCCTCATATTCCTGTAAAAATTTCTCATAGAGGGACAAATATTCTTTATCTCTACTTAGTCGTTTCCACAAAGAGTTTAATCTCTGAATTGCAGTTTGTTTGGATTCACCAAGACATGAAGGATCTTCCTTTAATGGCATCGCCACCGTATATCTTCCCTGGTCATCTCTCGAATGAGTGTTTTTAAAATGGTCTTCACAAATATTTAATTCACTGGTTTTAATAGAATCGATTTCTACGCTTTCGATTTCCCAAAACTTCTTAATTGAAAGCTCTAGATTATCCTCAGCCTGAATAAACCCACAATGTTCTTTTCCCTTCGCGTCTGAAGAAGTAAACCCAGAAACGACAAATCCGAAAACAGTGTTTTGAAAAATAACATTTGAACCCTTCATCTTGAACTGTCCGGGTAACATTAATTCATAGAATACTTCTGCACCTAATAGCATTTGCACGCGCTCTGGAACATTGAAATTTTTGTCAGCTAATTTAAGATTGGGAATATTATTCAGATTAAAATCGATTTTCGTTGTTGGAACAAGATCTTCCGTTATTGTTGGTACCAAAAAAAAGTCTAATGTTTTAATATAACTCCCTTCTTTATTGCTGATAGATACTGAAACGCGTGAGTCAATCGGAATTACTGATTTGTTTAGTCCGGAAACCGAAACATTAGTTTTGTATTTTTTCTCAATCCAATTAAATCACATAAGCACCTAGTTAAAAAGTTTGAGGTACTCCCGCTGTCTAGAATTGCTTTGACTGGGAATAAACCATTTTCACACTTTATATAACAAATTGCTGAGCTTAACAAAACATTTTTTTCTGTTTATACTCATTGCGGTTAGTAAGTTATGAATTTCTACTCCAGGCTCGAAGACTGGCGCTGATGTGTTTAGAGGTTCAAAGGTGGAATTTCTTACTTCCTGGTTTTGCGCTCGCTCTGTATAATGAATCGTTTTATGATGCCTCTTTTGACGCTCAGAACAAACAAATCTCGATTTACAATCTTTCGCTCTATGAGATGTAGAAAGGCAATTAAAGCAAAGGTTGTTAGTTTTAATCAGATCAATTCTCTTATTTATGGGAAGTTTTAAATACACTGCACACTTATATAATGGATGCGATTCAGCGCAACAAACACATTTAGAATCTTTAACCTCACTCAAAAATACCCTTGACGCGTTTTTCACTGGATTATTTCTAGTAAGGACATTCGGCAAAGGTTTTAAGCTCTTTCCTCGAGAAGTGTTATACAAGTCTATTTCTTTGGCAAGCTCCAGTGGGCGAAACCAATCATTTCCTGCTCGAACGGAAATGTGTGACGCTACTTCTTTTTCAAGCGAACTGAAAATTTTGTCGGACACAATAAGATCATTTAAATTGTCAAAATCAGAGACCTTCCTTAATTTTAAATAATACTGCCAATTTGTAATCAAGCAAGAAGTATATTGAATATATGTTTCATTTGGATGACGCGTAGCTTTTTTAAATTGTTCAAGGAATTGATTTGCACTTGGCTCATATTCTCTTAGAATAACTGATTTTAGTTTTTCATAATTGTTAAGCTCGTCTTCTTTAGCATATGTTAACACTTTTGAAGCTTTTTCTCCCAACAAATTTAATAAAATCTCTGACTTAAATTTCTCGGGCACATTTTTTGATACAAAAGCTCTTTCTAACGAAGCGAAAAAGAATGCCCAACCTTCAGGTCTATTAGGCACCTTCACCGTTAGGATGCAAACACTTTTCACCAACGCATCCAGTGAGTTACAAACCTCACCTGTTCTCTCGTTATCTGAATTCACTCCAACACGTAAACGTACAAGCTCAAGCTCCTTTTCTCGTAACCTATTTTCCGCTTCTTTTTTACGGTCTTCCTCTGCTTTCTTACGGTCCTCGATCATATGTTGAATTAATTCCTTAACAAATTCAACGTTCTCCTTAAAATATTTATTTTCTTTAATATAATTTCAGTTAACTCAACAATAGTTACTTTTTCAGCCACAGTCTCACCAAGTTCAAGAGCTACGATCCAAAGATCTTCCTTACGGCAGTTCTTAAACATTTTTCTAAAATTAATTTAGTCCTCAATTTATAACAATAAAAACACATAAAAGAGACCACTACTCACGTCACCTTGAATAGCTCACTTCTCCGGCTCAGCTGAATGGACCAAATGTAGGGGAGTGGTCCCTATGTGTTTTTGCTCACAGGAAACCAGACGAGGATGTTGACAAAACACCTTTTATATTTTCTCTCTCGGTTGTGCTCGGGGCGTATGTCGGAACACTTGCGATGGGCACCGTAATTCCACGCTCTCGCTCGTCTGATCTCCCACACACACTCTGAAAACTCTAATTCTCGTTTCGCTAATACACTTAATCACCGCCTTGCGGCGCCCACTGCGCATGCTTGAACAAAACCCATGCAAAAATGTCCCCGAAAGAAAAAGAGAGGAGGGAGGGGATTTTGAAGCAATACCAGTAGTCTGTAGATCACAAGATTGTGTCTTTAACCAAGACCATATGATTATAATCATAAATGAGCTTACAAAAGGGCACAGTTAAGAGCTGAGCAACAAAAAGCTTATAGAGTAACATTGTGTTTCCTCACAAAAAGTTGGTGGAAGCAAATTTCTCAGGAGAAGAGGTAGTAGCATTTTCTAATGCAGGGATCAGCAAACCATATTATTTAAATATAATACAAAAGTCACAAAACAACTGAAATTAGACCCTATACAATTTTCAGTTTAGTAAAATAAACAATATGTTGTGTTATCAATTTCGCTAAAAGAAAAAAATAATACAATCCAGGCAATTTTGCCCACCTGTCCTCTTTAATGTATGATATTATTAGCAATTGCAACATAATATAATATATATGGGTAGTACATAAAAAATACATTAATTATTAATGATATTTTTAAATGTAATCACATTAACTTTTAAGTTCAAATCTGAAATTATTTGGTAATTCAGAACTAAATAAAAAAGCAGAACAACTAAAAACCCATACTTACATTACTATTCCTTTTTGTCTCTTATATTATGGTACCAAGTAAATATAAACTCTCTTTTATTCCATATATAATCTTGCCCATATATCAAATATAAACTAGAAATAAAAATAAATTTTTAGTATTTCAAATAAAAAAAGACCCCATATATTCTTAAACAAAATACTTAACAATTTTAAAGGAAGTTAAAATGCTAACAATAAATTTATAATTTTTATAAAATATTTGGATATACGAGTATATCACATTGAAAACATAAGGTTCAAAATTACATACAATCTTTTAAATTTTAATTGTATTAACTGTATTCTAGCTGCACTACAGTTAATGGCAATAATATAACAGTTAATGATATAATACTGTGTACAGTCATAAATTTTTTCTCATCTTACTATGCCTGAAAAGAATATGTGTGTGTGTGAAATAAGTAAATAAGACAGAGCAACACCACATTTGAGAGAATGGAACAGCCCAACTTGAAGTGTTATGATGAAAACTCTGAATGATTGAAAAATATTTTAAAACTTATATTCGAATAAAAACTTACAGTCCATAAATAGCTCCTCCTAAATGAGCTGCATGATCAAATAGTCTCCATTTAGCTAGAAGACCCACTAGATCAAGTGCCATAACAGCTTTTATTGCCTAATTTTAAAAAAAAGTATTATTAGCACACATAATACAGACAAATAATACAAATTACTATTAAAATAAACAAATAGAATTAAGGATTATTCAAGCAAGATAAATAATATCCCTAAATATTGAGAACGGCATTAAAAAAATTTTATAAATCAGTAATGGAATATAATAAATAACGATTTAAAAATTAAAAATAGGGCAACTCTTTAAAGTACATTTACTACTAAATAAAAATAACAAAATATTAATAACTTTAGAAATTTTTTAATATAAATTGAAAAATATAATTTTCCAAAGTAATTATTAATATGTTACAATGAAAAGTTTTGTGTGTGAATAATCTCTAAAATTCTTTAAGAATTCACCCATTCAAATGTTCTGTGTTCTTTGATTTCTAATATAAAAATTTTCTTATGAGTAGATTTGCATCGTTTTGTATATTAAAAATTGCATAAATAGAAAACTTAGAGAAAAATAATGTAAATTTTATTCATGACACTTGCAAAATACTTACAATTTATACAGAAAAAGGTATTTCAATAAGCTTAACTTGATAGCTAAATTCATATTGATATAATATCTCAATGTATTTAATTCTAAGCGAATAAACATTTTCTCTTTTAAAAAAATTTGATACAAATACTTTTAATGTTTTTAATTCATTTATTTAATTAGAAGATATCCATACTTCTGACAGAAACTACTTAAGAAATCATTTTAAATATGAATTTATAAATATATTTTACTAACTCACATTGCCAGCTGAAAAGGTAAAAAATGGTAAGAAAACTATCTGAAGTGGTGTAGTAGGAAACTGAAAACACATTGAGGAGAGTATGGCCATTAGAGCACCTGACTAATAGAAAAATAGTAGTTATTATTACATTATTATTAACATAAAAATAAGAAACAAAATGTAGAAAGCATTATCACATAAACAAACTAAAATAATGATACAAGGGGCATACCGTAAGTAAGTTCATCATTGTTTTCACACAAAAACTTTACTGAAAAAAATGAAAAATATACCTTGCACTAATTTTTGACATATTCACTACCAACATTGAGCTACCACATTTTTAATAGCGTAAATCAGTTTGAAAGTACCACTCAGGTAAATATCAGTGAAAATACAAGTTTTGTCACACAGCCTGCAATGTTCTTTTTGTTTGTGGATGTAGAGAGATGCCCATTGCAAAATTTACTCTCAATGTTTTTTTTTCCCTTCATTGAACGTGCAACACCAGTGACCAACCATTTGACAAGACATAACCTTTTCCCTATACAGTTAATGAATGAAGGACACATTAGTCCAGGGGTACTCAACCTTTTTTCTCGCCAGGCCACAAACAAATGGTAGGTATTTCACGTGGGTCGTAACATGAGAATAATGGGGGGAGGGAACATTATAACACCAAAGCAACATTGAACAAAGAAAAAATTGATCAAATTATTAAAACTCATTATTGACTTTTACATTGAAACTATATTAACCTTTACATCAAATAAACCCACAAAAATATTTATATTTATACATTTTTAGAGTGCGTGTGGAGAGCTGTTTCAGTCTGAATATATGGACATGAAGTAGCACTGAAGGGACGCTGGGATTTTTAATGAGATTGGACAGCTGGCATTTCCTACCATCAAAGAGTAGTTGAAATAAGGAGATGGATGGTGAACCAGCAACCCACCTTGGTAGACAGTGAAGAATGGACACCGTGGACGGTGGGCTTTAGGAAACTGGGCCCACTGTAGCAGAATAGATGAAGTAAAAAGATGGACGGTGGGCCAAGACCACTCACCATCGTTAACATTTCTTAAAAAGCAGAACTGAAATTCAAACAAATCGGTCAGTGAAAGGTGTCTGCTCCCAGTCATTTGGCAGCAGGAGGGATGTTCAGGATGTTCCCCGAGCATGGCTTGAAGAGATGCATCCGTGTGTGCTCCGCCCCACTGTCCTTAAAACCCAGTGGTCACGTATATTGGGATGAGCACAGTAGGCTCTGGCCCCCATGGGCTGTTGCGGCACCAAGTTTGAGTTTTATGCATTTTTACTGTGTTATGGGGTAGTTATAATTTCCTTTCAACCATGACCAAGCCTCTTGTTTACATTTTACAATCAAAACAAGTAAATTAATAGCATAATTGAAAGAATTGAATGTTTGATTGATAGAATTTCCCACTAAATTTTAGTACATTGTTCTCAAATAATTTACATTCTTAGTGCAATGAGCCATGACTGGGCCACTCAGAAAAGGCCAGAGGGTCACAGGTTGAGTATCAAAGGTCATGTGTCAATTCATACCGGATAAAAGCAGACACTTCCACATTGGCCATCATGTTGTCAACAAAAGTCTATCTACCATAATGATTTCAGCACAAATAACCTAGGCATGCCTCACTTCTTCAGCACACTACACATGTGTCATTCCTCTTACACTAATGCTTTTTCTGTCATTGAATCAATAACTGATGTGGATTTTTAAGGCAATTATTTCACTTTGTGTAACATCTTATCTTTCAAAAAAAGTGACAAAACTTAATTTCTGAAAAGCTCTCACAGAAGAACTTTAACAGAACATACCATGCAGAACACAAGAATAATTAAGAAATATTTTTATATTTAACATTTAAACAATAAATACAGTTATATATAATACACAGTCAAAAAAATTAAAACAAATTTTTATGTGATATTCATGAGGAAAAAATAAATACAAACAAATCAAGAGGACATTTTGCACATATTCTCAATATTTTTCATAAAAATTAAATCAATCAAAAATGTCCACAAGTGTAATTCTGAAATAATTTTAAAAATAAATTACCTAAAAGTCTCCTTTGATAAACTATATTTCATAGAAACTTTAATAACATTTGAAAATTACTAAAGATTAGTAATTATTTTTGGAAGAAAAGTTACTTATGAGTTTTCAATTATAAATATATCATTTAACTCATAATACTTTTTTAAAAATAACTTTTAAGCAATGAAGCAACTCATGAAGATATAAATTAAAATCTAATTTTAATTAAGTAACAAATCATAGCAAAAATTATTAGTATTTAAATAAATTAGTAAGTAAAATGACATACTGCTCCTAAAGACGTAACAAATCTTCCTGAAGCAACTTTGAACACATAACTAGCAAAGGATGATACAACTCCTGCAATCATCAGAAGAAGAAAACTCAATCAAAACATAAAAACACAATGATTATATAAAATTTTTGTGAATAATCAGTACATATATAGATATATATGTATGTGTAAGTGTGTACGTATGTATTTGTCTCCAAATTACATTTATAAAAACACAGTTTTCTGAGTTAGAAAAATACTAGAATGAAACTGCAAATTTCACACTAGAAATAGAATAAGTGTGACTCTACACTCTAAAAAGCAAACAACATTGATTTTACAAACTCATTTCTTTCAACAGAAAATATAGTTTTCCACTGTATTTCAAATTAATCTGAAGCAAATGAATTTTTTTTTTATATTTCTGTTTAATTATACAACTGTGTCTATTAATTACTGCATTTAATTCCATTTTATAGAAAGTATATTTTTTTAATCTTTCAGTAACAAGCAAAAATCTGTTAAATTCATATATCATTAGCTTTGCTGATTAAAAATCAAATAATAAACAATTAGCAGTGAAACAGATGAGAGAACTTATATTAAAAAGCATATAAAAATAAAAATACAAAAAAATACGAGGGTTGGGGCAAAAGTCATGGCAACTGTTTTTTTTTCCTTCTTGAAGATACCAGTCCGGTTGGAAAATGTGACACATACAGACAAAAGGACAAGGTGTTAACTACATGTGTGGATGATGAATAGCACTGAAATATCGTAACACACTAATTTATTACGGTAGTATACAGTGCAATATGGTCTTCACGGTGCAAAAGAATGACAACACAGTACACCCACCATGCTACTGTACAGTATGGTAGGGCATTATTTCCAAGGACTTACACTAATTCACTGTGATATTCCATCGCATTTTTCCCTCAGATAACGGCTATTTTGATGTAAGATTGCTGCTCAACACGGGTTACTTCCATCACACGACACTCACCAACTGACTGATTTCACAGCCCTTGCTGCGCTACTAACAGCTATAACAGAGCCATCTGTTCCTTTGTATACACACTGTGCCTGCAGAACTTCCACATGACACATATAAATTTGTGATCCATTCACATATATACAAGAAAAAATATAGTTGCCATGACTTATGCCCCAAGCCTCGTATATATATGAGTAATAAGAGTGTGAATCTTTAGAAATAAATTTCAATCACAATTTTAAATTTTTGTTTTCATATAATAATTGATTTATGAATTGAATAAAATGACTATAATTTATTTTTCACAGGGCTTTTAAAATATTGTACAAGCCATAAACATAAAAAAGCATCATAATGGAAGTAATTTAATTCATTAATCCATAAAAAAAATTATATGGTATTTAAAACGCAACATATTGATTATAAAGGGAGGTGGAAATAAAAGTGGCACGAAAAACAGAGTTCCAGGTTCGTACACTAACAAACAATTCGCAAGAAAAACTTCAGTAAGCATTATTTTTATTCATCATATTTTCATTGCATCTTACAAATAATCATAACATATAATACTCTGGGAAGGAAAATATAATTTTAGGATAGATAATAATGTGATAGGAGTTTTAAAGTGGAATTTTTTAATGCAAGATTCTAAATCAAAAAATTATTCTTATGTATGCAGAATGGTGCATTGATTTCAAAGTGCAAAAAAGGAATTTTCAAAACTAATAAAACATTTTAAACATAGATATATCATAGTGTAAATTGAAAATTTTTTTTTTTAAAAAAAAATTATTTAATTGAAAATTTATTTTACCTGCACTACAATACATTGCTACAAATTGTTCTTTTCCATAAAATGAAACAGCACCACTAGAAAAGCTGTACAACACATACATATTTATAGCTAAATGGAAAAAGGAGTAGTGGCTAAATGTTGATAAAAACATTGGCAAACATGATCCCTCTGAAATATAAAATTTATTGGTCAAAAAAAGAAGAAATTCACAAACACAAAATTTTACATTAATATGATAATTACAATGTAATAGAGTGAAACAGATTTTTAAAATGATGTTTGAACAAAAATTTACAGCAATAATTGCTGCAAATCCATGTTATTCATATACACATATACATACATCTTAATATTTTCAGTGGTTTTTAATCAATTTACAGCAATCAATACACGGAAAAATTAAAGAATATGTGTTTGAAGTTTTTAATAATATGGCAATCAGAATCTTTTAAAAAATGAAGAGTTTTTTTCTTGTATACTAAAAAATGTTGTAAATGCATACTTTATTAAACTGAACAAATCATATATGCATTGAAAATCAACACATATTAGCCCAAAAATATTGATTAAATTATTAGATGAAAAAACAAAATTCTAATGTGAGATATTTTTCTTCTTAAACTATCAAAATAATAACTTAAAATTCAGAACAGAAGGATAAGAAAAATGTTTATTAGCTTTTCAAAAAGAATAATAATATTTCTGATTGACAAAGAAGCATTTCTTTATTCTCGATTCTATCTAATTTTTCTAATCTTCTTACATATTTGCATAAATACAGCAATAAAAGAAAAGTTTTACAAAATCACAATTTTTTTTTGCTATAAACCATAAAATGTGAGTTCCAATAACAATTTTAAAAAGAGGTCACTAGTAATGCAATAAATAATTCAAGAGAAACACACATTAAAAAAAATCAAATTGAAAGTTATCTTATCTAAAAGCAAAATTTTTTTGTTTATTTACATACAGAGTAATTAGTAGTTATAAAATGCATAATTGTTTATCTAAAAATGTTATGAGAGAATGAGAGAAAATAAGGATTTTACAATTTCAATTAACTTGAAAATATAATGAAAGACCCTTCAAAAAAATTTTTCAGAATTTCTGTAGAACATTTTGTTTTACTTTTTATTTTAATTTTGCAAAAAATTTATGGCATTTGCACAATTGGAATCCACAATTTAAAAAGAGTAAGCCAAAACATTATTTTGGTTCTTAAAAAAAATCCGAAATAAATTTTCCTCATAATCAAAAATAAAAAATTCATTATTTATTTTAATTTAGTTCATCAAGTTCTATGTGATACATTAAATCAGTGATGTAATGTATCAGTTTTGATACATTAAATCAATGATCTTCAAACTTTTTGAACTCACGAAATCTCTAGAACTCGAAGGCGATTTCATGGAACCCCTAGAACTAGAAAGTGTTTTTGTGGAACCCCATTCCATACACATACTTTGAAAAATATATCTCAAAATAATATTTAAGGTAGATCAACATGTTATAGACTCTTTATGTAAATGCAATTAAAAAAGTATTGAATTTATTATTAAAAAACTCTAATATAATTTTTTTAAATATAATGCACTTATTAATAATATTAATTTGTGACTCAAGTGTCACCTATCCCATGTATTACATTTAGTAACTGAGATATTTGCTTGCCTCTTTATCACATGAACTGTCGAAATCTAGGTTTATTGGAATGAAGTGCAATTGCCATTACATATTCCATGCTTAATTTGTTTTTGTAGCAAATTATGTTGAGAAATATATTTCACTTAAACACAATGGCATTAAAATGTTTATAGCTATGTGAGAAATCCTGTGTATTTTGCATGAGAGAGACAGAGAGAATTTACAGCCTAAAATTTAGAGAGAAGCTGTTCTTGCTTAAATTTAAATTTTAACATCAACTCTCTGTTGATATGTTGTTCCCATTTCTTCATTATAGGTGTTATTTTCCACAAATGTAAAAAAGGTTTTCCATTAGAAAACTATTAAGTTTTGCAAGACATTGTGCTAACTAACGAGTATAAAATGATCTTGTGGAACCCTGAGATGGTAAATAATAGAATATTCACAATCTATAGTATATATAAAGATAAAAGGTTTTAATATTATTTTATTGTATTGTAATAAAAGTTTAAAAAGTGTTGCAAAATGAAGTTATTATATATAAATAAAATTTTTAGTTTTGATGAATAGGATGAGCTTTATATACTTGTAACTATACAAATGTCACAGAGAACATGAATCCATTTTGCATACATATTTATTTCTTCTGGATTTTTTTATTGTGACTCGTGGGAACAGGTATGCCTTGTGGAACCCCATGGTTCCATGGAACACAGTTTGAAGACCACTGTATTAAATTAACATCAATAATACTTTTATTAAACAAAACCTTTCATTATATCTGAACACTGTGAGCACTTCTAAAATTATATTTGAAATTGATCACTTTAATTATATAAATTCTTACTAGAACTCAGGGGCAAGTTCAAATAAGTACCAAATCATAAAATAGTGCATATATCACATAATATACTTCCAGTACTGAACAAGAAACTACTGAATATATTATAAACATTTTGACAAAATGTTTACTAAATAAAGAAAATTTATAAAATTCCCTCTATAACGGTAAATTAAAAGGTAACACATAAAAAAGTAATACTTAGAGCAGGAGAAGCACAAAAATACTGAGTCATGAAAGGGTAGAAAGCTGGTATCCGCCATAATAGAAACACACATAAATTAATTCCAAATATTGCTATGGCAACTTTTTGACCTTCACTTTGCCGATTCCACCAAGCATTTATCTACAATAATATTAAAACACAATGGGATTTTAAAAAAAGAAAAAAATAGCTTAATGTGATAAATTTCTATTTTAATATGAAGTATAAGTTTCAAATATAAAACATTTAGGATGACTTTTCTTCCAATTACATTACATTACCAACAAATATTAATGTTTGAATAATTAAAGTTTTTCAGACATTTTGGAAACTTATTGTAATTTTATGATTGCAATAAAATATAAAAATATAATCAAGAATCGGATATCAAAAAGAAAATGTACCATTTTTCTCAAATTTCTCATTTTCCCTTTTCATTTTCTATGAATCAAGATAAAATATTTAAAATTTATAGTTTAAGACATGAAAATATGAAATTGAAACTGGTGAATTAGATTACTGAATATTACATAATGTAAAATCCGGGATATAATGAGCATCTATACTTTCAAGCTATAACTTTTAATTTTTAGGTATATTGGCCATATAAGGTACACCACCATTTATATGAAGAAAGCTAAAATGTATTTGCACAATGCTCTTAGGTTTTGAAGTCATTTACTCAAGGTATTATTCAAAGCTTTAGAAAAAAATAGTGTATTTCTAAAACTAAAACTGAACTAAGTTCATAAAGAACGTCATTTTTTAAAAATAAACAGTATTTTGATATATATAGAAATCTAATTTTTTCAATGCTCCACTTTTTTCATTTTTAAAGCTCTCATTTTTATTAAACAGCTTATAACATGCACCCGTAAATTTTGATACTAATTTTTGTGTTAAAGGTGAGCGTTAAAATGTTGGATTTTACAGTAATTCAAACCAAACATTTTTAACAAATTTTATTTAGTAAATTATAGAAAATTAAAAACACTTTAACACAGTTAGAAGTGTAATAGATAAATGAGTACAATAAGACACATTTGTGTACCATTTTTAAAAATTTAAACATTTGAAGTACTATGTCCAACAGATTCCATTATTTGTTAATAATATTTATGTCAAATAATTAATTAATTTCAATCATATTACATATAAAAATGGAAATACATGTATTAATATGTTATTAACATTACTTTTTAATTATTATTGAACTTCATGCTGTTTAATGACAACAAAAAAAAAATACATTTAGATTATTTACAAAACCCAGCGGAATATAAAAGAAGCAAAAATTTCAATAATACAGGTATTTGCAACATTTTAACTAAATAAACTTAAATTTTTGAAAAAAAATTTTTCTTTAAATATGTATTTTTTAAGATTCTTTATGTTCTACATTGAAAAATTATCTACATAAAGAAATCAATATATCCATATTTAAAAGTGACTTTTATTGAACGTAAAATGAATATAATATTTAATATGAAATTATAGGTTTTTTTAAAAAATAGTTCCAATTTAATTCTAAATGATTATTTTACTAGAAAATTTTAAATAAAGTTATTACTTTTTGGATTAAAATTAGAAATTTTATATAAAAGTGTAAATTGAAATTTACACAACAAAACAATTTTGAAGTATCTTAACTACTTAATAATTTAAATAAAAAATTTAATTTAAAGAAATTATCTACAATACCTGTCTTCGAAATTCAGATCGTTTAAATTCTGGTCCATAAGATTTAAATAATGATCGATTACCCATAAAATGATGTGCAAACTTTCTCATTTCTTCATACTGCCAAATTGTAGTAGCAACAAAACAACAACCACTAAACTAAAAAGAAAAGATTAACAGAATGTAAGGCAAACATGCATTCACATAAAATTTTCCTAATTCTTAAAAATAAAACTATTGGCAGTGAAATTTGAAAAAAATATTTGAATCTAAATATAAATAGGGTTTAATTGAAATGTTAATGTTTTTTATTCCATTATTTATTACATATAAATCAAAGACGAATTACTTTTGAAAAAAAATAATACATATTTTTTAGAATACAAAGATTTACTTTGCAATGAAATTAAGGAATGTAACACTTAAATGAAATGCAACATTGACAATATTAGACAGATTACATAATGAGTCAAAATTTAGTAAAAAAAATAAACTCAAGACTTTTTTTTTTTAAATTGTTATAAATTTTCTAAATAAGATTCTTCAGGATATAACTTTAAAATTTAGCCAGCAGACAGTTTTTTAAACAATTTTTGGTCATTGCCATTTAAATGAAGATGATGGGGAATCGAGATATTACTTGTGCATCAATCCTCAATATATATATAGGTTACTGACTCCTTTAACCAAATATTAATTAGAAATAGGAAATGGAAAGAAAAAAAAAAACTCACAAATAAAGAAACTTTTACATTTTATTATTTCTTTAATCTTACTAATATTGTAATTAAAACATATTACATTACATTTGCAAATAGCAGGTTGTTATTTTTCTATATAATTCACTTCTGTAACGAATTTTCATCATTTGTAGAAAAACTAAAGACTGATTGTACCACAACCAACCAATACTTACTAATATTAATATTTTCACATTTAGTTAAGAAATTTTAAACATTACATAAGTTAATATATTTGCATAAAATTTCAACATAGAAACCATTAATTCAACTTCAACACAGAATTTTACAAGTTTTTACCTGTATATAATTTTGAGTTATCAAAGCTCATTACGGTAGGAAGAAAAAAAAAAGCTTTCTAACTCATGCATGAAGGTAAAAAAGACATTTAAACGGACAAATTATATTTTTCATTAATGTAGAAAATAATTAAAATTGATAAAAATATTTTTTTGTAATTCTTTATGTACATTTCTTTATACACTTACAGAAACAGTAAATATAAATGGCTTGATCAAACATTTAGGACTTAGTCTAGATGTTACGACTTCAGACACTTCATTTATATTTCCATCATTTCTTAATGAAAACTTTGAATCTTTTGATTGTCTAATGAATGTTTTAGAAAAGCTTGTAAAATTAGAGCACCTGCAATAAATTTGAAAAATAACAAAAGATTAGTTTTTCTTTTTTCACATAGGTTATATAAAATATGAGATTACAGTTTTTTTTTATAAAAATATTAAGATTTTTAATATTTTTTAACATTTATAATAAAAATACGAGGATGAGTTGGAAAATAAGTTTCACCTGTCAAAAGTGGTTAGAGTCGTGCATGAAAGTCAAAACAGTTAAAAGTCAGAAAGTTAAAGATGAGACAGAACTTTATTGCTCCACATAAGTACATTGAGACATTTGTCATACCGCTTGATAAGCTTTAAAAACCTTGCAGGGAAAACTCAGGACTTCGCATATGGAAGAAGCGTTTACTTTTGCTTGGAACACTGTACTGTGACACCCTGTAAAAATTTAAAGAGGTGATTCGGAAAAAGCAGCCTGTGCTTCTCAGATCTGGCATTCTGTTGTTGGATGACAATGCTAGACCACACTCAATGACGGCAACACAAAACCATATTGCAATTCTTGGTTGGGAGAGCCTACACCATCCTCCATACAGTCCTGATCTCATACCAAGTGACTTATCTATTTCAGGCTTTGAAGAAGAATCTTGCCTGAATGCACTTTAGAAGCAGTGCTGAAATCTAACAAGCCATTAAACGCTTCTTACGTATGCAAAGCCTCGAGTTTTTCCTGGAGGGTTTTTTGAAGCTTATCAAGCAGTATGACAAATGTCTCAATATACTAGCTACTTATGAGGAAAAATACAGTTATGTCTTATCTTTAAAATTGCCTTCTATGTCTGACCACAGTCGACAGGGGAAACTTATTGTCCGACCCACCCTTGTATTAACTAAAACATTTTCAATTTATTTCACTCAACTGATAAATAAAGAAAGATATAATAGTTATACCTTAAATTTTTTTATAAATATTTTAAGAGAAAATAAAGTTTTGATCTCTCAATAAAAAGGAAAGAATATGTGCATTTAACTGTTATACTGTTTCACATAAAGAATAAAAGTGACTGATTATGAAGAAAGAAGGAAACCTTCTCTACTTTTTATTAGAATCATGATTGTTTGAAAATTATATAGCCTACAAATAAACTAAATATGGAAATTCTTCTAAGAAAGAGCTAATTTAAACTCAAATTACCTACAGGCAAACTTGAGGTTAAATTAATTTCTTAGTCATGAAAATTCAAGCCGCATAAAAATAGTTTTTATACAATCAGTAAGAGAGCAAAGGAATTACAGCAGTTACTGTCAATTCACATGAGAACTGTTAAAAATAATAAACAAAATAAAAAATCTATGTATATTAAACAAAATTTTTTATAGTATTTATGTATTAGCATCATCACAGCAAAATTTACACCACACAAATCACACCATGATATTTGAAAAAAAAAACAAGAAATTTTTTTTTTTTTGGTGGAAAATGGCATGCAATTCACATGACACAAATTTGGCTGAGGTGATGTTAATACTCAAGTACATTTTTTATGACTGTATATCAAATGCCAAATAAACAAAAGATAATTTGAGACAAAAAAAATTTTTGAAGTCAATTTGATAAACTATACTGAATTAAAGCAGTAATTATTAATATTACAAAGATTCTTTGGCATCATAGATGATTGATCAATAAATTAAAACAATATAATTACAAAAAATATTTGGTTCTTATCAATTTATAGGGACCAGGAATCTAAATATGACGACATGAAGAAACATGCCAAATTCCGGCCCACAGGTTGCTAATGTTATATAAATAGGTGGTGCAGTTTTAAATATCATGTATATTCAGTTATTCATATTATAAATGTGGCATTATTTTCAGCTATCATTAATTTATTAATAATGGTTAATTTGAATTTAGTGTCATTATCTGTCTATAATATAGTTAGCTTATTCAGTGTTATAGTGAAGAATATTAGGGCCCCCCGCCTCCAAAATTAGGTTCTGGGTCCCAAGCCGGATCTTACAAAGGGTAAGTACTTGGTGGCAGTCAGGCTTTGGGTCCCCTAGAGCCCTACCCTCCTCCCACAATGCAGGAGTGTACATTACACCACTGAGCTTATTAGTTATATGAATTATGTGCAACATGTAGAAAATACACCAAATTCTAGATTATATTAATATATTTTAAATAAATAAAATTGACGAAACTTTATAATAATCTAAATTTTGATCAGTATTTACATATTAACCCTGTGACATGTTTTTGAATCATTATGCGTGGTGCGCTTATTGTATCAGATAATATTGCCAATGTTTATGTCAGCAACAAATCCCAAAAGTAATTGCCATTCCATTGTTCCTATAAACAATACGAATTATACATTCTATAAAAATAAATTCATGGATAACAATTTTAAAAGTACAAAAATAATAATAATAATCTGAAAAAAAGGTCGAAGAAAGGAAACTAATTTCTGGCCAAATTTTTTGTATAATAGTTTTTAATTGATATGTAATTATAGATATTATATACTCTAGATTACTCAATTTAATGATAATTTTTTTTTATTTTCAAGTACTTTAAAACATCATAAATTTAGTTTAGTAATAATTAATCTGAATGCCACTCATCTTCTAAGCAGAAAATAAATTATATAATCAACATGTTTAAATTAATAAAACAAAAGAATATAGAATTATCATAAAGTTGAATTACAGCAATGATCAAGAGATAAAATAAATTAGTACAATTCCATTGATTTAAAAAAAATCCTTACAAAAATCAGATAAATAGTAAATAAAGCTAATACTTATGTATTATCCTATGAACAATTTTCACCCGAGTTGTGACTGAACCAACAAAGCATTGTTATTTTTGAATACCATGCAGGATTGTAAGATGACAAAATAATTGGCTTTTGCTTAGCAAGAATCAGTCATTTTACCAATGTGAATGGTCAACGAGCTAATGCATAAGTAAAATAAAAATATAATTTCTAGTAACATACATAGTTTAAAAATTTTTTTACACATCTAAATCATAAATGCGGAAAATAATAATTTAGATCATATAATGTAAAAATTTTACAATAATGGTCCATTTCTTTAATAATAAAACAAAACACACACATTCAAGTAGTTACATTACTCTAAATGAGGTTTTTAAAAAGAGAATTTTTTTAGTTTTAAAATTTATTTGAAGAATTTAAATTTTCATATAGGAACGTGAGTGTGTGCAAACAAATATACTTTTCATAATTCAGTAGAAAAATTATGATTAAATTTCTCAACAATATTATAGCTAATATATTACTATGCCAGTTCCTTTTTAAAAAAATTTCCATAATGAAAATTGAGTTTTACTAATGTTTGACAACGAAATTAAAAATAAACTAGTACAAATTAGTAGAATTTTTTAAAAATTTACCGCAATTGGCACAGTTTTCTTTGCATTACGCTTAACAACATTTTATTGCTCTTTTAATAAATACTTCCAGTTGCGGCTGCTACACTCCAGTACGAACGAAAAGTTTACAAACATTTCATAACCTTTATTTTGCTAAATCAAGGATTAACCTATAATTCTTACTGGACTTCTAGTATTTACTTTGACCAATCAAAGAGGAGTATCAGATATATAAACAATTTACATATATATTTAAACACTGGGAAGCATGCGCATTATGGATGTTTTTCCTTTACTTAGGGATAACGTGACGTCATATGAGCCGCGCGTCTGATTATTAAACCATTTACTATGCATGTCAGCTGGAGCAGATTGAACTAGATGCTGGTGGCTAAATAATAACGAAATTGTATTTACGTAATTTAATATTTTACAAAAGTTTCTATACTTATATTTTTCTGCGTCTCCTATTCTATTAATTGAGAATGAGTCAAGGTAATCGTCAAACATCTCATATCGTTTCAGAAATTTTTGCAGATGTTGGAACATCTTTTACTTTGTTGGGAGAGTTGGAAATGTTGCTAAATCCGGAATATGCGGCTCGCAATAAGGTTTCCGAAACTGATGTGCAAGCGCTGCGTGCTGCTATCAATAAATTCGGAGAAGATATTGATAAAATATGTCAAAGAATAAAAGATAGAACTCTTTTACAAATCAGAAACAGTATGAAACGACATGCTTATGAAGAAGCCGGCTTGCCGTTGCGAAAGCAGCAAATAATAGCTGTTCCAAAACCTACCATTTCTCAGGAGAAAGTTAGAAGTGCTAGCAGTGTGAGTGTGATGTCCCAACCAACCGCTAAATCAGCTGACATCACTTTAAATATGCTAAATGCTACTGAACAAGAAGTTGATGTTGAAGGACTTGCTACTTCTGATAAACTTGATTATGGCTGCACAGATGGTTCTTAAGTATATTAAATTCATCACATAAGTTCTTTCAATTGTTTATGTGTGTTCTAACATTTGTATGTGTTATATATGCATGCACTTTATCAATTACAAATTAAAATTCATATCTGTAATGAATTTTAATGGAGTTGATAAAATGGTAATTGCATGTGTTTTATTCATTTTAGGTAGATTTCATACTACATTGAATGTAAACTGTGTTTGTGTGAATATTTACATTTTAGATTATATAGATTTTTTTTACTTCCTAACTACGATTCAGAGTTTTGGTTTGTAAATCTCATAAAATACCAATCTTTTGTGTGTGTTTATACCTTTGTGTGTGTAATTGATGCACTAAAGATGAAGAATTGCGCTGTTTAGATTATTTTGTTTTTAATTCATTAAAACAGTTTATATTCTCTTTTCTGTTTTAATATATCAAATGTGTCATAATCCTAAACCAGATATTCAAGGTTAGGTATGTAACTAGACAATTCTTTTTCTTTTTTTTATGTGAAATATAAATAGTGAAGATTTCCAATTTTGTGAAAACTCTGTATTGTTAAAGTGTGTACTAGAAAACAAAAAGTGTTTCAAAATCATTGAAGCAAGCTTTATGTTTCTATCTTGTTAGTTTACTTCAGTTTTGCCTTAAATGCTAAGAAAATAACAAACTTAAGATATAAAGGTATGTATTCAGCAGAGTTTAATTTCAATAATTTGTACTTTTTTGATTTTCTTCTTTGCAGCATTTCATTATTGCTGTTCTTTATTTTTAAGATATGTATTTATCATGATGTGGATTTCTCCTAGAGTTAAATAAGTGTACTCTCTGTTTGTTATGAATAAACAATAGTTGTCAATATAATACCTAGTCAATATGTGACAGTTTTAACTCTAATAGATTTTTTTTGACTAGAGTTTAATTTCATTCGTCATTCTCTTTATATATAACTGTTTAAATGTTATGTATATCAATGTTATTAAGAATCTTGTATGTTTTTCATATAATTTGTTAATTAAAATCTTTCATATCCTATTTGCTGTCAAATTATTTGAGAATGGAATTTTTTATTTTCTAAATCAAATACTGCATTTGTATCCCACTGTGTAATTTACTCTTTTATTAACCTTCAGAAATAAAATTTTAAAAATCTGGTTGTTTTGGTTTTTATTTTTAATTATAAAATGAAAAAAAATCACATTTAACTTATTTGTTTCATAAATTTACCAATTTTTATATAGTTAAGTAATTTCATTGAATAATATCGTATTTTTCATAGAAATATAAAAAGCATAACATACAATTATTGATATTATGCCTAATAATTATATTCAGTAAAAATTCTATTGATTGATTGCTTGTTTAAGTTGTGCATTTTAAAGCAAGACAAGGGCTTTTAAAGGCAGTCCAGATAATTTTGATGAAGATGATGTTTGACCTCCAAACTTTCTCATATCTATGTGAAGACTAAGCCTTTACAAATTTAGTCTATAGATCTTTATTACTACCAGGACTCTTGAACCCACAAATAGTCTACAATTACACGTTTTCCAGCTGTTCAATTCATGCACCTCACCGTTGCAAACTTTTGCTCTTAATACAAAATATCTTTTGAAGAGTACATATTTTTCAACAATGCACTCTTAAACAAAATACTTTGGATTTAAGTGTATAATAAAAGGAAATTATTTATTTTGAAAAATCTTGATATTTAGACATCTTAGCTTAGTTATCAAATTTGAAATTGTTTCTGGATTTTACAAGTATAATAACAAATACAAATCTATTGGCTTTGAATTCAGTGGAATACATGCAATTATATTTATCATGTGTCATCATGAATTTTATCCAGACACACAATACCAACCATGAGTTTTGACAGTAGTGTAGACATATGGGGTAGTACTCATATAGGGGGATACATTCTAAAAAATGTGTAGATAAAAGTACTGAGAGAGGGGTTATCTGTATAGTAAAAATTAAAAATCTTAGTCTATGGAGCCCACCCTTGTGTATGCTGCTGAGTTCGCAACCATGACTAACTGGTTACCATTGCTACCCCATCTCATATTTGATTCAATCATTTATTTATGCTGACTTTTTATATGATTGTGAAAATAGATTAATTAAAAATTTCTTTTTATATTCTATTCAAATAATTGCTGAAATCAAATACAAAAGTTTAAATGAATTGAACTTGATTACTGAATTAACTATTAAAACTAGCATGAGATAAAATCATCCATCTGTTATAGTAATACTATAAGAATGTATATTAAAAGTTAATCAATAGAAAAAAATGTCTTAAATTGTTTAAGTAATTTGTTGTTGTTTTTTTAATTCATAATTATATGTATTTACTTGTTTTAAAAAACCTTAATCAAAATTTTAGAATGGAGAGTAAATATAATTTCTTTTGAATAAAAATATAGGTATTGGAATCTTTGTATATATTTAAATACATCAAAGTTCTATAAGGATTTTTATAATTTGACAATCAATTGATTTGATTTAAATTTTAGAAGATTTAACTGCATACTTAGTATTATGTATGCATAATTAATTGTTTACTTGTAATAAGTGTATGAGCTTATTTATAATTTCTACATTTTGAAAAAGATATGTGAAAGAAAGATTTGTTAGTTAAGCAAAAAAATTTGATTTTTTTTTTCTTATTGCATTATAATAATTAGACTAAAATTTGGATGAGTAATATGCATTCTTTAGATAATTAAGGAATTTTGGAAAAGAGTGAAATTAGTGTAATTTATATAGAGAGAGGATAAGTCTTGTCGCTGTGCACAGAATTTAAATATTTGTATAGTTATCTGCTCAATAAGAGGGGGGGAAGAGTAAACAACTGAGCATATTTAAACAAAAAAACTTATCAATATAAATGAATTTTTTTTTAAATACACACATAGAGAAAACATTTAAAGCATTCTTTTAAATCAAGAAGTTCATCGGTTTAGGAATACTATGTTTCTGCATCATAAATCTTTTTCCATTGTCCACAAACTTGGGTAATTTAGAAGTTGCTATAACTTCAGTCAGTGATTATATTTTAGAAATTGCAATAGATCACCTTAAATAAGTATTTGTAGTTAAATATAAATTCATTAGAAAAATATCTGGATGCCATATGTTACAGTTAGCCCTAACTTTAATCAAATATAACTCAGAAAAAAAATTACAATTAATAAGAACAAAATTGTATTCTTGCATAAAGAGAGAGAGAAGCCTAAATATTCCTCCATGCTACTTGAATCAATCATTCTTTGTAAAAATATATGTGGCATTTCAACTTAAATACTTTAACATAGAAACTTATAAATTTCCCTTTTAAAACAGGTTAAAAATTGCATGTATTTTTTTTAAATTTTTAGAAATTGCTATCCTGTAAACAATTATGTGTGACATATCCATGGTATTTTAGCAAGATTGGAAGTTTTTCTTTCCCACAAATATGTATGTAGTTTGATCCTTATCCACTAACATTGACCAAAGCCAGCCTGAAAATTTTCAAAAGAAGACTGGAAGCACATTATGTATTATATTTTGGGGGAAAGAATTCAAAGGAAAAATAAGATAATTTATAATGTTAATCGAGGACAAAATTATAAATTGCATAACATTAGAGTAAATTCATTTAAGTCACTTAGATGAGTGATCCCAACCCCTGGGCTGGTACAGTCCATGTATCTAACTGTATCAGGCCGCACAAAGAACATTAAATTATTTCCATTTTATTTACTGTGGTGTATTTTCTCTCTGGTTTGGGTGACTTTATATGGAAATCGCTTAATATTCCATGTTAAATTACTTAATATTCATTTTGATGAAAAAGATGTTATTCTGGGAATTGGGATAATTTGACCACTAATAGCATTCAAATGATTTAGTATATTTATAATATTTTTATCTTCCATAATATTTAAATTTAGAGACTCAGGGTTATATTGCTAAATAATGGAGAAAAGGTTTGATTAGAAATTTGAGAGAGGAAATATTTATTTGCGAGTCTTCGAATTTTGTCTGATAAAATTTCCTGTCCAGCCAATTTTAAAAGTACAATGTTTGGAGTCCATTGTGGAAGTCCTAATGCAATTCGGAAGGCTTTGGTTTGAATGATATTAAAAGGTTTCAGTTGGTTGTCAGACCATTTATTTATTATATGGCTGAAGTTGTAGAAAACACTGCATATACTATTATTTACTATTTTGATCAGATCTGCAGCTCTTGGTCCATGATGCTTGTAGGCCATATAGCCTTAAGGCTATTAATTTTTTTCAATGCTTTGCTATTTAATTGATTTCTTAATGAAATTCGGGCTCCGTTTGGAAAAGTGAACTCCTAAATATTTGATAAAGGATTGCCAAGGTAGTGAATGCTCTTCCAATAAAATATTAGGAAACGTATTAATTCTTTTATTGGATAACTCAGCTATTATACTTTTATCTGGACTAAGAGATAGCTTCCAATATTTGCACCATTGAGAAATTCTTTCCAGCGTATTTTGCAATTTTTTGTGAATGTAATCTAGAGAATGATGTGAGCAGTAAATAAAAACGTCATCAGCGTATATGAAACATTCGGTGTCATGTTCCAAGGTTTCAAAAAAATCATGCATGCAGATAGTATATAAAAGGGGAGAGAGGACACTACCCTGAGAAGATATCCTTTTGGAGGAAAGAAATCCTCTCCATTTGATTTGAAAAAAAAACGATGTGTGAGAAACTTATGAATCCAAATAGCTGTTATACCGATTTGCAGACATTTATAGAGAAGACCATCGATGTAAACTGAATCGTATGCGCTTTTTATATCTAAACTTATTTCTACAAAATATTTCTTTTGTAATTTTGCATCCACTGTTGCTTTTTGAATAAGATACATAGCACTTCTGCTATCTTTAAGAGGGACGAAACCGTAATGTTGAGGATGAAGTTTTCTTTCTGCAGTTAAAAAGTAGCTTAATCTATTGGTTAGAACTCTTTCAAAGGTTTTTGAAAAGATGGAAGTCAGTGCTATTGGTCTGTAAGATAAAATTTGAGATTTGTCTTTGCATTGTTTAGGAATCGGGGAGGATGACTGCATGCTTCCAAGAGTTTGGAACTATTGCATTATCAAATAGATTTTGAAAATATCTTAAAATTACTTCACAATCACTGTGATCAAGCTTTTTAAGGAAAGATGCTGTGATATGATCAGCTCCAGGAGTTAAATTTTTAGAAAGTTTTATTGCTCTGTGAATTTCAGAAATATGAAAAGGTTTATTAAGAATGTTATCCGCTTTGTGGAAAAAGTCCAGAGAGGAATCGGTTCATTATGAGCGTTTTTAGATGCAAAAAAATCAGCAAAAATATTTGCTTGAATTTGAGGATGAGTAATGATTCTATTATTTATTTGAAGAATATTATGCTTAGAATCCATATAATTAGAGGTGGAGAGCTTCTTGAGAATATTAAAAAATATCTTTGGATTAGAAACGTTGTTACAAATACTATCCCAGTATAATCTTTTAGCATTTTTAATATGAAATCTAAATTTACTAGCGTATTGCTTGTATTTGATCCATAATTGGGGAGAAATGCTTCGTGTAGCTTTTTTTCCTGAACTTTTTCTTTAATTTTTAAAAATATGGCAAGTACTATTCCACCATGGAAGGAAAGATTTGTCAGAAATTTTAACTTCTTTACTATTACTATGAATAATTTTTGAAATTTTATCAGTAAGATTATCTATATTTCCTTCTGAATTATTTAGTATAATCTGCACTTCTTCTTTCACCATTTGCCAGTTTATTTTTGTTAAAAATCTTTTACTCTGCTTTAGTAGAGAAAACTCTGTTATTACTGGGCTATGATCAATATCAGAAACAAGCTGACACATAACAATTACTATGTCCAGAGAAATTTGAGGAACAAATTGTAAGATCGATTAAAGAGAATTTACCCACAGAATTTCTGTAAGTAGGAACTGTTGTATTTAGAAGTATTGAGTTTGATTCAGTTAACCAATCAACAAAAATATTACTGTATCTGGAACTGTGATCTGATCCCCACATCGGATGATGAAGGTTAAAATCACCAAAAAGGAAGAACGGATCTGTTAGATTTGAGAAAGGATTTGATTATATTTATATTTAGTCCACGCGTTGCATAGATGTTTATAACATAAAAAGAAATGTCTTTAATATTTATTTTAACAACAAGTATTTCCAGATCTTCTCTTTGTATTAACTGAAAAGGAATGTGTTGGGCAGAAACATTCAAAGGAACGGCTATTATTAAACCCCCTCCAGGTTTATTTTGTCTGTCATTTCTGAATATCTTTTTCCCTGGAATATTAAATCTGTCTTCATTTGATAAAAAGGTTTCTTGGAAAATTAAGATATCTGCTTGCGAAAAGGGAAGGATGTTTAACCAAATGGTTTTGTTTTTAAGGCTTCTACAGTTCCATTGTAAGAAATGCATAAATTTAGAAAAGGGATAAAAGAATGTTTCATCGAAATTTCAAGAAAATTTCTCCCCTTTGAAGAACAGTAAAAAAAAAAAAAAAAAGAATTTAATTATTAAAAACTGGAAGAAAAGCGTATGTACAGAAAATGAGAACACATATATACAGATTTTTTTTTTATTATCCTATTTCAGTATTAAGTTTTCCACTTTTGCCGGAACCACCTGGAACTGGACCCATGGGGATATTTAATGTGTCAGAAGCTCTTTTCTTTCTTCCAGGGGGAGAATACCGCGTCGTCGAATCTATTATGCTACATACGTGAAAAAGTACAGTTTCCATTGATTTTTGTAACGTTTCCATCAGGAATGCCGTTTGTTTTTCTAATACTGCTTGGAAAGCAGTCATCATTTTATCAAATTTCATATCAATTATTTCCTGAATGTTAATATTTTCTTGTGTGCTTTTTTAAGAACTGTTGCAAAATTTTCGGTAGTAGTTTCAAGAAATCGTCGTCGCTCCTCACTTAGTGTTATATGCTACCTACACTTCAATTCTAAAATTTGTTTTCCTTTTATGAACAAGGGACAAAGAGAGGAGTTTGCTGGATTATTGCCCTTACAGTTAGTGCAGATCGCATTTACTGTGCATGTTCCTTGATGGGAAGAACCACAATTACAACATATAGTTGGACTTTGACAAGATCGAGATGGATGCCAAAAACTGAAACAGTTAGAACATTGTCTAGGTCTGTCGATGAATAGTTGAATTTTATTATCGATAAACCAAAATCACTGAAAACCAGTTTAACATTTTCTGGCAAAACCGTTCCAAGAATGGTAATCAGAACAGGAGATACTTCAGGACTTGTCCCTGATTTTATAAATCTGCGTATTTCTACAATTTCAAAATTATTACTACTTTGTAATTCCGCAGATAATATTCTTCCAAGGATACATTAGTTGGAATTTCGTATAATAAGAAGCGAGATGTAATACCCTCCCATATGACATCTGTATTAACCGAAACATTCAATATTTGCTCTAAATATAAGATTTGTACTGCACAAACTGGATCCGAAGTAGCAAATTGTAGTTTTCCATTTCTAATAAATTACATATTTGAAATTTGATCGTATCTGGGTATTTTGCTTTTTATCTCCGTGTATAGTAGTTGTGGGTTAGTTTTGGGATGGCTGACGGCTTTTGTTTATTTTCTGAAAATATATTTATTTCTGTTATTTTCCTTTGGCCGGCTCGTAATAAGAGTTCCTTTTCAGACGTAGGAGAGCGAAAATATTTCATATTCCCATTCCCGGTATCCATCTTATTTGCCATCTGTATAGTCAAGAGCTCTTTGACATTGGACACCTCAACCCTTGCCAGACTCATCTTTTTTTTTTTTAATCTAGTTGTTTAAGTAAAAGAAAAAAAAATCTGCTTACCAAGTCCTTGTAAGAATATGAAATTAAAGATCAGAAATAATTATATAAATAAATTTACTGCTTTCTGAGCAAGTAAACAGAGTTGTGAACACTCGAACCGAAAATACGATATCAGCTTGCCATATATGCAACCGCCCACCTTCTTTCTCCGTCAACGCAGTGTTATCCTTTCATATTCTCTTTTAATATTCTCTTTTAATAATTCTCTTTTAATAATTCGTTTGTATTGATTGCTTATTAAAGTCACACTCAGAAGCTACACAGAGGATTCATAGAACTGATTGAAAAGATCAAAAATAAGAAGTTGAAAGAATGTGTTGATTTTTCTTCTAAAAAAGTAAGAAAAACTTTAAAATATTCAGTTAAAATCGGTTTTTTCATTTTCTATAATTTCTTCTGAATAGGTAAAAAATGTTTATTTTTACTTCGAAAAATCATAACTAATCAATATAAATTGTAAATATTTCATGTAAAAGAAATAAAGTAGATAAGAAAACCTTGAAAAACTCAGTTTATTTATTCAATTACTTATCAATCAGATAAACTCTTACAACTTTCCGTTTTGACTAACAAGATTTACTGAATTTTCTAAAAATACCCCTTTTACCAAAAGGAAACTGGAAATCTTATGTTTTAAAAAAATAATATATAAAAAGAAATCCTTTTTGAGTGTGTTGAATTCGATTCTAATATTTTAATCTTTTAAATAGCACTAAAAATATTTTAAGACAGTCGTTAAATTTCCTGTATAAAATGAGAATGAAACTGTCAAAAATGTATTACGGTCCCTATTTAAAAAACTTCCTTTATCCAACAGATGGCGTTGTTTGCAACTCGGATGACGTCAAAGCGATAATGTTTGTAAAAAGGTAACCCTTCGTTACTATAGCAACGGGATGTGGTTAAGAAATGATTGACAGATATAGTCGGTTTCAGAACGCATGCGCAGTTGTAGTAAAATAAACAAACTATTCAAAACCATAATCAAATGGTGAGGATAACGGGGTGCAGTGTTGGTTGAAGGGGTGGAAAAGGGGAAAAGAAAGTTTTGTAAAAAGTGCTGTACTGGCAATTCTAAAAGTCTTTAGAATTGCTGCGGAAATGAGTGCGCAGTCTTTTTTTTTTTTTTAAATCCGTGCAAATGTTTTGGGATATCCACGAGTGAATGAAAAAGTACGTTTACATTTTCTTGGGTATCATAAACAATGCCCATAGAGTTAAGAATAAAGATGGAATTTAGAAAGGAGTTTTAATTTTTGGTGGAAGGATTTGATACACCTCCAGTTTTAACTTTTGTAGGAAGGATTTGATACACCTCCAGTTTTATTTTTGTAGGGATATCTTTTTTATTTGTCTTAGCGTATTTAATTCAATTTTTTTTGGTTTGATAGGTATGTAATAAATTTCATTCTGCTCATATCTTAGATATAAATTGTATTTGAAATTGCTATGTAAGAATACTCATCAGGGAAATAATTATTTTCAATTTGAGTCTTTCACAAGAAACGGTCACTTTTCTAAAAAAATAACCTAGAGCAATTTTTTCACAAACAGTTTGTATAAGTCTGTTTTCAAACACACCTATTTCTTGTTTCACAAATTAATGTTATTATTTCCGATACGCATGAAAATATGACAAAAATTTCACTAAATTACAGTCGTCGCTAAACCTGAAAAAAAAGTTCGTTATTTGGAAAATTTCGTGAAATGGTGATTTATTTTTTAATATAGTTTAAAAACCACTTAAAACAAATTTTAAATTCACATAACTATACATTATTATAAAATTAATTGCTCACACACTTTCTTTTTTGTAAGTTAATATCTATTTATATTATATATCTTACCTATCAAAAAGAATTCGGCTCAGAAAGCATGGGGAAAAAACAACTTTGTCAAGAAATACTAGGTATATTTCCAACTTTAAAAAAGTACTTTTGTATTATGATTAACGAATTTTAATAACATTTTTCAATTTTAAGCTTACAAGTAATTTTAAACATGCATATTTTATGACCAGTATTTAAGAATGCGTGTCCTTCGATTTAACTACTGGTTAAGTCTATTAATTTTGTTTGTGTTTTTTGGTTTCAAAAGAAAAAAAAAAATGTTTTCACTCATTAGAAGAATTTTTGCAGTGCACGGAATACCTCATCAGGCGTATTTTTTTCACCCAATTCAACTCTAATCGTTTCACAAATGATTTTACTTGCAAATTTCATCACACGAAGGTCCAGAAATATTTCAAAAACAGAGAGAAAAAAAATCGAATCGCAAGAGAAAAAGTTCGATAAATGGAAAATGCCCTTAGCTAATTGGAGGTTATTTGACGAAGAAAATCATAAAATGTTCTTGGTTCCAGGAAAAAATTCGCGAAATAGAGAATTTCGCAAGATAGAGGTTCGCTAAATGGAGGGCCGACTATATTATATTCATCGAATTAATTTCCAAATTAAGCTTCCTTTTTATCACACTTCCTTAAATTGGTATGGAATTGAAAACCTGTTTCCTTGTTGAATTTTAATAAATGTTCTTATAGATAATCCGAGAAAAAGCATGAATATTGTTAAATTTGGAAACCTGGAAGAAATATGAACATTTTAAAAATATAAACTTAAATGTTTTAAAAAACTAGCTAGAGTTCTCTCAGATCTAAATTTATATAAAACTTTTTTAGAACAGATATATATATATATGTATATAAGTATCTTCAAAAAATTTCAAAATTATCATGAACAGAAAAAAATGTTATTGAATAGAAAACCCTTTTTCATATCTTCCAAAATGAAAATCTGAGAAAAACACATAAAATTTGTAAAGGCATAAAACAGAAACTAATAAGGTCTGTAAATCTCTAATTTTTTAATGCATTTTTTTCCAACTGAAGAAGGATGTAAAATAGCTTGTAATTTTCTATGAGACAAAAATCGTTTTAACCTATAATTATATCATATAGGAGCTAATCTCTGACTGCACACACACAATGTACACTGCGAAAAACCGGTATTCTGAACTGAGTACAAAATACTCACTTTTAAATACGTCACATACTCAAAATAGCTCCGATGCAAACATACTCAAATTTAAGAATAGCCCATTCTTATCTTTGGCAACGACTACGTACTCAAAATTGTAAACATCACATACTCATTTTTGAACCTGTTACTGGATCAAATTTGAGAATATAACAGCAAAATGAGTGCGTAATGCACTCATGTATGAGTTTTTATGGGTCAAATATGAGTATGTATCGTTTTTATTTTATGGTTTGTGTATCCAATACGAATTTTTAACATACAAATATATATCAAATCAAATTTAAAAGGATCTAAATATGTGATACTTAAGTTGTAAATTTCATTTTTTCCCATCTTATATATTATTTAATCTACATTTTATGAAGTTTTTACCACTTTACTTCGAAAATCTAAATTCTTTTTGCATTTATTGTGTTACTTGCATATCATCGCAAAAGTGCCAACGTTCAAGATAATTCGCCATGTCTCTTACGCGCAGAATTAACAACCATGTACTTCGTTTTATATAATGTCGCGCGCCAATGTTTTTGAGGTGATACGCAAGTTCCAAAAAAAATATAATTTTTGGTTTAAAAATGCAACTGCTATGTGATCATAAACTGTATTATTTTTGAACTTATACCTCAAATTTTAATCTTTGAAAATAACAAAAAAGATTCGATGCTATAGTTAAACAAATATGTAAGCAATTTGGCTCATTAAAAGTTATATTTATATTTCTAGAAGCAATATATTGTCTTTAAAATCTAATACAAACAGAAAATTAACTTTTATTTAAAATCAGTCTTTCAATAAGTATCTTGGAAACATTATTCATTAAGAAGTGTCTTGGAAACATTATGATGAATAACATACTTTTCATATTAAAAATTTCTAAACATAAAAGTAAGAAAGGAATAGTTTCTTAACATATTATGTAACATGAAAAAAAAAAAAAAAAA